>JALPMU010000037.1:186632-377075 GCA_024243985.1 Nematocida sp. LUAm3 | reverse complement strand
TGGCTTGCCGGCAGCAGGCTGGATATTTTTGTCTATACCCAACTTTTCTGTAGTAATCTGCGGGTTTATTGAGTGTGTACTTGCCTGAAGTACTGCATTGTCTTCTGCACTGCTTGTTGATATGAATGTTAGAAGCATTGCTATTACAAGTGTTGAAATTGCTGCAATCTTATCTCTATTCATTATTTTTATTTAAAAATAAGAATTTATATCTCCTATATGTTCATTGAGTTGATATTAATTAATGAGTTTTTGTTTGTGTTAACATGTCACTCTTATTTTAATTAAAATTCTCTCTAGTACAATTATTCATGCAGTTTCACAGTTTTGACCCAAATGGAGAACAGCTCTCCTTTCTACACAGAGAAAGTATCTAATGTAAGCTCCTTCCATACTCCTTTCTTGTTCTTCTTTCTATGGCATGACATCCTCTTTCTTCTCTTCCTTGTCTTCTTCTCTTTACCATTTTCCTCTTATTTGTCTCTCTGTCTCTCTCATCCTCTCCTACCTCTCTACTGCCCCATTACTCTACTACTCACATAACTCTTACTATATGCTACTCTTTCTAATAAATATTTTCTTAAACGTAATTGTGTACCTTATAGAAACTATTTCTACTTATTTTTTCTGAATCCTCTTTCTAATATTTAAATACTTACTACTCCCATATACCACTTTTTATTTCTTTATTTTCACACATACACTAAGCACTGTGTACTGAACAGGGAACAAGACCAGAACACACAAGAAGGCTTAGACAAACAGTAAGCCATTCTCCTACTACCAGGAAGAGATTACAGAGACAATACCCTAGCAGATGCTAGAGTAGATCCTGCTACGGCTTGTGTACTGTACATCCTAGAGACACACCCAATAACTTAAACAAGACTTAGACAAGAAGTGTAAGCACACAGGCCCTCTCCAGACTACCAGTATACATAAGCCATTTCTCAAAGCTTTTTGTTGCATGTATATTAGAATGCTAAACAATATATCCTATAACCTGTTAAAAAGTCTTTATTATATCATGTTGGATGCTTGACAAATTGGGTTTATTCTGTTTATTCATTCTCCACAGAGATATATAAAAAGTAAATTATTTATCTCTTACATATTGTTTTCTCGCAAATAAAACAGTATTTTTGTGAATAATCCCCATAGAACATATGTTCTACAGCCATCCATTTGATATCTGCTATTTCATCCGCAGTTATGAACCTATTTAGCACATATAGATTTTCTACTTTAAAAGATGCTTCTGTACTCTCACTATTACTATTATAACTCTTTTCTAGCGAGACAAAGCTCTGTTCATCAATCAAAAGTATATGTATTTTTATAGGAGAATCTCCCTCTTTAGTGATCCTTTCTAGGTTTGGGATCTTCATTAATTCTATAGTTAAATACTGCTCATCTATATTTCTAGATAAAGCTATTTCTTTTGTTACTGAAAGATTTTGTAGACAGATTTTGAGCTGGTCTTTGGCATTGGCTTTTCTTAGATCAATATTTTCTATATTAACTTGAATTATATTTATGTTTGCAGTTAAACGAGTGCGAATAGAGCCAAGAATATCCTTAAAAGCATCGTTAGAGCATTCACCAATGAGAAGATCTATAGGAGTATCCACTTCCCAACCACACTTCTTTGCTATATTGTCATTTATCCTGTTAAGATTAGTTAAAGAGTTAGCATCGGACTTTATATTCTCCCAGTGTAGTGTGTATTAGATGCATGCATACGGGATTTCACTAGAGTTCGTTCAATAAGTATTTTGGCGAGTTTAGGAGATATAGATGATTCGATAAAGATATTCTCGCACCAAACGGCCTGTATCTTCTCTAGTGCATCTTCTAGGTTTTCATCATGCAATTTAATTGATACAGATTTTTTACACAAAATGCTATATCCATTTATATCGATGTAGATGTAGTTTTCGGGAGTATATCTTATTTTTGTACAAAGGCTGGTTTTAGTAAGTCTAATAATACAGCCACACAATGCCTCTGAATGGGCTAGCATAACATAAAACATACTGGCACAGACTATCCTAGAATAAACCCACACACTATCCTAATGTGTGCATAGATCAATAAAAACACTTTATTTACTCAACATTCTCTCTATTCTCGCTAGCATCAAGCGTGTCCTGCTCGGAAGTGCCCCAATCCACAAGCAGCCTCTTTCTTTCTTTTTTTATTTCTCTTCCATAGAGATTCTTCCCAAAGGAGCGGATGTCAATAAGCAGAAGGGTTCCGTAAACTAGCTCAAGAAAAAGAATCAAAGAGATGAAACATATCCAAATGGCAAAAAGATTGCCTCCTATGTCAAGCTCTATTACGGTGGTGGTAGATATAAATATTTCTGGATACGATAGAAGCACTATGTCGTACACACATAGGCCAAAGATCACAATAAGCGTAATCCATCTGAGAGCATACGACTCAATGTCGATGTACAGACCCGTTAAAACTTGGAGCCAAAAAACGCATATATCAACAACAGTAGATACTAAGGATCCTCCCATAATAATGCTTAAAGACCATCTGAAAAGGAAAAGAATAACAAAGACTTTGTATGCTATTTTTGTGGAGCGCCGGATCATGTACATGTTGTTCAGCTCTATGCTTGCGCCGTGATTCTTAAAAAACGCCCACTCCATTTTTTGGCGAGAGACGTATATCTGAAGCGGAATGCACAGCAGATACACCAGGTACACTATGCGGTTGACCATCAAAAGAACAGTATAAACCTCCCAGGGAAGAAGCATATTTATCCAAAAGGTATACAAAACCACCACAATCTGCAAAAAGAGGTTGTACATAATCTCTAGCTGATCCTGCATAAGAACTCCATATACCAGCATAATGTTCAGAACCACCAAAGTGCCACTCTCTGAGCAGACCGTAATTGACCGAGACATGTGCGCAATGATCTCATTAAGACTCACAGCCCTCTCTATGGGCCCCGCCAGCATAATAATAAGCAGATTAATGCAGATGTAGAGCATAAGTATAAGCATGCTCGTGCCAATGAGTATAACTATGTATTCTGGCATCTTTGTGTCAGCATCAAAGATCTTTTGCCTGCTTTTAATCATCTGCGTTCTACGCTAACTAAACTATCCTTGGATGTGTTTATATATTTCTTTTTAATAAAAGAAAAGCCTAGAATTTTAGCTAGTACCTCTACTATGTTCTACAAAATGCCTCCAAAATAAAAAAAGAAACATAGGCCATATTTAGCACAAAATAGAAAGAACACGCTTTATGGCCCAATAAAGGAACCTCTCCTCAGGAAATAGGCCAGTATTGTTTCTCTACTCTCTTTTCTTCTATGTGTCTTTGTCTTTTTTATTCTGTCAAAAAGCAATATTTTCTTACTCACAGTACTTTTTTAACTCACATGTCTTTTTGATAAAATAATTATTCACAAATAAATCTTTTATATCAACTCTTTTCCATATATATGTAAAAGTTTTTGCTCTTTATGACTAAAACACTTTCAGTACAGACATACAAAATACTTTTCATGCTATCTCTATGCTTATCTCTCTGCTTAGCAACACAAGTGCTCGACACCAACAGCAGCGAGGACCATGTCCATGTGGTTATGAAGCAACCCAGTGGTGTACAACATTCTTCTTTTGACAATAAAGGTAAAGTTAAAATAGATCCAAATGGGTGTATAACAATCCGTCATAACATAGACACATCCCAATTGAATTCCGACCAACCACAATATATAACATTCAGCAATACTATAACCATATCCCAACCCAATGAAAAGAAGAGCTCAACGTATACCTATAATGGCTCAATATTAGTTCAACACAATGCCAACAAAGAAGAAAGTGCTTTGAATCCCATAGTTCAGAAAGAAGTTATTAAGCAACCCCCAATGGCGAGTGAAGAATCTTCTGAGAAAGAAAGTACAGATGAAGAATGTTCTGAGGAAGAAGAAAGTTTTAAAATCCTAGAAAATATAGAAAACGATTCACAGAGGCTAGAAAAGATGAAATTGAGGCGAAGTAGTAGAAGATTACTAGCTGAGAGTCCAATAGCCGATGAAAAAGAAAGTGCTTTGAATCAGATAGCTGAGGAAGAAAATACAGATGAAGAAAGTTCTGAGGAGGAAAATACTAAGAAGCCAATAGCTGATAAAGGCATTATTAAACTCCCAGATGATATAGAAAGAGGTTTACAGATGATAGAAAGGTTAGATCGGGCAAGTGGAAAAATCCCAGTTGATCAAGACAAAGTCACCAAGTTAGGGGATTTTTCTGTAGATAGTATGAGAAAATTTTTACTAATGATAGAAGAGTTCGAATACGAACAAAGAGCTTCTAAAAGGTTAAATGAGAAACAAAAATCTAAGGAAGAAACTATTAAGAAACAAACATCTGAGGAGGAAAATATTAAGAAACAAACATCTAAAGAAGAAAGTACTAAGAACCAAATAGCTGAGGAGGAAAGTACTAAAACCCCAATAGCTGAGGAAGAGTACGCCCCACAAGTTATATCAGACTGTGCCCCATAGTACTCCAAATGGTAGATAATGCTCCATTGCAGTCCTCCGAAAAAGAAAAAAAGCAAATTCCTCACTCGCCCAGGGCAGCTTACCACCATCTGATTTATATTCTCCAATTATGACATAGCAGTATAGCTCCCTAATCCCGTGGCATAGTGCATATGTGCAGAAATAAAACTTTATGTTTCTTATTTAATTTTTGAAGAATATTCTCCAACCATCCATATTCCAATCCAACATACAGGTACTACACCCACCAGCACAGCATGCTTTGCATAGCACATACTTCTCTATGTATCCATCATACACTCATTGTACATACTACACGCTTACTATGCACACTACGCGTTTATTGTACATCTAAATTGTGTCCTACTGTTTATTTATCTTTTTATTATATTCTGCATGCATATACACTTAGAGCATATGTTTTTGCCAAACAAAATAAAAAGATCGCAAAAGCACAAAGGACTCGTCCATTGATTAAAAAGAAATAGAGAGTAAGGATTTTTACACTCTAGATGAACTCCCAAGAAAGCACTCAGAAACTCGCAAATGTCCTGTCTATTTCGCATGCGTCCAAGGAAGAAGAAGGCCTTCCTCCATTTGACATCCGGAAGCTAAGAAACAAAAAAGTCTTTCCCCAGATGCACTATACAGTATGGTGTTTTTTTTCTTATACTTTGCTTTTTGCCCTAGTGCATATAGAAAACTACACCTGCGTACACAACAGGCTATCCTACTCGGTTCCCATTAGATACATGATGCTCCTCATAGGAGTCTCTGCAAACTTCATACAGAGCCTAGATGTCTTTTCCATAGAGAGAGGGGATAGAAAGCACAGACAGGCGGTCTGGTCTTCTTCTCCGTTTTTCTTTGTTTGCATCTGCTTCTCCTTTATTCTTGGATCTTTCTTTGGGCTGCTCCTCCACACCATACACATCCACCGCCTAATTGAAATGCACATAGAGCACCCCGCCTCGAACATCTACAATCTCATTGAAAGCATCTGGGACGGGCTAACAAGGTCCTCCAAGTACCGCATGTTTGTCTGTTTGGAGCTCCTAAACACCTCCCTATACTGCTTCCTGGTTTCTCCAAAGTTCCGAAAACTCCTAATATACCTCGTGCACACATTTACTGTGGTTCTTCAGCTCTTCTACGCGCAGATGCTTGTCTCATACATCTGCCAAGGATCCTTTAAGAGCGCAGACCCATCCCTAGAGGAAAAGGCGCAAAAGGAAATTGTCCTCTATATAGCAGAAGTCTTCCGGGAAGTAGCATGCATCCGCACGCTCATATACCTGCACAGCATCTGGGCAAATGGAAGCATATGGATAGCAAACATGCACATGCGCCTCTTCCAGCGCTTCTCTCTAGCGGGCAAAGAGTGCACAGCCATCTTTACAGGATGGATGACCTACCATCTTTTTTTATTCTTTTTGCTCTTTGCTGGCATATGGGCCTTTTTCAAATACATTCCCATAACCCTTCTCTAGAGCATATCCCCAAGTGTACCAGAAAACAAGTAATAAAAGCAATATTTATCCACTACCATATTCTTATTCATCACCATATTCACATCGAGTTGATAGATACTCTTATCCATTGCCATATGCGCATTGTGCTAATAGATATTCTATTGATAGACATTGTGCTGATGGACATTCTGTTGATGGGTATTTTGTTGATAGATATTCTGTTGGGTTAATAGTTATTTTCAGAGTATCCGTTAACAATCAATTTTTACAAAAAAATTTGCAGATGCATAGTGAAGGCATAGAAGAAAAACACGCCCAACCCAATAAACAAAAAAAAGAGAGTAAGCCATTCGGCCTTCCTCTCCCCCTCACAGAAAAGCTCCTCGCAATGAAAATGTCTAAAGAGCAGATACACGCTCTTTCCTTCGATGAAGTGCTAGACAAAGTAGGCGTCCTCGAAGGCAAGTCCCTGCAAAAGACCCTCCAAACCATCATAAAGACCTCGCGAGCGCCTGCTCTCCTTCTTAAGAGAGTGCAAACAGTCACAGGTGCCTCCCACCAGGCACAAGGCTCCCCAGTCATTCTAGCAGTGAACACAGTCCTAGGAGCCCTTGAGGCCATGGCTCTATACGAGGGAGACCTACAGGAAGAAGACTCTTTAGAGCTCCTCCGCTTCCTCCTCTGGGTAAGAAGAGAGGCAGAAGAAAAAACAGCAAAGCTCATAGCGCACTACGCCCTCGAGCACCTTTCCCTATCAGAGGAGACAAGACAAGCCGCCCTTATAGAGCACATGACAGGCTTCCTGCAAAAGCCAGAAGACACAAACGAGGAAGCAATGGAGAAGCACATCCTCCTCTTCAGCGGAGCATCCCACAGCAAAACCCGCCTCAGGGAAATAATATGCGCGCACATGGACGCCCTCCTTCTCCTCGCAGAAAAGTGCACGCAGCCCATTCCCATATGGCAGCAGATCCTCGAGGTGTACGCGCTAGCAGGAAAAAGTGTTCTCCCAATGGAGAGCATAAGGCGCCTTGGATGGGCCACTCTCCGCTCCTTCTCCTCAGAGGAAGATATTTTAAGCGCATCCTCCATCTACCTCCAAAGCATGCGCAAAAAGCTACACGAGCTAGCATACGCCCAGTTCTTCATTTCCTACCTGGCAAAGGACCTATCCACCCAAAAGAAAGAGGATGCCTTAAAGAAGCTTCTTCACTACCTATTCGTAGAGCGCAGCATCTGCGGGCCAGAACTGTGCCCCCTCGGCATAGCGCAGCTCCCTTTGTCTTTAGTTCTTTCCGTACTGGAAGAAGAGTCTCCAGAGAAGATCAACACTTCCACTATGGCTCCCCTCTTTAGGAACATGATCCGAGCACAGAAAAATGATCCAGAATCCCTGCAAAAGCTCTTTGATTACATCCACTCCCTTACCACCAAGTGCAAGCAAAGAAGAACCGCCCTAAAAGGCCTTCTCCACCATATCCATTGGATCCAGAACCCAGAAGACCCCAAACCGCACACCGCATAATATTATACGCAATAAATAGTTATACATTACACATCCATATAACAATACACACATTATATGCCTATGTAGATATATTCGCACAGTAATCTTCTAATCTATCTATCTTTCTATCATCATTCATTTATTATCTATATCTTTATTTTTGTTTTTGTATTACTTAATATATCATGTAGTGTACCTTACCATAATGTAGAGTGTGTCGTATACCGTATACCTTACTGGAGTGCATCGTGTAGAGTGCATTGTGTAGAGTGCATTATGTGGTGTATCTTACTTAGTTAGTTTGTTGCGCGCATTCCGTGGTATAGATGGCATGTGCTTATTCTTCTTTGTGCATCTTTTGATGAGGCCACTTGTTCTTTTGGGTTTGGCGATGTGCGCGGCATCCTGTGGGCTCTCGTGTGAGCTTCCGTGTGGATTTCTGAGCAGCGGGTGCATGACATGCTTCATTTCCGGAATGTGCGGAACTCTTTTTAGCCCGTACATCCGAAATATTTCTGGATAGTTGAGCTCTTTGTAGTTCAGAAGATGCCTCAGAAGGTGCTCCTTGTACGAGCGAACGTACGAGACAAACGCCACAACCTCTAAGTCGTCTGGGACTTCCTCGTTAAGAAGAGACGTGTCCCCTGAGGAAAGAGAAGAAATCTCTTCTGCCGCTATCTCTCTTGCCCGCAGATACTCAATGTATCCCTCTTCATTCGGCATGCAGAAGAAGAGACACTCTCCGCTCTGGCCCCAGCGGGCTGTTCTTCCTGTTCTGTGGATAAAGGTGGCTGGATCCTGAGGAAGATCAAAGTGCAGCACTCCCGTTACCCCGTGGAAGTCTAGGCCTCTCGCGGATATATCCGTACACAGCAGAACGCTTTCTTCTTTTCCCGCATACTCAGCATACGCCTCTTCTCTTTCTTTCTGTTTTCTCTTCCTGTGCAGTCTCACCACGGGAGGTATTCCTGCTGCCTCCTCTGCTCCGCGCATCCTCGCGTAGAAGTAGTCCACTTGCGCGCAGGTGGCAAAGAACACGATGCTTTTCCTTCCGAGTTTCTTTATGGCTCCCAGCATTTTCTCCACTTTCTCCTCCGGCAGCACTTTGTACACCTGCAGGTTAAGTCTATCTGGCAGCCTGTTCTGGCTCCTTACGCAGATGAACAGAGGACTCCGCATGCCTAGGCGGGTGAGCTCGTGCACGTACTCTGTGATGGTGGCAGAGAACAGAGAGCTCTGCTTGCTCCTCGGAAGAAGATGCAGCATTTCAGAGAGCTCGTTCCGGAACCCAAAGGAGAGCATGCGGTCCGCTTCATCGAGCACAAAGTGCTCCACGCCCCTCAAGGACATTCCTCCGCTTCTGCACAGATCCATTATTTTTCCCGGGGACCCCACCAGTAGATGCGGCCACTCTGCTTCTCCACTTAGCGGGTTCTCTATTCTTTTTTTTACTATGTCGTCCACTAAAGTGCCTCCCGTTACACACAGCACAGATATGCCTACGCCCTGAGCCAGCAGAGTAGCCACTCCTTCTATTTGCTGAGCCAGCTCCCTTGTAGGGGCCACAATTAAGGCTCTGGGGCCTTCTCTTTTCTTGGCGCTTACCGAGTGCTTAGTCATCCAGTGCATAATGGGAACAAGAAACGCTAGAGTCTTTCCTGAGCCCGTAACTGCCTCAGCCACCACGTCTCTTCTTTTTAGCATCTGCGGAACAACTGCCTCCTGCACGGGTGTTGCATTGATCCATTCATTTTTCCTCAACTCCTCGCATATCCTCTTCTCTACTCCCAATGAAAAAAAATCCATTCACTTTTCTATTTGCCAGTATATATACCACACCATACCATATCACAGTAAACAATGTAAGTAAGTAATATGATACGGTAAGTAGTATGATACGGTAAGTAATGTGATACGACATACTAATTAGAAATCACAATCATCAAAGTACTCTCCATCATCTACATTGATCATCTGCACATGATCACTTGCACGATCACTAGAACGTGTATTAGAACGTGTATTAGTATGCGTGTTAGAATGTGTATTAGTATGCGTGTTAGAATGCGTATTAGAACGTGTATTAGAACGTGTATTAGAACGTGCATTGGAGGTGTACTTAGTGGATGCTCTTTTGGATGCCTTGGTGGACACACTGTGGGATGATGACTGCTCTGCGGGTATCTTTACGTCTGTGGGGATGCCTTTTCCTGGCTGGAGGTAACTCCATGAGAATCCGCGGCCGCCTACCACGAGCTTTGTGCTGAGGAACCCGCGGCCCACCATCCACCGAATAGTCCGGGAGATGATGTCTTTGCTCTTTGCGGTGTGCGCCCGGGACTCCTCGAGGAGACGGCTCTCTGAGATGGTCTGTGCGTGCTGGACGAGCTTCTGCAGCATTTTTGCTTCCTCCGTGCAGTCCACCGTGAAGATACTGTTTTTGTTCATGCAGTTATCACATGTTTTGTTGCACTGCTCTGAGAAGGTCTCTCCGAAGTAATGGAGAAGAAGAGCTCTTCTGCAGTCCACTCTGTTCTCGCAGTACGCGATCACGGAGCAAAGGAGGGACCTTTGCCTGTTCTTTGCTTCTGGACTCGCTTCTCCTCTTGTGATCATAAACTCTATCTTTTTTCTATCCGCGTACGAGTAGTATAAGAGACACTCCGACTCGAGCTGGTCTCTTCCCGCTCTTCCTGTTTCCTGGTAGTAGCCCTCTAAGCTCTTGGGGAGCGAGTAGTGTATCACGTACCTTACATCTTGCTTGTCTATTCCCATTCCGAAGGCTATTGTGGCTACTATTACGCTCACCTCTGAAGAGTCCCACCTTCGGGACACATCCAGTCTTTCCTTCTTAGTAAGCCCTGCGTGGTAGTACGCCGCTTGTATGCTGTACTTCGTGCTTAGTGTTTCTGATAGCCACTCGCACTCTTTTTTGGAGATACAGTATATGATGCCTGACTCACTGGGGTAGTGCGCCTGTATGAAACTAGCTATGTCCGTGAGGATGCTTTGGGATTTGGGCACCACTTTGTACCGGATGTTGCTTCTGTTGAAGCTTTGCGAGAAGACTCGGCAGCCTTTAATGCGCAGGGAGCTCTGTATGTCCCTCTGAACGGCTTCTGTGGCTGTAGCAGTGAGCGCGGTAATGGGAACAGAGGGATACCTTTCCTTGAGCAGAGAGAGCTGCATGTAATCTGGCCGGAACTCGTGGCCCCATTGCGAGACACAGTGCGCTTCGTCCACCACGAATCTGGAGAGTCTTCCTCGCTCCTGGAGCTCCTTAAGTATTCCGTCGAAGGTTCTGCTCACCACAAGGAGCTCAGGGGTTACGTATACGATCTTGGCAAGAGGAGGCTTGCTCGCTAAATACTTAGAGGAGCCCACTGTGTCTCCTGAGCTCTTTAAAAGAGAGAGAACAAGGCTCTTCTCTTCCTTAGTAAGAGCAGAGGAGATAGAAATAGCAGGAATGCCTCTTCTAATTAGGTTCTTTATCTGGTCTTGTATTAGGGCCAATAACGGGCTAATCACCACAGTAATGCCGGGAGACAGAATAGCAGGCAGTTGAAAAGTAAGTGATTTGCCTCCTCCCGTGGGCATAAGAACAAACACGTCCCTTTCCTTTAAAACCTCCTCAATTATTGGCAACTGGTTCTTCCTAAAGGAATGCAAGTTGAACACTTCCTGTAAGCACACCTCGGCGCGAGCTCTTCTGTTTTTACTTTCTGCGCTATTATCCTTCTCAGTTTCCCTCTCCCGTACACTCTCTCGCTTGTTCTTCCTCTCACTCTCCCATACACTCTTCGTATTGCTCTCTGCACTGTAATGATCAGATACCTGGAACTGCTCTATTGGTATAGGCGCATGGGGTATCTCGTACTGTGGCATGGTATAGGAGGTACTGTATGCATTACTAAGTGGATTATTAAGTGAATTACTTAGTGGGTTATTAAGTGAATTATTAAGTGAATTACTAAGTGAATTACTGTGTGTATTACTGCGCTCTCTTGTCTCCACCTCATGAATGAATGCTTTTCTCTTCTCCACGAGCAAGTGAACATCCTGGCTGTTCTGTTCGAGTGCATCGCATATCTGTACGCTCATCGCGTATATTGCTGCCTTTTCCTCTTCTGATGCGCATGTGCTCCACGTGGTGCATGCTCTTTTGTTGCTCTGTGGGTCTTCTGTTTTTCTTGGGAATACTTTTTCTTGCGTACTGCCTATGCTTATGTGCTTGAGTTGCTTTATTAGGGGAGTAGAGGCGCTTTGTTGATGGAAAGCCTCTGAAGAGATATCTGTTGTAATATCAACTGAGCACTTGCCCGTGGTATCTGCTAGTATTGTGCTATCTATTCCTGAGACCGTGTGGCCCATGAACAAAACCTCATCATCTTCCTCCTCGTAGCTCCTCATGGCGTATGCCAGCATAGGATCCATTTTTGTATCCTTCTCCTCCATTGCAAAAATAATTCATCTACACATTATATGGTACACTGTACATAATGCACTACGCAATGTGTATCACGCAATGCATAATATATAATTCGTATAATGTGTATTGTGTAATGCGTATCATGTAATGTGTATTGCGTAATGTGTATTGCGTATTACGTAATGCATAATATGTATTGTGTAATATATATTGCGTAGTGCATAATACGTATTGGGTAATGGGTTGTTCCTCGTTTATTTATTTACTTACTTCTTCTGTAGCTTCTTTAGGCGGAAGAACTCTTCTCTATCCTGTTCATCTAACTCTGACTGAACATACGCAATTGTGTTCTCCAATCGGGGGATAAGCACATAGCTGAGAGCATTTACTCTTCTGTTTGTGACCATTAGGAGGGCATCTATTAGGGAGAAGGCCATTTGTGTGCTGGAGAGCTCCACGAGGTGCTCGAGGGCCTGTAGGAAGCTGTTCCTGCACTCGGAGAGCATTTTTCCTCCTGCGCCCATGAAGTACATCTCTTTCTTCTTCTTCTCCAGGAAGAGAGTTGGGAAGAAAATGCCTGCCACCGTTTCCATGGATGCTTGCACTTGCAGGCTGTGCTTGTTCGCCTGGTGGATGGCCATTTTGAGGTCTCCTCCATAGAACTCTGCTTTGGTCATAAGGAATCTGGCATTCTCTAGGAGAGCGTGCGCTTGTTGCTTCTTCTCTAAGAGAACAGATGCCACTTCCTTGTGCTTTGCCTTTAGGGCGTCTGCTTTTCTCTCTAGAAGAGTTTTTCCTTTCTCTGCTCCTTGCATTCTTGTTTGCAGCTGCCCTAGCACCATGCGCGTGGGAAATACTGCTAGTCTATCGTGTGTTGCTCCCATAAAATATTTTTCTTATAATGCGCTTGTTTCTTGTTCTGTTCTGTGGGGCTCCTGCTCCGGTCTCTTAAGGAGGCGCTTGCATGCTGCCTGCCCGCCGTACAGGGATATGGTGAAGGCTGTTACGTACACAATGCTTGAGAAGAAAAAAGAAAAGGAAATCGCTGAAAGAATAAAAGGAAGGTCTGTTCTGTTCTTTTGTGCCGTTAGTTTAAGTACTTGCACGATAATGCTGCCACCAAGGTACATTAAGAGGAGATCGAATAGAAGGAAGGGAAGGTAGAAGATGTATTGGAAGACGAAGTAGAAGAGGAGCACCATGGGTATGCCTATTAAAAGAGTGTCTGCTTTGTGGTTGGACCCCGCTCCATTAATGGCAATGGTAGAGGAAGTGAGCACGTACGAGGAGAGCCCTACTAGAGAAGTGGCTGCACAGCTTACGGCATTAACGAGGAGCTCTTTTCTTGGGCAGGGGCTGCTCTTTGTGTGGGCAACCAGTGCCGGATAGTTGAGAGGAAACTGGAGTATGTTTATAAAGACTATTCCCAAGACTTTATCTATGTTCCTAAGGGCTGCTGTGAGGTTTACTTCTCCATAGACCGAGGGAAAAGAAAAACTAAGTGCAACGCGGGGATCTCTTAAGAGCCACTTGTCATGCACTTCCTGGGAGATGCTTCTTTGCAGGAAAAAGTGAGTGGAGTAGAAGAAAAGGGTGCCTGCGACGGCTATGAGAAGCATGGAATACTTGGAGAGAAGAGGTTTCTTTCTCTCCAGCCAGAGGAAGAAGAGGATAAGGAAGAGAGACACCCCGTTGAATATGGTGTATCTGGAGAGGAGAGAGAGGGGCACTTTAAGCATATGCACTCTTTCATTGGCGTATTTGATAACTAATACGCCGAGTACAGCGAACAGCGCATTAGATAGAGTAGATGGAATCGTAGATATCCATTTTTCTCCTCGTGCGCAGTAAAGAAGAAGAAACCCCGCACTTGTTAGAAGGGCAGAAAGAACCATACAAAAAGCCATTGTGGGAACAAGTTCCTGTTTCTTTATTCCTGATGTCCCAAGGGATACGGCGAGGTCCTGCAGAGCGAGGAATCCCTCGGAAATGGGCGCGCACATGACTCCCATTTGGAACGAGGAAAGAAAATAGAAAACAATTTGAGAAATAAAGCAGCCGGCAACAAAGAGAAGAACGCTTGCTTGCTGCAGCTGCTCTCTGCTCTCTGAGCCGCTCTCTGTGGGAAAGATCTTTTCTCCCACCGTAAGAATGTACATAAAATAAAGAGTAAGCCCAAAGGCAATGACTAAGCATTTATATACTATGTTGGGCATCCGTTCATTTTGTATGGCATTTGGCGCAGGCGCATCTTTTCTCGTGCTTCCGTTCTCCATAAAAAATTTGCAACTCTTTTTGATATATACTCTTTTCTCTGCTCCGGGGAGCTCTGTAATGTTTAGAAGACTCTTTTTTTCTTTTTTTCTTTGAAATGGCAAATAGATGTGAGTAATGTTTATCTAAACAAGAAAAGTTCTCAAAATGGAAATATTAGTGCAATTATCCTAAAAAGGAAAAAACAAAGATAGAGAATAGCTATAAGTATATACTGTTTGTTGGTACACATGGTATATATAAAAAACAAGAAAAAACTACATATGGTTATAAGAGTGGTCTATATGCTTATGGTTCTTCTTCTGCACACGGGAGCACTCGCTACAAAAAACAACGGGCCGCCTGTTCAGTACATATTTGTTTCTGTTCAGTACATACGCCCTCCTTCTACTGTGCATGCAAATCGCAAAGAATACCACCTGTCGCACAAAGCAAGACAACCGCATACTAAACAATCACATACCCCCAACTCAAAGCATACATCTAACCCAAAGCATACACTTAACTCAAAGCATACACCTAGAACAAAGCATACACCTAACTCAAAGCATACACATAACTCAAAACATGCACATAGGACAAAGCATGCACATAGGACAAAGCATGCGCCTGTAAATGCACAGAAAACCCATTCGAAAACCATGCAGATGTACATCCCACATCGAATGGGCATATTTTCCCCTGTGGTAAAGAGTGTAAAGAGCATGCAGACGCAAACACCATTCTTAGCAGATACATGGATTGGCGAAATGAATAATAGATCCAATGCCCAGCCCAAAGACTATAACTTCCATAAGATGATATACACCCATGCACGAAGCATGCTTATAAAAACATATGAAGAGTTGGCAAGCGCAAAAAATGGTCTTATAACAGCGCAGAGCCAATCGAAAGTCATAGAGATGGAGCTGCAAAAAATAAAGAACGCGCTAGAGGATGAGAAAGATTACATCGATGAATTAAATACTGAAATAGACGAATACATCGCAGAATGCCAAAACAAGACAGAGGAGCTAGTTAAAAAGAATGCTATGCTACAGAAAGTACAGATAGACCTAGATCAATGCGTCGAAAAGAGAAATGAATACTTAAGGAGTATTGAAGAGCTAGTACAAAATGCAACAGCAGAAAAGACCCAAGCAGATAAAAAGCTAAATGAGTTATATAAACAAAACGACCAACTAAACACAAAGTATAATAAGTTGCTGGAGGAGAAAAAGAAGCTAGAGAAAAAGCAAGAGGAATTACAGGAAGAGAAGATAACTTTGCAGAAGAAGCAAGAAAGGTTACAGGAAGAGAAGAGTGTCTTACAAAAGGGACAGAAAGAGCTAAAACAGCAGATCTACCAATGTGAAAAACAGAACATGGAAAAGCAGGCAGCGCTAGAAAGCCGTCTTAAGAAAATAACTGAGGAAAACAATATACTTACAGAGCAGCTTGCAAAAATAAAAGAGATGACCCAGAGCATAGTACATGCCAATAAAACTATAGACCAGCTGGAGCAAGATAAAAAAGATCTAACTCTTACTATTCTCAATTTAGAAAAAAGAATTGAAGACTTGGATAATAGTATAGCATTGGATAGAAAAAAAATAGAGAAGCTTAGTAATGAAAATGAAAATGAAAGGGTTGAAAAGGATAAGAGAATAAAACATCTTGAAGATAGACAAAAAGAACTAGAAACCCAAAAAGAAACATTAGATAGCACACAACAAGAAATGGAAACCCAATACAACACTCTTAATAACAAATATATTACATTGCAACAAGACTTGGAAAAGAGTATGGCAGCTCAAAACGATGCTAGTACAAGAACCGAGCAAAGCTATAATAACCAAATTGAAATCCTTTCTAATGCTATTACATCTAGTACTAAACATAAAAATGAAGCCAAACAACTATATATTGAAGAAGAAGAAAAATATATAAATATTGCTGATACAAAGAATAATCTAATCCGAACCCAAACAACCCTTAATGAATGCATAAAAAATCTAACAAGTATCCAAACAGATCTAGAAAACTCATTAAAAAACACAAGTGCTGATGGTAGTAAAAAATCAAACATTGATTATACCAAACTATTAGAGAACTGTAATGAAAATATGCTCGATAAAACAATATGCGAAGACACCATAAAAGACCTGCAAAACAATATTTATCTAGAAGAAAAAGAATATATTGGGTTGATTTCTACAAACAAAAAAGATCTCAAAGCAATGTGTAAATATCTTGAATCCTATCTGGAAAATATATCCTCTACTAGTGATTATAGTTCTGTCTTCCAACCCAATCCACCAATCCATATGCTTAATGATTTGTTGTCTAAATTTAATTCCAACAATTCTATATTTTTAATTGCATTTGAGTCCTATAGTGAAAAAATTGATGAGCTTAAACAGAAACTATACGAAATACCTTTAAAAGATATTGCTTCTAGTATAGTTCTATCAACTCCCTCCAAAGAAGCTATTGATACGTGTTTAGAAAAAGTTCATGCCTATAGACACTGTGTTTATGAAAATTATAATACTATATTTTGTGACACTTCAAATATAGCTAATCTCATTATAAAAAATATAATTAAATATACTAGCAACACTACCCAATATGTAAATAATATAAAAAAAACCAATCATCAATCTATAGAATCAAGCATTAAAGGGCAAACACAAAAAGTAATCTTTACAGAAAAAACAATCTTACTAGAAGAAAAAAGAAAAGAAAGCAAAGAAAACCGCCTATTAAAACTTGAAAAAGAAAGAAAAACTCAAACAGAAAAAAATATAGAGATAAAACAAACTATAGAGAAAACAGAAACAAAGACTGTCAAAATTATACAAGAAATAGAGCGCATTAAATTGTGTTTATATCTTAAAAACCTACAAACAGATTATAATTCCAATGCTAATTATATAGAAATATATAACAACGTATCTGAAGGTGACGAATTTAAAGAATATAAAGATCTTGAAAAGGACATTGAAACTATAAATAGATTTGCCTCTCAGAACGACTCAATAGACGATATTGTGCAAAATCTCGAGGATCCTAAATATCTTTTAACCCAAATGTATAAAATACCCTGTTTAGCAAAAGACAAAGATCTTGCACATAACAAAATTGGCCACATGAATAGACTAGTCGAATCTAATTCAAAAAAGAATAACATGTTGTGCATTATAAAAAATCAAGAAACAACACTTGAAAGCCAAAAGAAACGAATAGAAAATTTGTATATCAGAACCCAACCCAAATACAAAAAGCTTAACATTGCATATCTATACATAAAAGATATAGATTACAATATAATCACAGCGCTTAAAAAACTTATGCCCAATATATTGAGATCCCTATCTGAATTCAATGTAGATATGTTGCAACAAATAGAAAATAATATTGGTCTAAACAATATTAAAAACTTGCATGCTAAAATACAATATGCGGATGTATTTCTAAAAAACTTTCCCATTGCTAAAACAAATGTTATAGATCACTTTAGTCTAATATATCTAACTGCTATTAAAGAAAATAAAATATTGACAGAAACAAAAAAGAAAATTGTTGATGATAATAGAATGTTTCTGACATCATTCCCAAAAGCCAAGAAAGTGCCTAGAAGCACATCTGTGCCCTAGAAAGTGTCTTTGGCATTTCTTTTATAGTTGCTATACTTCTACACTAGTTTACAAGTAGTTGCTGTTTACTTTACAAAAAATTAAAAATAAACAAAACTGTTTCTAGTTTGTTTCCTGAACGAATTAAAAATAAAAAATATTGAAAAAGAATGCTATATAGTTTACTAATATTAGGCGTACAAATACAAAAACTACAAGAAGAAATGTAATAAGTAAAAATGAACAGCGATGGTTTATTTACTCTTTATATAGAAAATGGTGGAAATATGACAAATTAACCTTAGGATCAAGAACACCTTGGAAGACTTCGCTGTATTGTGCTCCATTTTCTGAGTTTTCTTTGTTGAGATGCATGTAGTAATTAGACATGCACATTTCATACTGTATGTTCCAGTCGTTTGAGGAGTGTTCTAGAGAATGTCCAAAGTCGAAGAAACCTTCCGGAGAAAGAAAAAGATCTTTTTTTTCCTGGAGACGCTCCTCCTCCTGTTTTTTCCTACAAGCCTGAATGTCCTTTTCTTCGCTAAAGAGTCTCTGCATTTGCTGGTCATATCTGTTATGGAGAAAAACTTCAGAAGATCTCTCGCACGGGCCTTTGGCGTGTGTGTGGCGTATTTCCTCCAAATCTTTCATTTTTTTAGAATAGGCAGAAATAATAGACTGTCCATGCGTAATGAGGTATCTAATGGTGCTTTCCCAGAAAACAAGAGACTTGTATGGAAACATAGACTCTGTGCTCATTTTGGAGGGGCATAAGTACTCAAAAATTCTTTTAAGCACCCAAATCGTCTTTCTTCTTTTTACATGTTTTCTTCTTGCCAATGCTTTTTCTTTATTGTGGATTTCATTATGTATTATTTCTGCAAAAAGGCTTCCAAGCTCATCAATTGAAGAGATGAAAAATCCTGTATTGTATATGGCAGAGTGGAACAGCGCAGACGAGACATTAAGCTCTTTGACAATGTGGAAAATGTCCAAAACAATCTGGCAGCGCTCCTTATACGAAGGCGCAGAATCTTCTTTTTTTTCTGGGGATAGTCTTTTCTCCTCTCGTTCCTCCTGCATGCAATCTGGAGCAGACTTACATTTCCTCTATAATGCAACAATGGCTCTGATGCAATCACTTTGATATAAAAAATGCTTGAGGTAAAAAGTGTTTCATCTTCCTGAAACACATAAATAGAATCTTCTGATATCAAACACCGTTTGATATATCAGATAAATATGATATTACTGCATACATCACAATGAAAATCTTTTTTCGAGGAATTTCTTCTCTAATTCTTCTTTACGGAGTGTTGGGTTTATATAATAGCACAACGAGGATCAACCAAAACGACATAGGGAGAAGAGGATATGTAGGAGAGAAAGCTTTTTCTGATGTGATGAACAAAAAAGGACTAAGAAATAATATTGAAAGGTGCCCTGTAGGATTTAGTTGTGTACCCCTGAACTATCCTCCAACCACTAAAAGAAAAGCAATACAGAAAAACCAAAACAAGTCGTCAGCAACAATAGGAAACAAATATACGCCTTTGGCCAGCCCTAAGGACTTCTCAGCCTACCAGGAAAGCGTATGTTTAAATCTAGACAAGTATGATTATGTGTATCTTTACTCAAAGCAAAATCGGCAGTATCTAGGAAATTCCACTGAAAGATCCTTCACAAAGGACATAAACATTGCCAAAGTTTTTGCCTCGTTTGGAAACAGATCTGCCAGATGGCGCTTTGAGAAGAACAATGGAGCATGTGTTCTGAAGAATCTATCTGTAAACAGATACATGACAATATGCGACAAATGCGCCTCCAACCTACAGGTCCCTCTTATTTCATCAATTTCCAACACAGTAGATGATAAAAAAAACACAGAGCGGTGGATAGTAAATCTAAAGACAGATGGCAGCATTGTTATCGAGTCTCTAGCGCGGCAAAACAACTTTTTGGGAATCTGCGCTAATTGTCTCAGTGGAGCAGCTAGTCTTAGTGACCCCGTGGGTCTTTTTGATACATCTAGAGATAACCCTATAGTTGCTTGGGAGGTACACATTGACAAAAATGTAGCTTCAAGAAACCACATACGAAGAAAAAGCCCACGATAGAAATAAGAGCATATTCCGTAATTTCTAGAATAAATGCATTGCATACTATTTATTAGGCCGCACAAAGAATATAGGCCTAAGTGCATATATTTTTATTTATATATTTAATTTACCAAATCAAATATATTTAAATCAATAGTAAACAGGGCCTTCAAAACGATATATCTTGTTGTTTATTCTTTTTATTTTTATGCACAGCATTAATAACACATCCAAAAGCTCTGTGTATGCATAAGAGACTCTATAATGCGCGAATCATATTATTGGGGAAAAACAGAAGAAAGAATGCATGCCATAGCAGGAAGAACAATGTTATCATTGCTTTTGCACAAATACTCTGTTATTCCCAGAATAAGATACAAAAAATAAGGATATCGGATGCCCAAGTAATTAAGAAGCTTTTTAGCCGCAAGAGCTCCACAGATGCTCCCAAAAAGATTCTTGTGTCTTGATTTTTCTCTGGGGAAGAAAGAAGCTACAGAGTCAATTATGCATACAGAAGAAAGAATAAAAACCATCCTGCAGTTTCCTTTGCCGAGTAATATATTCTTCTGATCCATAGCAGCCTCTGAAAGAATCTTCTCTAGCGGAAACATGCACCCACACAGAAGAAACAAATGGGAAGCAACTCTTTTTCTGTCGTTTTTAGAAATAAACGGCTTAAACACTTCTTTTTCTTTAAGCTGCACTTTATATATTCTTTCAAAGCAAGAAAGAATTTTTGGAAAAGCACAAAGAAGAAAAAGAAGCCCAATACACTGCACACGCACCACCTGCAGAGGAAACGAAATAAAATACCCAAAAATCAGAAAGTGGAAAGCTTTTCTGCGAATATTGACGGAAGTTCTTTTTTTGATTAGAACCCACTGAACAACTGTGCATATCCAAAGGTAGAAAAGACAGTCTGTCCACACAAACAGTAGGTGCGGCCTCTCAAAAAGCTGTTTTATCTCAAAAGCCATGTATCCTGCTATAACGCGAAATGGAATAGAAAAAGAAATATATGGCGAGCGCGATATAAGAGCCCAAAATATTCTCTCCCTTTCTGCAGAGCATCTAAGGACCCAATTAACTGCGCTCCAGCAAATAATCCTCTCTGTTTTGTTAGAAAAAAGATCATGGAAGACGTAGAAAATAATTACATAGCTTGGAAGAGCAGAATGAATCCATGCGTATAGATCCTTCTCTCCATGTAGTAGATCAAATAGCGCAATTGAATACACAAAGTATTCTAGTGCCTCCGTGGCATACGTGGAAATCCATGCTCTTTGGATATGAAATCCTTTCTGTGATTGGTCTGTTTCTGTTTTCTGAAGTATATGTTTCATTCTTGCAAAGAAACAAAACTTCCGCTAGAAAAACATGGATGTTTATGAAAAAACTCAATTTGGTATATGCATCGGAGGATTCTTTCTTGTATCACTGGCAATGAACTTCTTTGCTTCATATCTTCTCTCGGAAAATGATTATGATTTTAGGCTGCCTCTTTTTCTTAGCGCCACAAGCCATTTCATCCATTTTACTCTTTCAATAACAGCTATTTATCTTCTAAAGACAAAAATCACCTTTGAGCACCCTCTCCACTCGCCTATTCCATACATTACACGCACAAAGATTAAGTCGTCAGGCAGAATATCCAGAGAAGCAGAACAAAGCAGAAGAAGCAGCAACGAGTCTTTATATTCTTTCTCGAACAAAGAAGAAAAAACAGCTTCTCCTTTTCGAAAGGTCTTCCTTTTCCTAAGAGACATAGGAACATTCAACATATGGATTATAGCCTGCTCTTTCTGCGGCACCATTGACAATGGCTTCTCTGGCTATGCTCTGCGCTCTGTTCCGCTTGCCTTCTATACAATGCTTAAGTCGTGCACACCAATATTTATTCTTCTTTCTCGGTTTATTTTCCAGTTGGAAAAAGTATCCACCGCCCTTCTAGGCATCATATGCACAATTGCTTTCGGAGTCTTTCTTATCTCAAAGAACGATACAATAGCCTTTGATGTTTGGCCAATGGCCATGATTCTTTTATCGTGCATGATGGCAGGATTTAGATGGGCCTTTTTAGAGTACTTCATTAAAAACAATGAATCTAGAAGAAACAGCATTATTTACAATCTCTGTGTAGTTTCTCTTTTGATGGGAGTCTTTCTTTTCATAGAGTTTCTAATCTTTGAGGGCCCAAAAAGCCTTTTGGCTCTTAAAATATTTGGAGACAAAAGAACAGCTGTGGAGTGCATATCGATGATCATATGCAGCAGCATTATTTCATTCTTTCTCTGTGTAACAGAGTACTTTATTATCTCAAAAACCAGCGTAATAACTCTTTCCGTTGTAGGAATAGTCAAAGAGGTAATCATTGTAGGAATATCTGTTCTCCAGAAGCGTGTAAAGTTACATCCTATTAATCTAATAGGCCTAGCCATTGCTACAGTGGGAGTGCTTCTTTTCATTTTCCGGGACTCACTCTTTGTGCGGGAAGAAAAGAGAATAGAGGCAGAAGAAATAGAAGCAGAAAGCATCATGAGCCCCACCTCTTCTTCTATACCTAGTCCTATTGAAGTGCTTTCATAAACCATCTAAAGTGTGTCTACTCATATAACTTATTCTTTTCATTAAAAAGCTCTTTTTATTTATCACATGCGCATGTGCCAAAGCTCAATTTGTTTAATATAAAATCTCTGCTCATGGCTTAAAACATCATTGTTATATGTATCCACAGAGTTAGACTCTCCTCCCATTAGCTTTTTATCAATTAATAGGCCAAATTTAGCATTGCTGCATCCAAAAGCCAAATAGTCTCTTTTTGAGATTATATAGAACCGCGAGTCCTTATTAGCTGCCGGATATACATTTAAAATAGAATTGGGCTCTTCAAGTGTATTCTGGCTCTTTGGTGTAATAAATCGAAATAAATACGTGTTTCCGCACCCAAACGAGTCTCTTTGGTAGTCCAATTGACTTAAAAACACAGCCCCAAACACTCTTTCATACTCTTTGGGCGTCGTACTGCTTTCTATGATAGACAGAACAAAGTACCCTCTGCTTGGGCCCTGCTGTGCTTGTCTAATTAGAGTAGCTAGAGAGTATCCATGCTTCTCAGAGGAATATACAAGAGAAAGTCCAAGAGACCCGGGCATAATTGTATCAAACAAGGTCGATTTTAGCTTCTTAAGCATATAGCATGTCATCGTGTTTGTCTGTGTGGGTTGTTCATCTGCTAAAAGATATCTTCTCCCCAATATTCTTTTTTCTTCTTTCTTTTCTTTTTCTATTATGTCTGCAAGCGACTCATACTCTCTGCTCCTTTCTTTTTCTTTCATTTTCTTTTGAAAAATCCTTACAGAATACCAATCGACAATTTATTTGTGCATCAGTGGCATTCAAAGAAAGTGATCATTTATTAATAAAAATATCAATTTGCTTTTGGAAAAGTAATTTCCATGTAATTAGCATTTAGCAGAAGAAGAATATTATTTTGCTTTGAAAAGTGTAGTGTTCTTTGATTTACAGCTCCAAGCAGAGAAGACTCGTTTAAATAGCTACCATCCAAATTGTATCTTTTTAGAAACTCTTCCATTGTAATTCTTTTCCCGAGAATGCTTGTGCTTACTTCATTGATCATTGCAGCAGCTACCAAGTACTCATAGCTTAAAATGTGCAGAGTTTGATCTGATTCATCGTAGTGTCCTATTGTTTCTTTTGTTTTCTCATTGGAGATAGTATATATAATGTATATAAATATATCACAGATTAGCTTATACTCTCTTGGAGCAAACTGTCCCGAGAAGTATCTTTCTATGTTCTTGATAATCTCTGCATAGGCTGGCTTTATGTTAACAGGATACTCCTTAGACAAACAGCTGCCCACTGCATCAACCAAAAGGTCACCAATGTCCTTAAACCCAAAAAGAAAAGGGTTTTCCAATTTTCCATTATGCAGAACATCTAATGTGTCATCAAATATTTTCTGAGCATTTTCCTCTGTTACTTTATAGTCTACCACAGAAGGAAGATTGAACAAAAATTTTGTGGGGAAGTAAGCGCTTAAGTAGTTTAGGTCTAGAGAAATATACTCCTTCTTTAAGCTTTCTTCTGTTAGAGGCTCAAGACTGTTTGTAAAGATGGGGTATGCAATAACTTGAGAAAATGAAGAATTAAACTTCTTTACTAGCTCATTCTTTGCCTCTTCTTTTCGGATCTGTAGCTGCCTAATAGAGTAAGCTACTCCCATAAGAGCTGCTACTATGAGAACCAAGTGGAAAATAGTTTCTTTTCTAATGAAATGGTGTTTTTTCTGTTCTTCGGACATTGGGAAACATAGAAAAATTTTTTCTCCTAAATATTAGCACAGCACAATTAAAATAAAAAATACATAGTATACTCTCAATATCCACTAGCTGTTTAATATATATAGTATACACACATAGCATATAGACAATATATGTATGTAATATGTATATGCGATATATGCAATGTGTGTAATATATGTATGTAATATGTGTATGCGATATATGTAATATATGTATGTAATATGTGTATGCGATATATGTAATATGTGTGCGTGTAAAAACCCAAGATTATTTATTATTTGTTTGTTGCGTAAAGAATACCTTTTATCTTAGGAAGAACCTTCGTTTTATTTTTGAGTGGTTAGCTTTGATTTTAGCACATCTCTTCTTTTTTCTAAGACAGATAATAAGTTTTCGACTTTCTTATCCATATCTTGGCTTGGCTCAGTAATAGATCTAGTAAATAGTAGGTTTACGATGCTGTTTCTGGTTTTGCTAACGACATCCTGTCCAAGAGATGGAGAAAGAGCGCTAGAAAATACGTATGCAATCTGGGCGCCTAGCTCATCTAGTCTTTTTCCGTAATTGCTCTGTCTGTTGTCAAAAGAGCTGTTTTCCTCATTGGGATGGCCAAAGTCTTGGTCAAGAGTTAAGAAGTAAATTAAGTATGCTAATCTAGAATATGCGTGTGAGTAATACACTGGGTGCACTCCGTATACCATAGTAGAAAAGAAGTTGTGAGCAAGAGTCTTTGTGATAGATTCTCCTTCTACTCTTTCCTTCTTAAGGAATCTTTTAACATCATCATTGTCTAATTTACTGGCAAGGTACTCGTCCATGTATGGAGTGTACTTTTCATCGGAAAATAATTCTAAAAGATTTTCCGCATCACTAACTGCCTTCTCAGGAACATTCATTCCGGTGAATGTGTACCCGTTTTTCTTCTTTCCAATGTTTATGAAAAGATCAAGAGCACTTACGCAAATGTTAAGGAAAAGATCTGTTCTCTCCTTTAAAACTTCGCCAGTGTAATCAAATCTTCTATAGATTTCTCCTTCCAATAGCTCTTCGTAGAACACAGGAAGACCCTTCTGTTTTACGTGGTTTTTAATTGCATCTGGGAGCTTTTCCTTACGTAAAGCCTGGTTGTAATCTCTGTTAACAAAGATTTGTCTAAAAGTCATCCACATATCCATATGGGGGTACGCAAGAGTAACATATCCCTCTACTCCTCTTGGAAGGTGCTCTGGATAGAAGTCGTTCATATAGCTTTTTAAGAATTTGGCTAATTCTTCGTTTGCGGTTCCGGGTGGGAATTTTCCTACTTTGTCTTTGAACATAGAATCATCTGCTTTGTTTACTCGCCACGAATAAAAAAAACTACCCATGGAGTTTGGGTCTACAAAGTAGAACTTGTAGTAAGAAGTTGCGCAAATAAATAGAGAAAGAGAAAGTATTCCTATACTCATAATCCCGTAGTATGCGATTTTGCTCTTCTTTTTCTCTGGAATAGCCTGTGTATGTTGCGTCTGCTCTGTTTGCTGCATGGTAGAAGAAAAAAAACTTCTATTTATTATTCTGCTTTGAACAAATAAAATACGCAAACCAATTAAAAAGCCGATTATAAAGAATTGGAAAGGCGTGTAGCATGTCACCAATTAACATGCAAAGCATGCATTTCGATAGCAACTCAGCATATTCATTTAAACGATATTCTATTAAGATATTGTTAAATACCCCGGTAAAAATACTATTCAATAAAGAAGTACAGAAAATATGCAAAAGAAACATAAAATCAATTATATTCTGGTGAGCCACTCTACAATCAATTAAACATTCATCTTGATTGGGCATTCATTTATTCTACAAAATCAAAAAGAGTTCTACTTTTAATTTCTTCACCACCTTCTTCTTCTTTCTTTTTCTTTTCGTCATCTTTTTTCTCTTCTTTTCCGCCTTCCTTACTTTTTTTGTCACCCTTCTTACTTTCTTTGCTCTTCTCTTTTTTCTTGGTCTTTTTCTTATCTATTTCCTTTTCCTTCCCACTTTCTCCTGTTTTCCCACTGTTTTCCTCACTCTTTCCTGTTTTCTTACTCTTTTCCTCACTCTTTCCTGTTTTTTCATCCTTTTCTTCTTTCTTACTCTTTTGTTCACCTTTGTCCTTTGGTTTTTTCTCTATCTTCTCTTTTTTCTTTGGCAATTCCTCTTCTTCAGTAACAGTATTCTCTATTGTAACTTTCTTTTTCTTCTTTTCCGCTATAGGATCTTCTTTTATTTCTTCCGTTGATTTTTCTTCTATTTCTTTTTCTAGTTTCTCCTCTTCTTCTTTCTCTTTCTCATCTGTATTTACACCACCATCCCAATTGATTTCTTCCTCCTCTTCCTCTTCTTCTTCTTCACTTTCGCTGTTTTCTTCCGTACTTTCTTTCTCCTCGTCCTTATCCTCATTCTTCTCCTTATCTTTTGTACTACTTTCTTCCTCACTTTCTTCTTCTACTGTATCTTTACTCTTACTTTTATCTTCCTTCGTACTATCTTCACTTTTATCTTCCTCTGTTTCTTCTTTCTCACTCCTATCATCTTCCTCTTCCGTTTCGTCCTTATTTTCTCCATTCTTGTCTTTTTCTTTCTTACTCTCATTCTCACTCTTATTTCCCTCTTCCTTCTTCTCTTCCTTCTCCTTCCTATCTTCTCCTTCATTCTTACCTTTTTTCTCCTTGGTTTTCTCCTTATTTTTATCGTTCTCCTCTTTCTCCTTGTTTTTCTCTTTGTTTTTCTCCTTGTTTTTATCGTTCTCCTCTTTCTCTTTTTCCTTCTCCTTCTCTTTTTCCTTCTCCTTGTTTTTCTCACTCCTCTTCTTCTTCATGTCGCCATCTAACTCCCTTTCTATCTCTTCTACTTCTCTTAGATCCTCCTCTGTTATTTCTCCTTCTTCTTCCTCTACGATTATCCAAAGATTTCCTATGAAATCCTCCACTCTGCTTTGGAGAGCTGCATTGTCCTCTATCTCTGTTTTGTGCTCTTGTATCTTTTCCTCTAAAATCTCCTTGGCCTCCTTTACTTTAGCCCTCTGTTTTTCTTCTTTTAACGTAAGGGCTTCTCTTATTTTATCTTGTGCTCTTTCGCCCATTCCTTCTCCTCTTATACTTTCTGCAATTGATATATCATTTCTTGTGATTGGTTATTCTAGGGCTTCCTCCTTCTCTTGTCCATATGAAACAAAGAGCTTGTTCTAAATATTCTGCATGGCTCTCTGATCTTCTTATCTCCTTTACAATTAGGATACTTAACCATGTAGATGTCATAGGCCTTCTTGTTCTTCTTATTTTCTACAGAGTGGGAGAACATCCTTCTTACATATATATATCTGTTGCCGCTCTCTTTCAGATCCTTTGCGAAAATGTGCTTGGGGATAGCATATTTCTTGTCGCGTTTCTCTTCTTTTATGCATCTAAAATGCATCTTTATCTTATTGATCGCTTTAAATTCTCTTATATTATCATATGGATATCTTTTTTTGGTTTCTTTTTATTTTCTCTTTTTATTTGCTTTCTTATTAAAGGCTTCTTTTTTCTTCTAAATAGTCATAGAAAGTCATATACACTAAAAGGAAACACAGACCCAAATGGAATGGTATCTTGCCAAATAAGAGAAGACTGCGAGTCTTTATCTGAAATATCTGATAGTTCTACGCATGACACCTCTATGCCTCTATACAAATTTAGGAGAATGTGCACTAGATGCTCTAGTAAATTTCTTTCTTTCTACACTCCAGATCCTACTGCAGAGAATATACCATGTAAATACACGTACCTTACGAGTAGTCCTGCTTCTTCTACTTCTTCCCTCGTTTTTCTTGCAAAATTGGGACTTTCTATTAGATTCTTTAACCTTTTGATTAAGACTCTTGGGCTCTCTTTTGTTTATTTATCTTTGGATCGGCATTCTTTGCTTCTTGGGATGATTGGGTTTTCTATCCTGTACACTTCTATAATCATCCAGACATACGTTACTGTATATTTATACCCCAATGACCATTCTAGCTTATATACTAGATATATTCTTTTCTTCTCTCTAATGCTCCTTCTAATATCCTCTGTCTTAGGAAAGATCGATATAACACTTTCCGAATGTATGAATGTCTCACCCACCTCTTGGCAGTATTCTTTATGCAAAATAATGGATTATGGAGAGAAATGGCTATCCTTTGTTATATAATAAAATATACTTTTTATTTTTCTTATGTTTGGCACTTTACATGACATGTAAGTTATTTCTGCTGATTTTTTTTTTATTTTTTTATTTTCGGACATTTTAAATATTTCTATACTTCAAAGGCATATAAGAATGGATTTTTTTTCTTTTAGAAAATAATGGTTGGCGCAACGGAAGTAACAAAAAGCAAAGAATCTAAGATACAAGAAGCACTATTGGAGCTAAACAAGATGGAGGAGCACATTCCTTGCTTTTTTAACGAGCAATCAGAAATAATGACACTAGACCCGCATCATCTTCTTCACGCATATCCTGTTTCCAGTAAAGAAAAAATATATATTCTATCTGGAGAGGATCGATTCTTTTCTCCTAGACCTGCCTCGCAGAACAAGAGAACATCCATAGGAATGGGATCTTCTTCGGATAACTCTTTCCAGGAGGAAAAAGAAGAGGCGCCTATGGAGGAGCCCTGGGACGTAAACATAGAAGACAAGCAGGGATACTTTGACGAGCACGGAAACTTTACTGTTGAGCAGGAGAAAGAAGAGTCATCTTCTACTGGAGAAGACTGGATTACCGTAAAAAATCCTAAAAAAACAAAGAAAAAGACGCAAAAGCCTAAGAAGGCTCCGCAGAGCTACACAGCCGTACAAGAGATTCCTAAAGAAGAAGAACAAAAAAGAAAGACATATCCTCTTAAGGAAAAAGAAAAGGAAAAATCACAAAACCAATTAAAAGAAGAAAGCAGCAGCGACAGTGAAGGATTTACTGTAGTAAAAGAGAAGAAAAGCAAAGCAGCAAGATTTAAGAAATAAAAGCAGGGCGCATCTTGTATTTTAATATTTTTTTTACTTGCCCATGTAAATTTTATTCTTATAATTTAAACACCAAGTCCTATGATGAAAAACGCGTTTGTCTGATATATTGAGGAAAAACAAAGCTACCTTAAACATTTTCTGAGGACATTTCACTATTAATTTCTTTTTGTATGGCCAATATATTTCTAAGAATTTTTTTAATTTCATGCGGGACGCAGAGGCAGAAGAGTTATGGGAAGGTATTTCTTTGATTCTTAAGCAGGAGGTAAATGAAGAATTGACAGCAAGAGAGGTGTATGCCAAGGCAAAGGACGCAGAAATAAGAAGAAAGCTGGAAGAGATGGATCTGCCTGTAAAAATAGAGAAAATAGGGAATTCTAATAGCAGAAGAGATAGAATCATATTCTGTTCTGTTCTTTTAGGGCTGTACGGGAGACTGGTTGAGGAGAAGACAGGAAAAGGAGAAGAGATACTGGAGTATGTAGAAGAGAGAATAAAAGACGTGGAGAAGAGAATAAGAAGCATGTGTCTTATGTTTCTTTTGGAGCATACAGAAATATTGGAGGAAGAAGGAATATTAGAAAAAAAGGACATATATAGAAAAACCGTTAAAACATTAATTAGTCTTTTAAAGAACAAGAGAAAGTCCATAAGAAGATGGTACATTGGCACGGTGCACGGGAATGTTTCTTCTTTCTTGTCGCTTATTCCAAGGATCTCTATGAAAAGCTTGGAGAAAACACTTATTCTTCTGGTTAAGTACTCATTTTCTTGCAAAGAGCACTCGATACTTAAAAAAGCAGCGGAAATATTCTGTTTTGCTGTGAAGACAAAGAGGCTGCCTTTATCCTCGGTCAGCCAACTGCTTGGGTCTTTTTCTTTGCAGGAAGTAGAAACACTATCTCTTAGCAAGAAAATATACAAAGTAATAGAAAAGGAAGTGTCTAAAGAAGACTACATAGTAAAAATCCAAGATACTAAGAAAGAAGGAGAAGAAGAAGATTTTCTTTCCTCCAATCTTTTGTGGATTCTTGAATGGAGCATATGCAAAGTGCAGATGTCTTATTTGTTCTATAGCGATATATTTAATTCAGAAAAACTTAATGTGCTTCAACAGTGTACTATTGCTAGAATGCTTAGAAAAAGTCCTTTTTCCGAGGAAAAAAAAGGCTATTTAAAATGGACAGAGGAGAAAATAGAAGAAAAAATAGAGGAGTCCTCCACTGAGGAAGTGCTTCCTCTTTTCTCTTTATATGTGGAGTATGCTGCTGACCAATTAGTGGATTCACTAATATTCTCCAGCACTGCAGAAAGAGTCTTTTCGCTATTCCCTGACTTCAGAAAAAATATCCTATCTCTTCTTGTTCCGCTTGCCAACATGCCCAATGATCCATATTTTCCTCTTATCCAGTCTTTATCTATTTCTATTGTTTCGTCTATTTCCTCCAATAATACTATATCTGTACAAATCCAACCCAATACGAGGAAAGAAGAAGAAAGCGAAGCAAATCAGCTGATATCTTTGCTTTCCAGCTCCTTCAACCCATTTATCTATACTCCTTCTAACCTACTACAGCATATATACAATAGAACAAATAGAATTAACTTCTATATTATTCTATGGTACATTTTCTCATGTAATCCAAAAAACAAAGTAGACGTGTCTAGCTATTCCATAGCATCTATCCGAATAGACAAGCCCAAATCCTATAAGGAATTTTCTCTTTTCTTTGAGTCATTCACTATTTTCTACTCCATCCGCCACTCTTTCCCATTAGAATCAGAAATGGATAGGATTTTCAAAGAAACAGAAGATATGATAAACGAATACATAAACGAAAAGCTAAGCCATGTGCGAGAATCCAGAGCATATCTCGTGTCCTCCTACGAAGAAATGTCAAGTTGCATCAATTTACTAATTAATTTATTAAGCGGAAGAGAAGAAAACCAAAAGAAAACCTCTCTTTATCTTCTAAAAAACAACTCCCACCAAATAGTAATGCTTCTTATCTACCTTATTAACACTCCCTTGTACCCTCTTCTTTCCGTCTGTCTTAAAGCTCTTCCAAAAGACCATCTACCCAACATACCAATAGAAGACAAAAAAAGACTAGAGGTATATGGCATACTCACAGCACAAGGAAAAGCCAGATTGAAAGAATACAATGCATTTTTAACAGATAGAAAAGAAGACCCAGACATTTCATCAGTAAGTGAAATATCTTTATCAAGAAATCTGGACACAAAAATACTCGATGGCATAATGTTCCAAGAAAACAAAGAAGAATAAAGATAAAATAAATGTTTCTACCTTTTATTCCTTTTAGTATGCTGGCTTTACTTTAAATCTGCATCCAGCGGTTAACTTAGCCTTTCCTCCAGATGGCTTAGCAAGTACTGTACTACACGAGTCGCATGTTATAACTGTTTGCGTGTGCGAATAAATTATTTTCTTCTTCTCACAGACTCCACACTTTACATCTAAGAAAAATGAGTTAGGGTTAGGAATCAATCTCTTCTTCTTGCATGTTCTTTCAATTGTCTCTGGTGATGGATACTTAAGCGAGTTCATTTCTACAGGGATAAAAAATAAAATAAAAAAATATTTGAGAATTTGATTCAAAATGAAAAACAACAAGCCAACCCAATATACAAGGACCTACACACATCCTGAAAACCCAAACACAAAAGTAACCCAAACCGTCAAAACATATCACAATGTTGCCAAATCAAGAGTATATGATGGAAACACGCGCACGTATAAGACAGAGTATACAAACATAACGGAGACAAAGCATACTTATGAAAACAAATACAACAATTATGGCAGAAGGCTGGAGTAGGCAGTAAAGCAGATCACGCGAAAATACTTCCTATTACAAAGATATAACATCCAGTGTGTTATTCTTAACAAATCTTCTTATTCTGACTTCTCTATTAAGTATTATTTGGAATAGCTTTCTGATTATTCCAGAAAGCACTTCTAGTAGATCCTTTATATGGCAGTGCAAAAGAATAGGATGCCCAGTGAAGCATAAGGAGAACGAACAGCGCTCTTTTTCCTCTACGCGCACAGGCGCAAGAAAATAAATAGGAAATATTTTATCTCCAAATGTTCTGAGGAACTCTTTGGGAGTTTCCTCTCCAGTCAGTCCAAATAAATAAGTGGCCTCTTCAGATATTTTTTCTCCCAAATATTCTCCAAACTCTTCTATATCCGCGGCATCTTCTTTCATTTCCATAAGCGATGCGCCCAGAAGAAGAGAAATAATTTCTTCTTTCTTGTTTTCATTACCAACCATTTAATGAAAACAAGAAAAAATCAGAATGCTTCTCTGGATGGGCCTGAGCTTGTGTTTAGACAGAAACTGCAGAAATAACAAAAAGATTTCAGTAAGCATTCAGAAGGCCATGGATCTTCAGCACATGCTCCACACGTACTGTATATTGTGCATAGAAAATGGATTAGATTACACACACATAAACCATGTATCTTGGGAGCAAAACGAAAAGGTAAAAAAAGAAGAAAGTTCTCTGTTAGAAGAAGCCTTGTTCCTTCAAAAGATTAAGCGAAGAGGCTTGTCGAAAAGAGGCAACCCAGCGTTTGGCATATTCGCCAACAGGCAGTATGAGTATAATGAAAAAATAGGAGACATAGGAGGGATAATTACTTCTGCAATTATCACAAAAAAAGAAGAAGAAACTGAAGAGGTGTCCGTTAAGCCAAATAGGTACTTTTTGCTAAGAGACAAGAAACTGTTAGTGGATGCCCAGGAGTTTGGAAATATCTCAAGATTCATTAGAAGATCATGCAGGCCAAATGTCAAAATGGAAATAGAGCCTCCCAAAGAAGAATGGATGCTCAACCCGCCGCTAAAAAAGAGCTACATAAAAAGATACACTCCCAAAATAGTTCTATCTGCCATCTCCAACATATACCACAACACAGAGCTATTTATTGATAGTTCCCATTCTATTCAGAAAAAAGAAAAGTGCAAAGTGTCTAGATCCTCTGGTTCGGACATAGAGTACTTGGACAAGTGCTCATGCACATCCTCGTGGACGTGTCTCTTTGAAAAGAGCAAAACCATCAAAAAAACACTTCCGTTTATTCATGAGAAGACACAAGTCTCCTTCATTCTCACCAGAATACATAAGTACATGCTGGAGAGCACAGAAGCATACACCAAGCAGGCTTCATCTATAACTAGAATGAAAAAGTGTATATTTGTAAGAATACCATAGAACTGCTATAGATATTGCATCTCCAATAAGTCATAATCGATATGCTATGTGCCATGTCTATTACATATGCCATGCTCTATGCACCTGGTCGAGGATGTTCTATACTGCGCGCATCCATTTCCTAGTCTATCTGCCATCAGAATAACCAATGGATATTTTAGTGGTATAAATAGAGAATGGCCTTGTGTTTTATGAGAGACATGCATTTTATTCTTTTGGCGGTTGTGGCTATCAGCATATTTTCACAAAGAAATACAAATTCTGCGCTATATTCGCATCCTTTCAGGAATAGTCAAGAAGAATATGAAGAATAAATCATCTAGACATCGCGTAAGAAATAGTATACTGCTAGTATGAGATAGTATAGGAACAGGATAAATAAATAGGATACTATTACTTAGATAACAGTGTAATACACGATCTATACATACGCAAATGCTGCACTATATACACTATACAGGGTATATACAGGATATATACAGGATATATATACAGGATATATAAATGGTATATAAATGATATATACATAGTATATATGCGTATTATGTAATGCGTATATGTAATGCGTATTATGTAATGCGTATATGTAATGCGTATTATGTAATGTGTATATGTAATGCGTATTATGTAATGCGTATATGTAATGCGTATTATGTAATGCGTATATGTAATGTGTATTATGTAATGTGTATTATGTAATGTGTATTATGTAATTTATATTATGTAATGCGTATATGTAATATGTGCACATTGAAAAGTTATTTTTAAATAGCCATTTAAAATGGATGCAGAGAAAAGAATTATACAGGAAAGATCTAATTGGAGAAAGGACCGACCCTATGGATTTGTTGCCAAACCCACAAAAAAAGGAATAGGATTGGATCTATTTAACTGGGAGTGCACCATTCCAGGACCAGATAACACTCCATTTTCTGGGCACTCTTTAGACCTAAGAGTGGAGTTCTATGCGGATTATCCTATATCTCCTCCCAGTATGAGATTTCTTACTAGAATCTTCCACCCAAACGTATATGCAGATGGTTTTGTGTGTTTGGATCTTTTAGCAGAGAATTGGAAGCCTTCTATTAATCTGAAAACTCTTCTTCTTTCTGTGCACAATTTGATCCAAAACCCAAATATCAACTCGCCAGCTAACACGGCAGCAGCTGAGGCATACCATGCCTCCACAGCAAAGTACAATGCATCCGTTAAAAAAGAGATTAATAAGCGCAAACGCACATAATGCATAAGCTACTACAGTATATGAGGTATAGTATATGAGGTATAGTATACACTATAGCATATATGGTATATATGGGAATATGCCTTTATTAAGGTAAAGTGCTGCTATGTATATATTAGGATGTATGATGACAATGCATGATGACGGGAAAAAACATATTAATACTTGCGCAGGCACTTGTTATATATTTTATTTTTGCAGGAGCTCAGCAATACCACTATTACGGAATGACCGCAAACAATCAAACAAGCAGCATAATTAAAGGAGTAGAAGGATATGGAGAATTAGTTGAAGCACTTAAAAGACTACCAGGAAATAGAGCTATTGTTGTATTTACCAAGGATATGTGTCCTCCCTGTAAAGAATATAAGCCAATTTTAGAACGACTAGTACAAGGAAACAGCAAGTACAGAGAAGCTATTTTTATGTGCCACTTAACGCCCGCTATGCTAAAAGACAGCAACTGCCTCCCAAACCTCTTCAAGATCAGAGCTCTTCCTTCTACTGTTCCTGTTTGGCTAAATGGCGATGGAAGCACAATAGGAGTAGGAGCAATAACTCCAGGAGTTATTCCTCACATCCACCAGTACGCCATGGAGTTTCTTAAGTACTAAATAAATAACATGGTTCCACTTTTATATACTTTCTCCTGTGTTATCAATTGATTGTTTATTTAACGGTTAAAATAGAATTAATTAATTGGATAAAAAATTTTATGGTCTATGGGACAGAAGAAGATAAATTTGAATTTTCTGTGGCTCCTATGATAAGGGTGTCTACTCCGGAGTACAGGAGGTTTATGCGTATTGTTTCTCCATCTTCTTTGGTGTTTACAGAGATGATAGTGGACAACTCCCTAATATATATGAGCACTGAAGCGCTTGAAAAGAAAATAGGAGTGCCTTCCAATAGATGCGTTATACAAATAGGAGGATCTAATCCCGAGAGCATCTCTATGGCGGTGAAAAGAGCACAAAAATTAGGATATACCAAGTACAACTTAAACTGTGGGTGTCCCAGTGACAGAGTGCAAAATGGATGTTTTGGCGCCATTTTAATGAAAACCCCAAAAAGAATAGCAGAGATCGTCCAAAGAGTCTACGAGGACACAGGAGTAGTTATGAGTGTAAAGTGCAGAACAGGAGTGGATGAAGTAGAAGACTATGCTTCGTTTAAAAAAATGATCGAAATAATAGTAAATGAGTCTCCCTGTAGAAAGTTTTACATACATGCAAGAAAGTGTCTACTAAAGGGGCTATCTCCCGCAGATAACAGAAAAATACCTCCTCTTGTATACGAGTATGTTTTCCAGTTAAAAAAAGAAATGCCATTTTTGAAAATAGTCCTAAACGGAGGCATCCGGGAGATAGAGAAGATGCGCCCTCTCATTCCGCACGTAGATGGCCTAATGCTCGGCAGAAAGCCAATGGACGATCCCATGTTTTTCTCCCAAATCGAACAAGTAATATTTAATAGGAATGTACCTCCTCTACATGATGTAGTCTCTAAATACCTCCAGGAAGCAGCAAACAAAAGAGAAGAAAGAGATGCATTCTACCTTTTAGATAGAGCAAACACCATTCCAAACACTCCTACCGGAGATATACCAGAAAACACTATAAGTGATCTACTGTGCCGCTACTCCGACCTTAAGCCAATAGAGCCAGTTATGTTTGGGAAAAAAGGATGTAAAAAATACAAACAAGCCATTTCTGATATTTCCAGGGAAAGAATACAAATACCCCAAGTATTTGATCGCATTTCACATTTCTTCGTAGAAGATATACTAACAAGCAGCACTAATAATATAATTAGTGAAGAAAATAAGCAATAATATCACATACCAAGTATATACTTATTTTTGTATTTATTCCACACAATATGCTCATATGGTGTGATCCAACATGTCATATACCTCTATGTTACACCTATACAACAATATGCCCGTATTAAGAAATAAATAGAAATTAAAATAAAATATACCTTTACTGTTGACAATGAGGTTTGTGCTCCTGGTGCTGTTTAGTGTCATATCAGGGTATTACATAGAGGAGAAATATAAGGAAAGAGTAGTAGATGTAGCGTATAAGGAGATAGAGAACAATAGAGCAAGTGTGTCCTTTGTTCTAAATGGAATAGAATACCAAACAATTATATATCCTGATTTTCAACAGCAGTTTGGAAAGAGCGCATATACGACGTACAAGGCCATATACACGAGAAAAAGGATACACACGAAGCAGAGTCCTTCTTTTCTTCCTGCTCCCTTCAGCGAAGTAACAGGATGGTTCATACAGGAAAGAGGAACAAAGAACATAAGTGGAGTAATATTTAATGATGGAGAAATAATACATATTAAACCAAAAAGCTTACTATACCCCGATGATGCATTCGAAGAAACATGCAGCATGGTAGCATTTAAAGCAGATGCCGAGTATCCCGAGTACGTATGCGATGCTCCTCTGGATACCGTCGATCAAAAAGAAATAGATGGAGAAGAAAGCGAAGAGGAATACTTAGACCAAACAGAAAGATACTTTGAAGTATTTGGCCGCAAAAAAAATGATCAAGAGGATTCCTTTTATAGAAAATTAATTGATAGTTTTCCTCCTTTTCTTAAAAACTCATTTTTCTCTTGGTTTCCTCAGGACACGCACAAAACAAAGCTGTACTCTGTTTCCCAGCAGTCCCCTGAGGACCCAATGGACTACGACTCTACAATAGAGAATACACCTCTTATAACGAATATGTCCAAAAAAAGAAGTAGAATGGTTATAAATCAGATAAGAAAAGGATGTGGATCGTGTAAAGGCAGCCAGAACAAGATAGACACACAAAATGCAGAAGAAAAAAGAAATTCCCACGAAGTAGATAATTTAGTGGATGACACAGTGTACCATTCCCTAATAAACTCCTCATTGCCTATTACGCAGGCAATAAATTCCTTAGAAGAGCATCCTCTGCACTTTCCAAAAGCAAAGAACATTCTTGTTTCCCCCAATAGCTTTAAAACCAACCACACAAAGATACAAGCTCCTGAAATAGAAGAAAAATTCAATGGCTCCAATGAAAAATTTTTAAGAAGCAAAGAGTACCCCAAAAAGGAAAAAAAACCAAAAAAAGGAGAAAAGATCTTCTTCGGAGTTCCTTTTTATGCCAAACTCTCGCAAATCGAGCAAGTCATAAGAAAAAGAGAAAACTACGGGTTCCCCATAGAAAAGCGAGGCATCCCCATAGCCGCCGCCATGGATAGAGAGTTCATCAAAAAAAATGGATCAGTAAAAAAAGCCATTCTATACGTCCTGGAAACAATAAGCATAGCCAGCAGCATATACGAGCGCACTTTCAACGTTGCCCTATACGTAAGTGATTTTATCATAGACAAAAATGCCGAATGGTACTACAGCGCAACAGATCTATTGGCAAAGCTAGAGCAATTCACAGAGTACAGAAAAGGAAAAAGAAAGTCCTGCATGATCTACCATCTCTTCTGCGGAGATACCATCTCAAACAAAAAGCTAGGACTAGCCTGGACAGGATACATAGGATACAACGCAAAAAAGAACGTAAGCACAAGCATCCTAATTCAGAACCAGTTTATCACAGTAGCCCATGAAATAGGCCATAACATAGGACTAATACACGATTGCGATAATGAGCTCTGCAAAGAAGCCACTCCAACCACCTACCCCTGCCACCCCTGCAAAGGCTGCGACTGCCAAGGAAAGTACATAATGAACAGAAAAGGAGCTTCAAATCTTCTCTCTTTCTCCATGTCCTCGCAAAGAGAAATATCCGTTATTTTTTCCCAACTAGACAGCGAGCTCTTAAAAGTAAATGAAATAGATATGCCATACCCCATCTGCGGAAACGGCATAATGGGCTACGGAAAAGAGTGCGATGCCGGTCCATTCGGCGATGCATGCTGCACTCCAGATTGCAAATTACGGCCAGAAGCCCAGTGCTCAGATGTAAATAGTAAATGCTGCCAAAACTGCCAAATATCCTCAAAAGGCACCATTTGCCACAACCCAACAAACGAGTGCCAAACTACAAGTCTCTGCGACGGAGAAAGTGCCTCATGCTCTCCCCTAATATTTAAGCCAAATCGAAGCTCCTGCTCCCTGGGATTCTGCGCAGACGGAATCTGCACAAATAGAGACATCCAGTGTACATTAGCCGGAGACAGAAACAGAATAATTTCTTCATACTCCAGCCATAAGGGATGCGCCATGAAATGCTTAAATATCAGAGGAGAAGTAGTTCATCTCTCCACAAAATACTTCAAAAATGGAACTCCCTGCGGATGGGATGGCGTATGCCTCGAGGGAAGATGCGAAAAAGATCTAAGAATAGCTGCCATGTCCATTTTTATCTTTCTGTGCGGAATAGCTCTATTTGTCATATACATGTGGTAGTGCATCTACTCCACCATATGCGCTACCATAGTGCGCTACCATAGCATATTGCTGCGCAGTGCCATTGGGTAATGGTTGCATATAAATAGAGGAGTGCCTGGATGGCCATGGAGAAGAAAAATTTTACATACGATCCAGAAATAGCGCAGATCATGGCTGATCCGTATCTGCATGCCGTGCAGATGCATATAGAGAATGTAGAAAAGGAGGAAAACACAACAGAAGTAAAGAAAGAGTATATTCTTGGACTGGAGACTCTTTTGGTTAACCAGGACCTTTCCACGGCCTCCTCCATTATACAGGAGATAGGGAATATGCCTCGTTTAGTGCACATTCCTGGAGTAGAGCCGGATGTGTGCGTTATGCTCGGGCATATCTCGCAGAATGTTCAGGAGGTGGCTCAGAAGCTAATTGATGGAAGAATCTTCTCTGAGTGTATTAAGCTCTTTAAGACCAGACCGACGGCTCTTAGTAAAATACTTTTTCTGTTTACTGTTCTAAACAACACGCTTCCTTCTATGCGGGAGTCTCTTTTGTCGGCAAACGAAGATCCAGCGGACATTGAAAAGATTGAGGACAGTAACTGCGTAAGCGATGAAAAGTCAAAAAGCCGTTTAAGTGCCTTAAAAGCATCACTACTCCGCCAGTAGGTCTATGTATCTGCGCCTATTACGCATACGCAGCATATACCATCTGTGTATGCTAGAAAAATAGAATAAATTCATTAATCATACGCATTCCATTACGTGTAATATACATTCCGTTATATGTAATACGCATTCCGTTATATGTAATACGCATTCTGTTATATGTAATACGCATTCCGTTATACGTAATACGCATTCTGTTATGTGTAATGAGTAAAGTGTAGTGGGACTGCGTGAAAAACAATAAAATATATATTACTTGTTTGGGAATATTACTTGTTTAGGAAAGCAATTTTTTTTATAATGGATGGTGATCAGGAAGTGAGTAGAAGAGAAAGGAATTTTGGATACATACGGAGAAACGAAGGGCCTTTAGGGGGACGGTCTGGTGGTACGAGGTACCGGGGCCTTGTTAATAGACTGGTTAAGACGAAGAAAACTATATTTTCATTTAATCCGATAAAACGGTTAATTAACATGTTTACCTTTAACCCTCTGGAGGTTAGAGAGGAGAATCCTTCTGTTTCTACGCAGATAAAGGAGATAAAGGAGGACTTATTAATATTTATTTCTCAGATAGTGTATCCTGCATTCCTAACGAGTTGCTACGTGTTTCCTTCTCTTTTTTTATGGAAAGTCTCTGACGCACTTAATAGAAATAATCAAAATTTTCTTATATCTGGAGCATCCTCGTATCAATCAACATCTCCTCTGTTTGCTATGCTGAAGGAGTTCCACGAGCCATTGCTTATTATGATATCTGTTCTCTACTTGTTTTTCTGTCTTTATAACCTAATGCTGCATATTAATAGAAAAGATGGAAAAAGTATATTTACATACTATGGATTCCTTGGGGACCATAAGACACTGAAGTACATTCTGGCTCCTGTGTTTTCATTTCTATTTATATCCGCATTCGTCTGCTTTCTCTTTTTGGTTTCCTCATTCTTTATGGAGATTCTTCTTTACTTTTTATCGGTCCAAGTGGCTATGGAGGTGCTATGTATTATTTTTTCAGGTTTCCTTCTTTTCGCCTCATGGAAAATATCAAAAAGACTATCCTTTAATAGAAAAACCGTTAAATATTTTATATTCGTACTAATTGGATCATTAGTAGTACTATCGGTCATGTACACGCTTCTCAACTTATACGCAGGATATTCTAATGAAATAAGTCTAAAGGAGGCCCTCCATAGTATAGAGGAAGAAGTCAAGAAAATAGAGCATTTATCCTCTAAGTATCCAGAGCATGTCAGTGCGTTTAGGGAAACATCAGAATCCTATAGCAAATCCCTAAATGTCCTCCAAAAATCCATTGAAAACCTCCTAAATCAAATATTTGGGCCCTTTTCTATTATTTCCACTAATAATTGATATTTTTATTGGTTTTTCTTATTTTTTTATGGTGGTAACACACTCGAAAACTCAAGGAAATGCGTGCATCATACGGTGCGATGGCTGCCTCTCAGACATCACATCCTTTGTGTGGATGAATTGCGCAGTATGCTCAATAGACATCTGTCCATTGTGCTTCGTAAAAAAAGTAGAAATCTCCCAGCACACATACGGGCACCCCTACAGAGTAGTAAAGAATCTCTCATTTACTGCCGAGTTCCCAGAGTGGAGAATGCTAGAGGAGCTCCTCTTCATAGACGGCCTCGTTCTCCAGGGAGTAGGAAACTGGAAGGAAATCTCCATGCACATAGGAAGAAAGTCTCCAGAGGAAACAAAAGCGCACTTCTGCGTGGTCTTCCGAGTAGAAGAGGACACCTCCCTAGAAGGCCCTCCCGTTCAAGAAACCCAAAGCAATCCCTTTTCCCAGGAAATATCAGGATACATGCCACTGCGAGAAGACTTCGAGCTAGAATACAACAATGAAGCAGAACACGCAATAAAAGACATGAGCATATCAAAAAAAGATACAATATTAGAAAAAGAAATGAAGGAAGCCCTCTTAGACTCCTACAAAAGAACCCTGGACAGAAGAAAGCTCTTTAGGTACTTAGCCCTAAAAAGAAGACTAATCGAAGCAAAAGCAAATATCTCCCAAGAAAAAACCCTCTGCTCAACAGGAAAAGACCTTCTAAATAAGATAAAGCCACTTTTCAAAATTATGAAAGAAAAAGAATTTAATATTTTTTTTAAAAGTCTATATTTAGAAATTATGCTAAAAAAAAAAATCAAACATCTATCCCACAATTACTCCCAAATGCAAAAAGAAGGAGTAAAGCGCCCAAGCGCCCAAGAAGAGTTCACACTCGATCTCTTCTCAAAAGAAGAGCTCCTCCTCTGCGACTCCCTAAATATCTCCCCAAATATCTACCTGCTCATTAAGGAAACCGCAGTAATTAACCAATTCTGCCCAGAAAAAGAGAAAAAGCCCATCTCCAGGCTCTTCCAAGGCCTCTCCGAACAAAAAGTATCATATCTCCTCGAGTACTTCACCATAAATGGCTGGATACAACCCACATAACCCACTACACTCTATAATACACAATACATAATACACTCCATAATACACAATATATAATACATAATACGCATTCCATAATACATACTCCGTAGTACATAATACGTAGTACATAATACGTAGTGCCATAGTATAGTGTATATCTTTTGATCTATATAAAAAATATTAATCAAGCATCTTAGCATCTTAGCACTATAGTATTATAGCACTAAGATAGTGGAATAGTATAGTAAGATAATATGATATTCATAAACAATTAATAAAGATATTTGTTTTATAAAAAAGAAATTTTGCAAAATATTTATGAATAAGGGAAAAGAAAAGGCTCCAGAGGAGCGAATATGCAAAAGTGAGCAACATGTATGGATCTGGACAGTAGAAGAAGAATACAAACGAGCAACCCTCCTAAAGGAAGAAGAGAAGAACATGCTCCTCTTCTTAGAAGGAAAAGAAATAAGAGAAGAAAAAGATAAAGTACAAAAAGCCAACCCAAACAAGTTTGACCTAGTAGAGAACATGGCCCATCTCTCCTACCTCAACGAGCCAAGTATCTTACACAATCTCCAACAGAGATACCAATCTGACCTCCAGTACACCTACTCAGGTCTCTTCCTAGTAGCAGTCAACCCCTACAAAGACGTAGGCGTGTACACAAAAGAGTCCATCTCCCAGTACTCCTCCGTTCACAAGCGAGAAGATGCCCCTCCTCACATCTACGCCGTAGCCAGTGAAGCCTACCACCTCATGAGAAACACAAAAAAGCCCCAAACCATCCTCATAACAGGAGAGTCAGGAGCAGGAAAAACAGAAAACACAAAACACGCCATAACCTTCCTAACGAAAATCAGCGAAAATATCTCACAAAAATTAGGTTTATTAGAAGAACAACTTCTCTGGACCAATCCCCTCCTCGAAGCCTTCGGAAACGCGCAAACCACAAGAAATGATAATAGCTCAAGATTCGGAAAATTCATTAAAATAGAGTTCGGAGCAGACGGAGAAATAGTAGGGGCACTAATCGAAAGGTACCTCCTCGAGTCCTCACGAGTTACCTCTCCCCCAGCAGACGAAAGAAACTATCACATCTTCCACTCCCTAATAGAGCAAGCAGATGACTCCCTCCTCTCCTCCCTCCACCTCACAAGAAACAAAGAATATAAAATCATCTCAAAAGTAAAAGGAAAAACCATCCCCTTCCACTCCGTTCAAGAAGCCTTAAACATCTTAAATGTCTCAGAAACAGAACAAACTAAAATACTCCAAATACTATCAGCCATCATACACTTAGGAGAAATATCCTTCCACGAAAATAAAGAAGTAACCCTTCCGGATACTCAAAGAGATGCCTTAACCATCTCCTCGTCCTTCCTCGGAGTCGACGAACACGCCCTCCTCTCCTCCCTCCTCCACCCAAAAATCAGAGCAGGACACGAAATGGTCACCCACGGAAGAACCGCTCAACAAGCCAACTTTACTGTCACCTCCCTCTGCAAAGTAATTTACGAAAGACTCTTCGATTGGATCATTCTCCTCATAAATAGAGCACTTAAACCCTCACAACCCTCACAGTCCTACATAGGTGTCCTCGATATAGCAGGATTTGAAATCCTCAAAAAAAACGGATTCGAACAGCTCTGCATTAACTACACAAACGAAAAGCTCCAACAGTTCTTTAACCACAGAATGTTCATCTTAGAACAAGAAACTTACCTTAAAGAAGGATTGGAGTGGAACATGATAGATTTTGGTTTTGACTTACAACCAACAATAGACCTAATCGACTCACAAGGAACAGGACTCTTCTCCCTCCTCGACGAAGAATGCATCGTGCCAGGAGGATCAGATGACAGATTGCTCAGTAAAATCACTAAAACATGGATGGGAACTAAAAAGTTCTCCTCCCCGAGATTTAAAGATGGATTCGTCGTAGGACACTACGCAGGAGAGGTACAGTACAACGAGCCAGGATGGATACTCAAAAACAAAGACCCACTCGACGAAGCAATAGCAGCACTCGTTCTCGGTCCCAGAAGTAACGTGCCAAATGTCCATAACGCGCAAATCTCCGCTACACGCTTCCGTACCGTAGCACAGAAACACAAACAGCAACTCAGCAACCTCCTCGATATGCTCCAAGGCACACATCCTCATTTTGTACGGTGCATCCTCCCTAACGCAGAGAAGAGACCAAATCTCTTTATCTCCTCGAAAGTCCTCCACCAGCTCAGATGCAACGGAGTCCTCGAAGGCGTTAGAATATCCAGACAAGGATTCCCCTCTAGACTCCCATTTAACGAGTTCGTCTCCAGATACTCCCTTCTCCCTAAAAATAATAAGAATTTCCTAAGTACACAACAGGGAGTATTAGAATTACTTAAAGAACTCGAAGTACCTCACAGCTTATTTAGACTCGGTACATCCCTCCTCTTCTTGCGCCAAGGAGTTCTCGCGGACTTAGAAGAGAACAGAAACACAAAGATCTCTGGATTAGTTAACGAGTTACAAAGAAGACTTAAAGGACTCCTCCACGCAAATAGAGAAAAGCTCCAGAAGATAAGAGATGCCTCAATAGCCCTCCTCCAAAAGAACATAAAAACACACGCAGAAGTGCGGCAGTGGTCCTGGTGGAAACTCTGCATGAAAGTGCGCCCCCTTTTAGAGATACGAAAATCAGAAGATGAAATCAGAGAAAGAGACAGAACCATCTCCCTGCAAAAAGAGGAACTCCTCAATTTACTCGAAAAAACAAAAGAACTCGAAACAGCTCACGTAGATGCGGAATCGAACCTTCTCACGGCGCTCTCACAAATTAAAGAACTCGAAGCCGCTTGGACATCCCAAAGACTCAGAACAGAAAAAGAACACGAAGAACTCGCTAAAGAACTCGCAGGAGCCCAAAAGGCCTCAGCTAAGGCAGTACAAACCATCGAAGCACAAAAGAAAGAGATCCAACTCGCAGCAGAACGAACAGAACGCGCAAGAAAAGCAGCAGCAGATGAAGGAAGTAATAAACTGCTCCTCGAAATATCTTCCCTTAAACAGCTCCTCGTAATGGAACAAGAAAAAAGAAAAGAACAAGAAGAAGCAGCTAACCGCCTCACTGAACAACTCGATGCCACAGAACACCAAAAAAGTATCTTCCTCCTCGAAAGAAATGCTTTAGAAGGAAAAGTAAAGAAACTCTTAACGGAAACAGAAGAGTTACAACGAGAAGTAGCAGAGTCAGACTCCCTTAAGAGAAAAACAGAATCAGCGCTCCAAGCAGCTCACACAGAAATAAAACGAACAGCATCAGCCCTAAAATTCGAAAAGGAAAAACACGAAAAACTCGATGAAGCATTTAAAAGGGTCACTACAACGGCAACTCCTCCCCCGCAAACTCGCGCTCCAGATAACTCGCAGGAACTCAAAGAACTTAAAAAGGCACTCGCCCACGAAAAAGAAGAATCAGCAAACATTCAGGAAGAATACGAACAGCTCAGAAGAGAATACTTTGAACTGGTAGACGAGAAATTGGGAAATATGCTCGAAACACAAAAAGAACTCTCCTCAGAGATTAACCGCCTCAGATCGCTTAATATCCACCTGCAACAGCAACTCGCTCAGAAAGAAATAAAAATAAAGGAAACGCAAAGTGCCCTCGAAGAGACACAAAAGCAAAAGGCACACGAACAGGAAAAAAGAAAATCACTTGAACTGGCAGCAGCAACTAAACGGTCACTCGAACTGGAACTCCAAAGAACCATCGCGAGGCTCTCTAAAGAAAAGGAACTCCTCTCTGAAGACTTATCCAACTCCTCTAAATACTTAGAGACTCACTCCTCACACACCTCAGAGATAGTTGCGGCATTGGAACAGACCATCTCATCAGTCTCCTCCATCTCTAAGGAAGTGGAAGAGCTCTCTGTGTACGTGCACTCCTCTTCTTCTGTTCTTTCTCTCTACCACAAGGAACTTAAACAGATGAGAATATCCCTTTTGCTCTCGGAAAAGGAAAGGGATAAGGCAATGGATCTCCTTAAGAAAGAAAAAACTAAAGAGAAAGAAAGAGATGCTTATATTGATTGGTTGAGTAAACAAGTGGAAGCACTAACTGAAGATAAAGTGCACCTCTTAAAGGAAACGGAAAACGAATTGCTCACGCAAAGAGAAAAGATCGAAGAGACAGAAAAGCTTTGGGACACGGCGAAAAGAGAATTTGAGAAGAAAACGAGAAACCTCCTTAAGGAAAAGAAAGACTTGGAGCGAGTGGCAGCATCTGTTCCTCGCTTGCACTCTGAAATTTCCTCGTTAAACGCGAGAATCCATCAAATTAATGAAGAACTGGAAGTGTCCTTGGAAAAGGCAGATAAACACTTAACGGATGCCCAAGAGACCATTTTACGTGGAGAAAGAGCCGTAGCCCGCGCTAAGGAAGAGGCAGCCATAGCAAAAAGAGAAGCTCAACACTTTAAAAAAGAAAAGCAAAGAGTGGAAGCAGCTCTCCTCTCCGCTAAGGAAAAAGAAGAGAAAAGAAGAACAGAAGTACACGAGGTAGAAGAGAAGGCCAGGGACACAGAAGCACAGAAGAAAGCTCTTCTTCTGGAAATCAACTCCCTCTCCCTCGAGATACACGCCCTGCGAGTATCTTCTCCTGTTCCAAAATAAATTCTTTATTCCTTTACATCTCCTCTTCCCTTTACACGCTCCCTCTTCCCTTTACACGCCCCTTATATACCCCACGGTGCATCCTTACTTTATTAATTATTGCGTACGCGTAATCTTACTTTATTACCTATTACGTATCCTTACTTTATTAATTATTGGGTACATATATTTTTATTTTTTTTATTTTTTGGGGACAGGTGGGCAGTTCCGGAGCCTCATGGGCTCTGAGGAAAGTCCTCGGGCGCACGCGGAAATGCTCGCATACGTGCTGGAGCAATCCATTTAGCCACTTAGATAGTAATACTGCCGGGACAAGGTCCGTCCTAACAGAACGAGGCTTACTCCGGGACCCTTTTTCTATTTAATTTCCTACTCGCAGCACAACCGAAGAAGAACCAACGCAATAATTAGTCCCAATCCTCCTAATCCTCCTATTATTAACTGTAAACTTATTAATTTAGAGAAATGCTTAGAGGAACAAGATATAGCTATATTCGAGGCACTGCTCGCTATAGAACTCCCCAGTGACGCACTCAATCCCGTGGTCCCAGATATCAATCCACTCGTAAATAGCACCCATGCCGTACATATATGCTTCGTCTCTATCTCCTTAACATTCGAGAATATACTTATGCTCTTCTCCTTTAAAAATACAAATATTAATAGACTAAACACGAGATTGGCCTCACAGATAACTATTCCTATTATTCCCTTTAGCACAATACTTGGAGTCTTAACGGATGCCCCAGAAAGAGATCTTCCTATTATGGCTATCCCAGAGGCAGAGCCTATTACGTTAAGTATCACAGGAAGAAAGACTCCTACGTACGCCGGAGCAATAGGAGATAATGTAAGTGCCATTCTTATTATATTGAAAAATGGAGAAAGAAGGATTAAGCCTCCGAGCGAGATAAGCTCTACTCTTGAAATAGTCCCTAAGAATCCCCTTCCATTGCTTCTCATATAATAAAAAAATCATACTTTCTATTTATTTACTTAAGTACTACTGCTTTAATAGAGCTCAGCTTAACTTTTTCTTATGCGGTTGGGTTACTTTTTGTAGCTGTGTTGGCTCCCGTGGTGGCGGCGGTGGTGTCCTTTGCGGCTTTTGTAGCGGCTCCTGCGGCCTCTGGAACGGTTTTATCTTCCATAATCATATTTACGGCGAAAACTCCTCCTACTCCTACTGCGGCTCCTATTGCAAATGCTATTACTAATTTTACTATACAATTCTTATCCATATCTTAAATATACAACGGACTTATATAGTTTTGTTACGCGCGGAGTACCTTTCTATTTGTTATCTTAACAATATTCCTATTGGAAATCACTTAGAAATAACTGCCTCCATATTTTTAAACAAATCTTCTTCTTGGTAAGTAGACCAATCATTTCCTCTGCTTCTCCTAATGCGAAAGAAGAAGATTGTTCTTTGATTTTCTTCATTTTAACGGATAATTTATCCTTTAGCACCACAAGAGCATCTTCTCTTTGGGATTCCCGTAGAAAAAGGAACTCCTTCACTTCCTGCATAAAAAAATATTATGCAACTGTACGATGAAAGCATAGAGGTAGATATTCCCGTGAGATATAAGGATATTTCACAGTTAATAGCCGCACAGAAGTATCAGTATATGTTTGCATGTGATGCTCAGGATACGGATAACTTCTTAATTGTAGACTTAATGCAGCCAGTAGCTGAAGTGGACTTGCACATGGAGGATATCCTCGGAATGAATGACGTAGAGGCTCCTCGTATTGTGTCGGTGGTCTATACGTGCGAGCAGTTCATGAAGAGCATAAACATGTTCCTCGCGCGGTACAAGAGCAAAGTGATTCCCGAGCGCATAGAGAATCCCTCTGAGTCCTTGGAGTGGGTCAGCGCGCTAATTGAAGGAAGAGTTACGAGGAGTGATGGCGTACAGAGATACATACAGATAGTAGTTAGCATTATGAAGCATTCTCTCTCTGACATAGTAATTAGCATATTTAAAGAAGGAAACATAAGAGAAGAAGAGAAAGAAGAAATACTTCGTATGAACAGAAGCGTGCGAGTGCTTAATCCGTGTATATTTACTCCATAATACACGCATATTTATTACAGTAAATGCTTAGGTCACCCCTCCAGATACGCATTACGCCCTACGTCGCCCCTCCAGATACATTCTACACATTAAGCCGTTGTTTTACGCATTATGTTTTACGTATTGCTATGTGTTAAGGGTACAATAAATAAGTTATTCTTTGAGTACGGTACACTTTTATTTTTAAATATTTTGTATTCCCATTAATAGTATGAATAACGCGCAACTCAATATAATGGCACATAACACGGAACACGCCGTAGAACGTAATACAACACGTAATACATCACGTAATACAGTAAATGATACGGAATGTGGTACGGAACGCGTTACGAAATGTGACGCGGAATGGCTCCATGGCGTGCACACCTTGCTGTGTGAGCCATTTACTATATCTATATCTGGGGAGACCTACCGGAGAGTAATGGACATGGGACACGCCGTGGGGCACAGGTATCCATTTGGGTGGATACATAAGGTACTTGGAGGTATATACGGTAGAATACAACGGGGAACAGTTAATGTAATTGGAGAAGATGCGGGCGTAAGGGCAACTATTGGGGATGACCATCTTTTTATGTTCGGGAGGAGGTTCTGTTTGCCTCTTGGGCTTAAGGCTTTGGGCTACGCCATTAAAAAGGGCCTTTTAATTGATTCGGAAGTACTAGGAGGGGTGACCTGTTTGGATAGTTCATCCTCCGTGGTAGCACTTAGTCTTTGCTCCTTTTATAAGGCAGTTATTGTAAGCGGACAGGATAGAGACAGAGCGTGTTATAATAAGCTAATTGAGTTAGTTGGTCACAGGAGCAGTGATGTGCGCATAAAGAGCGCATGGGCACTTTCTTTGTTTTCCTGCGGGGAGGAGGTGCTCGGCGTAATTGAAAGGGAAGGAGAGATGCCGGTGCCTAATCCCCGATGGGCTCCTGGAATTCTTTTACTGGGAGGATTCATTTTTTATAGAGAAAACAGAAATATTGAGGAGTTTGAAAAAAGAATTATTTACGTAATAGGAAAATACATTAATATTTCTTATGATGAAAAAATTTTTAATGGGATCCTTTTTATTCTCTGGGTACTTACTAAAAAAGGAAAAAAAGATCATCTTTGTTTTTTACTGGTTCTTTCTCTTTTTTCGAGGTACTCCTCTGTTAAGAGATCCGCTAAAGGAATACTAACGGAGTACTTCGGAATGTATCCCTGTGAATCAGGATTACTTCTTATGGATATTTTACTTAAGAGATCCCAGAAGAAAAAAGAAATTCTTAAGTTATTTTCTTACTTCCGCATAAGGAAATCCTTTATAAAAAAGTTTTCTCTTCATATTATAGAGGAGGGAACTCCCTCAAGAGTAAAATTAGGAGTGTTTCTATGGAGATCCTCTAATAAAAAATGGATAGTAAACTGGAAGGATATCCCCAATAGAATGGCTACCCTCCGTATTTCTCTTTTTCCCGAGCAAAAAGACCTTCTAAATGAAATATTTCCTCTTATCCTCGCAAAAGACTTTTCTTCCTCCTCCGAGCAAACAAAGGAACTCCTCAAACTCTCCCTTAGAGCCATAAGAAAAAAAAACATACCCTCAGAAAACACAAGAAAAATTTTATTAATTTCCTTAAAAAGAAATCTTTTTTTAAAAATTACCATAAAAACCATAATATCCCTTAAAGATCCCTTATTCCTAGATCTCCTCAAAAAGAACCTTTCTTCTCCCCAGTGCTACTTAGCGTACTCCCTCACCTCAAAAGAAAAACTAAATCTTCCCCAGTCCCTAACCACTCCCCTCCCCTCCATCACTCTCCTCCCCTCCCTCTACGCACAAGCCATAAGAGGAACCCTCTCAAAGAAAAAGCTAAAAACCATCTTATTCTCCTCCCTTTTCTCCTACGAAAAAGATCCTCATCTCGGAGACATAGGAGCGTATCTAAGATACGACTCCCTCATTCTCCTCTCCCTCCATTTAATTGATCAAAGAAAATTTTTAAATTCAATTATTAATTTTCCAAATTCCCAAAAACTCTCCCTCTCCCTCATTATACCAAAACTTTCAAAAACAAAACTCTCCCTATCAAAAAAAGAAACCTCCTCCCTCCATCAAAGAATCCTCTCCCTCTCCATAGATAAATCAAAAAGAATCTCCTCCCTAATAGTACACGCCCTCCTCCCAGCACTAAAACACAAAACCCCCCCACTAACCCAATTCCTAACAAATTACAATAAAAACATCCTCTCCCTCCCACAAGAAGACTCCCTCATCCTATCAGCTCTCCCTCTCATAAAATACAAAACACAAAAATCTCCAATTATTTTCTCATTAATTAATACTCTTATCTCATCAGATAATTATCTTTTCAAAAAAATCATAAAATACTTCCTAAACCCCTTAAAACACAAAGAAAACGTAAAAATAACCGAAAAAGCCCTCCTCTCCTTCTCCTCCAAATCCAATTCCCATTTGATCAATGAGATAAAACAACTCCTTAAATAGCCATTTATTTTCTTTTTTTTATCTTAAAGAATGAAACCAGAAGACACACACGAAAACAACCATCCAACAGATGGCGCAGAAGACAAAAAGATGCAAAAACAAACAACTCCCTACCCCCCAAGAAAAAGAGCGTACAGGCAATTCGGCAGAATGTATCCAAGAGAAGAGTACGGCTACCACCAAGAGCCATACGATCCCCGCTCATACCCTCCCCCCTACCGCATGGAGCAAAAGGGAATGGACCACCGCGCATATCCCCAAATGCCTCCTTACGCCGGACCAAGAGGCTATCCCCCATACAGAGCCCCTTACCCCCCGCAGTACAGAAGATACGAAAGGAACTATCCCCCGTACTACGAGGACCAAAGAGCCCTCCGCCACGACTGGAAACGAAGAAGACACCTCCAAGAGCAGCTCCCAGTGAATGTCTTAGGAATCTTCGGCTTAGACATCCAACTAACAGAAAAGGAGCTCTCCGATTGGCTAACAGAGCACCTCTCAAAGGACATCGAATTTACGCGAGTAGAGCTCATAGTAGATAAGCATACGAAACTCAGCAGAAGATTTGGATTCATTTACTTCAACACAATAGAAGAAGCCACAAAAGCAAAGGAGCAGCTCACCGGACAGTTCTGCAATGGCTCCCAGGTAAGAGTCGAGTACTCCATCACCGCAAATGGCCACAAAAAAGAAGACGAACACGAAGAAAAGAAATAAAAAGAATAACTACACAATACGCACTACGCACTACGCAACATAACGCCAAACGCTTTACGGAAACGCGCAATGCTTTACGGAAACGCCTTATGCAACATGTTCCACGGAAACGCGCTATGCCCTACGGCACTTTCCACGCACCGTAAAACGTATTATGTAACACGGTACAGTATACGTAGTACGCACTGTAATACGTGGTCACCCCTCCAAATACATATTACGTAACACACCGCTTAACCTAAACCCTCTTACGTAATACGCAATACGTAATACGTAACGTAACGTGTAATGTGTAGTGTAATGTGCGACAGAGTAAGCAATTTCTTTTTATTATAAGCACGTGCTCCTATTCCACCATGCCGCCTGTACCGCTGAGCGAGTCACCGAGTTCCTCTAAGCTCAGAGGAATAGTCTCTCCGCATACGTTGCACTCTGAGTCTCCCATAAGAATGTTGGCCTTGAGGTTCTGAAGGCACGCATCGCACTTGTTGCTCTTCTTGTACCTCTTGGGCTGTCCAATTCTCTTAAGAACATCATCGAACTCGCTGAACTGCGCGGTGTAACTCGTTGGGTCCTTTGAGATATTCTGGAATGTCTTATTGGGAGTAGTTTTTGGGCTAATTGGCCCGAACTTCTCTACGATAATCATAATATCTGTTCCTCGCTTGGAGGTTAAGACTAAGGCATTGTTAGAGCTCGTTATGGTGTGCGTGGGCCTGCTGGCCTTCTGCATAATGACTTTGTGGAGGAAACACGCTTGAGCCGCTGGACTTATCTTTTTCTGCGTGCAGTCTGCGTTTTGGAGGTTTAGAAGGGCCTTTAGGGCTTGGAGACTCGATGCCTTCTTTAGGGCTCCCTTAATCATCGCATCGTCTTGTTTTACGCAAATAGTTGGAGAGTTCATTCTGAATCCTCCTCCTATTCCTCCCATTCCGTTAACTCCCATGGAGCCTAACATATTGCTTCCTCCTTTGAAGAAGTCCTGGGCACACATGGGATTCATACCTCCTCCTAAAGCCATTTGCGCATATGCTCCTATCTCTGTATATCCAGTTAGTAAAAAGGCTGCTGCTGCCTTTACCAGGAAAGCTCCCTTAGATTGGTATTGTTTCATTGGAAGTATTTCTTCTTGTTATTTAAATACTTTTATCTGCGGATGGTTTAGAAATGCACCATTGACCATTTTTTGTTTTGTAATAATTTAAGGATGCTTTTCGTTTTAAAGTGTTTTACGTTTTTGTATGAGATCTTGTAAGAGAAATAATAAAGTAATTGGAGTATTTTATTTAGGAGCACTGCAGGGATAGACAATTATTCTGTTTACATAGAGAGATACACCGGCACTTTATGCTTCTTACCACGGAAGATATCCCTGAGCCGTACTGAGCAGCTAGTTTCCGGCGGGGTGACCATTCCGGGAGTACCTTCTGCGCCACGGAGAAGAGATTCCTTTTCCCGGGAGAAGGCCGCGTAACGCAGTAAGAGAAAACTTCGTGGCACAAAAAGGGAGAAGAAATCTGCGCGGAGCCCATGCGAGCAGAGAGAGCGTCTCTGTGTAAATTACTTCTGTGGAAGGCTTCCACTTCCTTAAGCACCACAGAGGGAGCCTCTTCCAGAGATACCTCGCTGTGTCTCTGGTACCCCAAAAACAGTTCATCTGCTCCTGAGCCCGTTAGAAGAAGAGAAGAGCCCTTTGCCGCGGAGCACAGAGCCGTAAAGTAGTGCACGGAGGACAAGTTAAAGTCCATGGTAACCCCTCCGGATACAGAAAGTATCTTTTTATGGTGCTTAACTATTTCTTCCCTAGGAATATTATTCTCTACGTAAGTATACTTACCAGGGTACCTCTTAAGTATCTGAGCGTACGCCGTAAGAGAAGCCTCTCTGTCTCTGCTCACATACTCTCCATCCTTCGAAAAACAAGTATTAATAAAATATACTTCTACGTTAAAGTACTTAATAAGTAAAATACCACAGATCAAAGAGTCTACTCCTCCACTAAATCCCACAGATACCTTACTGTGTCCCCGTACTATTCCTCTAATTGACTCAACAAGGATATCCTCCAAATCAATTAAAGAGTTCCCGTGGCACAGATACTTAATGCGTTTAAGAGTAGATCTCCCGTTACAGTACACTAAAGCGTATCCTCTATCTAAGGCATCTCCCTTATCACAGAATAAATAAATACTCTCCTCCGTATACGCAATAGGCACTCCGTTAAAGAAATCCGGAAGTACCACCAAAGAGTCTCCCGTTGTAATAAATAGTACTTTTCCATTTACGCATATCTTCTCATCTACCTCCACGTACTCCTCATCCATTACAACGCGCGCATTACGTACCACGGCATACGCTCCACTACGCATCTTACAACACGCACCATCACGCATTTCGTTACACATTTCGTTATGTTCCACGGAATTCGTTACGGTACACATCTCGTTATGTTTTCCGTTATGTTCTACGGAATTCGTTACGGTACACGTTCCGTTATGTTCTACGGGATGCGTAGTGGTACACGTTTCGCCTATCTCCCGTTGCAGCTCCCGCAATGAAAATTTTATCATAAAAATATTACACTGCCATCCTGCCTTTTTATTTATTTAACAACACGCAATACACTACACATAACACAATACGTAACACATAACACAATACATAACACAATACGTAATACGTAATACATAACGGGCCATGTTCCGTAACACAATACGTAACATAATACGTACCATAATGCGTATAACGGACTATGTACCATAATGTGTATACGTATTACGTATACGGTATACGTGTTCCGTAATGCGTATACATAATACGTATTGGGTTGACTAACAGTAACATATGACCGAAGTAAGTTGCGGGATAGCGGAATATTCCGGGCCGAGCGTGGAGAGGCACTGCGTGAGTGCTCCACTTGCTACGATTTGCGGAAGATTAGAGGAGAATTGAGCATTTCTTATCTTCTCAAAGCAAATGGCCTCAAAGTTTCCTCCCAAATTTCCTTCAATTGAAGCGTTTTGCAGGGCGGACGAGGAGATAAGCCCTGAGGCTTTGCTTACGCGGCCCTCTGGGCCCATTCCGTAGAGCGTCCTCCCGCTCAAAGAGGAGCCTCCCAAAGCATCAGAACCAGAAAACAGCGAGCGGATGCCCACAGGAGGGCAAATGCATTCCTGAAGGAGATCTCCTGAGCCGGAGGAGCCTCCTGAAACAATTCCGAACTGCATCCCTGCGCCCTCTCCCTTTTTTAAGGCATCTCCGTTATCCTCCTCCAAGTAGCAGATGAGGCTCTCCTGTGGGATTTGCCTTACAGATGGCCTCATCTCCGCGGGAGGCGGCCTAACTCTTTGCACCGGCGCATGTGCCCGCGGCATTTGCACCATTTGAACGGGCTGTTGCACCATTTGCATCACAGGCGCCTGTACGGGCTGTTGTATTTGAATGGGCACTTGCTGTATTTGAACGGGTACGGCCATTTGTACGGGCTGTACGGGCTGCTGCATTTGAATGGGCATTTGCACTTGGAGGGGAATGGAAACTCTTTGGGGCGCTTGAACGGGAGCTACTGCTGCTGCTAATTTTTGGTAATATTTTGCCTTTTGCGAGGCAATTGCTGCATTTTGGAGGGCTACGGCTGCCTGTTGCTGGGCCCTTTGCTGCTGCATGGTATGTAGCAATTGGGAGGCTTGCGCTGTCTCTAACTGTTGGGCGTGTGTGGCCACTAAGGCCAACTTAGCGAGTTTTTTTGCTCTTGTGGCTTCCTTTTCTCCCAAATCCTGTACGACTTTAGCGGCTTGCGCTATTTTCTCCACTTGCGCTACGCTCATAAGGCTCGCGTGACTGGCAGCCAGCGCTATATCTCCAGCGGACTGGACGGGGAGCTGTTCCTGCGCCTCAGGAGCACTCGGAGCGTACGCGGAATCCTCTGCGGGCTGTTGAGGGGCTCCGCCCATCTCTTGGCCGCCTCCTCCTGCTCCGCCTCCGCCGCCCATACCGCCGTTACCGCCGCCCATTGCGCTGCCTGCGCTCTGATTCGGCTGAAAGGTGCAGACCATTTGCCCGCACACTTCCTGTGAGAAGGACATTGCGCCCATTGCGCTACCGCCGCCCATTGCGCCGCTCATACCGCCGCCCTGTTGCATGCCACTGCCCATACCGCTACCTTGTGCCATACCGCCTCCCATTGCGCTACCGCCTTGTTGCATTGTGCCCTGTTGCTGTTGCATTGCGCCTTGTGCCATTGCGCCGTATGAAGATGGAAAGCACATGTAAGTCTCTGCTTGCGCGGCTAATTGAGAGGCTCCGAGGGTTATATTCATTCCTGTTGCTGGATCTATACATAGTATGGTGGAGGATACTCCGTATACTAATGATAGGTATCCTAATAGTTGTAGATACATATAGATACTCATTTTTTACTTTTTCTTTTAATTCTTCGGTTTAATATTACTTTATTCGACATGTTTTAGAAGGGAGATATATCACGTTTTACAGTGCGCCTCTTCTCTGTTACAAGTTCCTCTATGAGTTTCTTATCTTTTACGTAAATTGTTTGTGTTTCAAGGGATACTTCGGATAGCTTAATGAGTTCTTGTGAGTTAGAGGAGAATACTGTGCCTACTCCTATTTGGATATTCTGAGTTTCTATGTACTTTATGGATAATCCTTCTTTTGACTTAATAACTGCTTTTAGTACTTTTGGTAACTCGTTAAGGGTTTGCTTGTCTGTTACGTGCTGCTGAAGAACAGGAGAGCAAATATCCAGGAGAGTTACTACTTTGTACTTCATGTATTGCAATAAAAAAATACATTAATTAACATGTAACACGGCACGTACTACGTAATACGCAATACGCTCTACATTAATTAACACGTAACACGGCATGTAATACGCTTTATGGTACGTAATACGTAACGGGCACGAGATGTATTACGTTAAAAAGTTGTAGAGATCGAGCCACTCCTCTTCTTCTTGCGAGATCTTTACGGGAGCGTGTGGAGCGTGCGGAGGGACATTTTCTGTGTTCTGCACGTTTTCCGTGTCATTTTGCGCGTTTTCCGTGGGCTGTAGCGTTGTGTTATGTGATGTGTTTTGGTCACTTTGCGGGGTAAATGCGAGGAGAGAGGCATCTTTTGGGTGCTTGAAGAGGTGGGCGAGTATTTGGACATCCTCATAGATTCTGTACTTTCCTCCGAAGATAAACTTAAAATAAGACCTTTTATCGTTGGTTTCACAGTCTACTCTTGTATTCCTGTACGTGCTAATGAGAATAAAGGGAAACTCTATTTTATCTTGTACGGGGCCTTTTTCTCTTCTTTTATTGGTTTCTATTAGCGAGAGGAGAAGGGACTTTCTCTTTTTTGTTTCTTGGAGGGCATTTCTTTTTTCTTCGATTCTTAATTGTATTGCTGAGAGGGAACCGGCATCCGTTATGGAGGATATCTCTTGAGAAGGCTCTCCGCAGGAACATATATTGTTATTCGTTATGTAAATAGTCTTTTTTTCTTTTCTTATGACATCTGCTGCGCACATGACATTTAAGGCGTCATAGACTCTTCTTCTTATGTTTTTGTCATCTGTATTTGGGCATATGATGGCTATGACGGTTTCCGCGACTTTTGAGTAATCCATGGACTTTTGCTTTTGAAGGATAGACATAATTATTCCGCTGAAGGCTTTTAATCCTCTTCTTTCTTTATTGGGCATCCTGGAAATAAAAAGGAAACTTTATTTAATTGGATTTTTTAAAGGAGATCTTAGGGAGATCTACTCCTCCGGATAGTTCTTCTATTACCGTAAAGGAGGAAATGGAGAGATCTTTCTTTGCTTTTTGTAACTCATTAATTAGAAATTCTTTTCTATTTGGAAGGATCTCCGGAGAAAGAGAAGAAAACTGAAGGACTTCCGGGAGAGTTACTCGGAAGGGTTTCCAGTCTTTTTCTTTAATTTCCTGTTGCGTGAGGGACAAGGCTTCCTTGTGCCACGGAAGAAAATGAGGAAGAATAGACAGATGCACCTCTTCTACTGGTTTTTTCTTTTTTTCTCTTTGAACGGCCTTTTTTACGTGAGAAATTACTTTCTCTAACCAGTCTCCTACCTTAATTATATTTAAATTGATTTTTGAGGTAAAAAGTACTTTTTCCGTTACAAAAACTAATTTCCCAGAGGAAAAAATACTTTGCATAATGTGCTCCGTGACATGAGGGATAATAGGATGGTTTAAGGATAAAAATATTATCCATCCGTAGAAAAGTACCTCGTTATTAGGAGAAGAAGATCTCGAGTAAGTCTCTAAGAGAGTCTCTAACGAGTAGAACGTATGCATAGTTCCCTCTCTAAATAAAAGAGAGTTAAAGGCATCTATTCCTAAGTTCTTAATTCTCTGTATTTTATGGAACAATAAAGAGTCCTCAGAGAACCTATTAAGAGACGAGTTAAGCTTACTCTCCGTAGAAGAGATGTACTCCGATAGAGAAGAAACAGGATAGGTTACCTTTTTAGATAGAGATATAAGAGTATCTAACTGTTTAAGTATCTTATGTATCCTCAATAGAGCTGCGTTACAGCTCTGCTGCGAGAAGTTACAGTCCTGATTGGTATCTCCGCAACCGGCTAATGTCAATCGGAGAGCATCCGCTCCAAATCTCTCTAATGCCTCGTCTCCCGTTAAAAAGTTTCCAGTGGATTTACTCATTTTTTCGTTATCCAAGAGGATGTATCCATTAGTGAATATGCCTTTTGGCCAGAAGGCTCTTCCGAACAGAGAAACATGATTGTACACGAAGAAAAGAAGATGATTGTTGCAGAGATCCTTTCCGGATGCCCGAATGTCCACGGGATAGAAGTACAAGAACTCTTCTCTCATTCTGCTGAGGATCTCTTTGTGGTCTTTCCGTTTCTCTAAGAGAGAAAGAAAATCTTCTTCTTCTCCGAATATTCCGTTCCAAAAGGAATAATCGAGGAGATCCGTAGGGCATATTGGAGACTCTCCGTAGATATCAGAGGAAAGAAAGTGTTTTACGGTGTAAAAGGCCATGTAAATAGTAGAGTCACTTAACGAGTCAATTATATACTGAGGGTCCCACGGTAAATGGGTACCTAATCCGTAACTCCTACTGCAGGCCCATTTACTTAGCCAATTTAAACCAGAAATTAAGGCTTCTCTTGTTTCCTCAGTGAGTTCCATATTCCTTATGCACTCCTCCGCCAAGTGCTTCCAGGATTCCTCTCCGTAATTTATGTGCCACTGATCCACCATGGCAACTATACACTCCGCTCCGGATCTACTTACTACTCTGGATTCCGGTTCATAGTACGATATACACTCTTGTTCCCACGTAGTTCCCTCTTTTCCCGTTAAAAGGATGCCTGTAGCAGGTAACTTAGAGGATGTTACTTCTATGGCAATATCCGTAACACACTCCACATTACGCTCTACATCACGTTCCGTAACACACTCCATATTACACTCTGTATTACGCTCCGTGGAACATTTAGTGGTATTTTGGGTACGTGATGTGGTACGATGCGTAATGTGTAGAGTGCGTCCTGCTAATTGCGTAATGTCGTATGTAGATGCATTATCGTGTGGGATGGATATATTGTGGTCTTGTGCCTTGAGGTTCTCTATGGAGGATATGCTGGTGAGTACTTCCTGATTGTTTAGGAGTATCTTCTTGTACTGTGTTGCCGTGGAAATGACGCATTTAATGGGCAGTCCCTTCGTTGGCGTATCGTATGGCGTATTGTGTTGCGCGGTGGGCGTAATGATGGTGCAGAGGAGGAAGATGTTCATTTCGGGGAGGGAAACGGGAAGTAGTTGGAACTCTTTGGGGAGGACGCCTTCTCCGATTTGTCTGTCGTGGTCCATGCAGGGCTGGTTGTCCTTTGGGCAAAAGATTGTATTACGTTTGCCGAAGGAAATTCTTTTTTGTTTTTTTAGTTTCTCGAACTGCCACTTTATGAATGAGTCGTAATAAATATTTTCGTCTGTTGTAATGAAGGACCTTCTCCAGTCCACTGGGGAGCCGAAGCCTTTTAAGGTGGAGATGGCCTTTTGTGGGAAGTATCTTAGCCAGTGGGAGGAGTCTTTAAATAGATGGATCTCTTCTTCTGGGATGTCCATGGACCTCATAATTTCCTTTTGGCCGGTGGCTCTTTCTCCGGAGAGTTCATCTCTTAATTTATCTGCTGCTGCTTTAATTGGCATTCCTGTGCAGTGGAAGGCGTAGGGGAAGAGGGTATTGTATCCTCTTAACCTTCTAAATCTTGAGGAGAAATCTGCTTTGCTCCAGCTGAACATATGGCCTAAGTGTAACTTGCCGTTCATATAGGCGTAAGGAAAAGTTACGAAGTACTTTTTCTTATCTTTATTTGGAGAAACCTCGTAAGTTCTTTCTTCTTCCCATTGCTTTCTTATTCTTTCTTCTACTTTTAAGAGTTCTTCTTTTTTCTCTTCTTTTTGCGGTTTTTCTTGTTCCTTCATAAGTGCAGGGGTTGAGGTACTTATACTTTTAATACTCTTATTTTATTGGATCGTAATAAAATATATCATTCTAAAACATGTCTTATATTTAAGGGGAGGGAGAGTGTTTTTTATGGATAATCCTTTGGGGCCCTTGGAGAGGATGCATTCTGCGGAGGAATTATCTATTTCCACGGTAGAAGAACTTTCTTCTTCGGAAAACATAAATGAGTCTCAGGAGGAAAGAATATTAGAAATACTTGGAAAGTGTCCCTTAAGGAGATGTTTGTTTTCCTCTTTGGATTCTCCTCTTATTCTTTACTCCAATGCCTTATTTTGTCTTACGCAGCACTCTGCTCCTCTAAATATAAGGAAATACAGGAATATCTGCATATTTGAGAAGAAAGTCTTAAAGGCCCTGTGGAAGGCGGATAAGGTGAGTTTTCACTCGTACATGGATATGTACTGCGAGCAAGAGATAGACTCCCTGGGATACTTAGTATTTAATAGGGCAGTTAAGGAAGACTCATCTGTTCTTGAGGATGTAGATATAGTATATTTAGTCTTAGACCTACTATATACGAGGAGAGAGTATGAGAGATTCTACAGGGTATACTCCATTATAAAGAAGGAGTCCCTTAGGACTTTGCAGCTCGGAATGCTGGTATCCCTTATGCTCCCGGAGAAGGATCCCATTTGGATGCTCCAGAGGATACGGAAGTACTTAGGAGTTTCTTCTTCCTCTAAGGAGGAATGGATGGATTCCTCTTCGGACGCAGAGGCATCTTCTTTTGAGAGGATGCTTAAGGAGGAAGTGGATCCCAAAGAGGCTTCTCCTCAGAGGAAACTGGAAATATACTTTGTAATACGGAAGTGGTTCAATCAGAAGTACATAGAGAATCTATGGAGAGTTTCTATGGAGAAATGGAGGGAATGTAAAGAAACGGAGGGATCCTCTGAGGCAATGATAGATCTTTGCGTGAAAATGAAGAAATACGAGGAAGCCTGGAGAATCTATAAGGTATCTATAGAGATGCATCCCTCTACATTGAGGAAACTGCATCTTTCTCAGAGAATAATTAGGTTGCTTATTTGCGCAATTAACTCGGATGGAGTAAATAATTGGATGGAGAGACTATTAGAGGCATCTTCTGTGGTATCGCACTTAGAGATAGAAAGAGACTCTTTAGTGAAGAGCATGATATCTCCTATATTTTCCGTAGAAAAATACGAAGTCGTTACATATATTATATCTTCTATTTTGCACCAGATACCAACATGCTTTATAGATAGCAAAATTTTTCAAATTATTTCCGGTAACTTATTACAGATAATAGAAAAACATAATGAAAAAATTTTACAGGAAACTAAAAAGGAAAAAAAATCTGATCTAATAGTAAGTACATTGGAGATATACTGCATTTGGAAAAAAAACACACAAAGAGGAATATTTTCTACTATGATATTCGGGAGATCTGAGGAATGCTTAAATATCTTCTATAATATGCTATATATTCTATCTATCCTACGAGTTAAGCCTTTTATTCTTCTAGTTTGCACGGATATCTGGGAGAGTGGTATTTCCGTTACACACTCCATCTCTGATGCCCTAATAGAAGTACATAATCTCCTCAACTGCCCGTGTAATGAGTTTCCTCCCCACGAGGAGACAGAAACAAGAAACTACCTCCGGCACATCATATCTGTTCTACAGGCTCACGGATAGCGTAACATAACACGTAACGCACTACACAATACACAATACACTATGTAACACGCTACACTACACAATACACTACGCACTATATATTCAATAAATAGCCTATTATTCACGTAATCTACCATTTAACACTACGTACACACATTCGTATACACATGCGTTCACATATATACGTATGTGTGTACGAGAGTGTACGTGTGCGAGAGTGTAAACGGACGTTACACTATTCCATTGGCCCTCATGGCTTTATGCAGTTCCTCTTCATTTGATGTGCATCCTTTTAGTATCTCTACAATCTCATACACTAAGATGCTTAGTGCTTCTTCTTTTGTTTTTTCATCTATTCTCCAGGCAACTATCTGGTACAGTGCTCCGGGAAGTACTTCTTCAAATTTCTCCTGTAAATTGCCTTTGGAGTGAGAAACTAAAAGGCTCCTCGTAAGAAGAAAGGCATCCAATGCAACTTGCTCTTCTATTCTTCCAAAGTATTTCTTTTTCTTCTTCTCTAAAACTACTCCATTGTGCCTCTTAAGTATCTCTAAGTACTCGGAATACGCCATAGGAATGATTTGCTCTATTCTTTCAACGGGCAAATAGTACTTTTCCTCTTCTATCCTGTCAATTGGCACCTCAGGAAGTATTTCCAAAAGATCTTTTTCTCCGTAAGGAAGAGATGAACACTCTAACCGCATAGATACCTTAGAGAGCTCTTCTTTCTCTTTTACTAAAATGGTATTGCTATCTTCTCTGCAGATAATTCTATATGACTTATTTCTTAATATTAATACGCTTCCTTTCTTTCCGTTGTACTTATACTCCTTTATTGTATACTCTTCATTTTCACTATTTATTGCTTCCGGAGCCTCTAAAAGAACCATTTCATCATTGGAAAAAGAAAGCATCAAATTTTTCAATGGAACTGAGTACATGTGAAGAGAAAGAAAATATAAAAGAATATAAAGAAAGTAACGGCATTATGTTTAAGAACCCAGAGGAAGTAAAATTAGCTCTATCTCATCTGGAAAAGGATTCTTCCTCCTTAAAAGAGTCTCTTCTGAGGTGTTATCTTCTTAATCTACTGCTCTACCAGCAAGTAGATAATAAGCATCCCGTAAAGGATCTTCTTATTAAGCTAAGTGTTTATATCTCCCTTATGGACAAAGCCAGTACATCTTCCTCTAAGTCAAAGATCCTAGAGGAAGCTTCAGCTCCCCAAGAGGATAACTCAGAAGAAAGCGCCAGAAGGCCAATTGACTATAAAATGCAGAAGAACAAGCTGTATACCGATAAGTCGCATAGAAAGAAAGAAGAAAGAAACCCGAGAATTAAGAACAAAAGAAGATACGATGATGCCAAGGAATTGGCCAAACGAGTTAGAGATAAATATAATAAATAATGGGTTACCATCACATTACACTACACTACACACTACACCATATACTACACATTACACCATATATTACACACTACATACTACACCATGTACTACACATTATGTATTATGTACTACGCATTACGTATTGCATTACATACTACACATTACGCATTATGTATTACGTATTATGTGATGTATTGTGTGATGTATTGATGTACTAATTACTTGTTTATTTCTTTATATTACTATATGTACTGATAGTATATGTGTGATGCGGGCATTATCTTCTTACATAATCGGGGAGTTATGCTGGTTGGCATACATCACTACGAGTACTACTATTCTTTTTTTCTCTTTTCCGTACGCAGCTATGCATCCCTTCCAAAAGCACTTCTCAAATGGACCATTCTGCTTGTCTACTCCTATGAAACATGCATCTTTTCCTGTGCACTCTACAATGATGGAAAACAACTTATCCACCCAATGCACCATTTCTAAGTAATCTTTGGTGATTCCTAAAGTAAATAGTTGATTTACTACGCTTGCCTTACACTCTTCCTCTGGTAATATGCTCATTTCCTGAGCAGTTACAGATACCTCGTATCCGAAGAACATAAGAGATAGAGCAGCAGATATCATATCTGAGTATCTCTTATATTTCCTTGATCCACTGATTTTCTTCTCTTCTCTGGTTTTCTTAAGCGAGTACGCTTCTACTCGTATAGAGATACCAGGAATGCTCTCTTCTATCTCAAAAATATCTTCTGCTATCTTTGTCATACATTCCAGCTCAAGGTATTTCATTGGAAATGCAAAATTTTTTTTGATGAACACAGAAGAAACACTTAAAGAGCTTATTGAGCTACAAAACGGATTAGATGACATAAACTTAGAGGCATTAAAGAAAGAGTTGCTAATTAAGCAGAAGGACTTTGAAAACATAAAGGAAATCCTCGAAAAAAGAGAAAGATACATTAGAGAGATACCAAACTTCTGGCAGACAGTATTTAGCAAAACAGAGTATCTTTATGTTCTTCTCGGAAAAGAAGAAGTAAAAGAAGGAGAAGAAGAATGCATACCTTTTGAGTGGATCAAGTCCCTTAAGGTAGACTACCGATCAGGATTCCGATACTGGATAGAAATAGAAGTAGAGGAGGGTAATGAGCATATTGAGAACAGAAAATTAACAAAAGAATTTTCTGTTTTCGAGGAAAACAATAATAACTCTGTATGGACGGATATCCTGTGGAGAGAAGGAAGGAAGCCTCTTCCGGAATGCGCACTTCTTCGTTTTATTTCCTCCGAGGAAGATGATGACGAAGATGACTTAAATCTTTTCCAAATTCTCAGTGACATTTACGTAAATGCCATTTACTACTACATGAGAACGGATGAGCCAGTCAACAATGAGTGCCCCAATCATGGAGATAATTGCTAGACACGACACACTATTTAATAAAAAAGCAATCAATCAATAACACATCCCAATACATATTATATACTATACATGCGTAGAGCGTATCGCAGAATGTGTTATACATACTACACATACATAGAACATACTACGGCATGTGCGTAGAGTATATTGCGGCATGCGTTATACGTGCGTAGAGCGCGTTGTGTATTATGTAGAGCATGTTATGTAGAGTGCGTTGCGTGTAGCGTATTGTGTAAGCAATTATTATTTATTGATCCTTATGCTTCTATTGTGTCTCTTGAGACTACAAATGTTCCATCGAGGAAGATACGTAAGTCCTTTTTCTTGGGAATGCACTGCTGGGCTATGTTAGCGGCAGACTGGGAGACTGTTTGGATGTTTGGGCCTTCTATGTGGAAGTAATCTTTTTCTTGGCTCAATCTAGCTACTGCTGATCCTTGCATGTTAATGATTCTATCACATTTGCTTCCGAGGAAGTTCTTGATTACTACTGTTTTTCCTTCATTTTCTATTAACACGGTAATAGGGAAATGTTTGTAGATGGCTTTCATTTTGTATGAGAAGCCTTTTGTGCATCCTACTATTAAATTGTTTATAAGACTTGCGCATGTCTTTACAATTTTGGTATGCTTTCTTCGCACATTCCATAGTCTTACGAATAGCTGCTTCTCTTCAATATCTACGCTAAGTAACATGTGAGAGATGTCTAAGGATTCTGTTCCTCTTTTTCCTGTTACAGTTATTACTTTGTCCTTCTGTGTTACTGTGCAATCTTCTGGGATTTCCACTTGTTCTTCTGTTAAAAGAATCTTCATAACAGGGATTAAAATAAAAAAAATATTTCTACTTCTTCACACATTATACTGGTAACCTATCCTAATACTGTAACTCGGCTCTGCGGAAGGTACTGCGGCGGATAACTTAACGAGTGCCTTCACGGGAGTATTAGTGGTACTTATTCGCTAATATAGCACTTTAACGACTAACGAGCAAGATGGACAGGTGGCTGCTTCTTCTCCGTTATCTATTTCTTCTTGCGTGATGGCGAAATAATCTCCGCAGGGACAGGGATACGTGTATGTGTCTGTTTCCGGGTTGTACACAAATTCATCTATATCTATTTCTTCGTGGTAGTTGTCTTCTTCGCTGGACATTTATTTCATATAAAAGAATAAATATTTTTTCTGTACATGCTGGATAAGTGGCTGGAGCAAATAATGAAATGTATTCCTCTTGCTGAAGGTGAAGTGAAGGAGCTCTGCGCTATGGCTACAGAGGTATTCCAGAAGGAAAGTACTCTTATTTCGCTAAAGGCTCCCATTACGATATGCGGAGATGTGCACGGCCAGTTTTTTGACCTGATTGAGCTGTTCAAAATAGGCGGATTTCCTCCAGAGACTCCATATTTGTTTATGGGAGATTATGTAGATAGAGGATATAACTCTGTGGAAACTTTAACTCTTCTTTTGTGCTTGAAGGTTAAGCACCCTGAGTCTATTGGTATGTTAAGAGGAAACCATGAAAGTAGACAGATTACGCAGGTTTATGGGTTCTACGACGAGTGCTTTAAGAAATATGGATCTGTTAATGTGTGGAAGTACTTTACTGATCTTTTTGACTTTCTTCCTCTTGCTGCTCTGGTGAATGGAGATGTTTTCTGCTTGCACGGCGGACTGAGTCCTTCTCTGCATACACTAGATGAAATAAGAAATATTTATCGGGTGCAGGAGATACCTCACGAAGGAGGCATGTGCGATCTTTTATGGAGCGATCCGGAGGAGAGAATGGGCTGGGGAGCCTCTCCCAGGGGAGCGGGCTACACTTTTGGAGAAGATATTACAGAGGAGTTTACCAAAAAAAATGGACTAAAAATGATATGTAGAGCGCACCAATTGGTAATGGATGGACACAACTGGAACCACCACAAGGGAGTGGTGACTGTTTTTTCTGCTCCCAATTATTGCTATAGATGCGGGAATCTTGCTTCTCTTATGGAAATGGATGAACATGGAAACTATCAGTTTGCTCAGTTTGAATCTTCTCCTGAGCAGATCCAGGACACAGCTACTCAGAAGCTTCCAAGTTATTTTATATAAAACATTTGATATTTTAAGAAAGAAATAATACTTTGATTGTAGTGGAAAAAGAGAGCCTTTTTAGATATTTTTCCATATTGTTAATAAAAACTATTTCTATTTTTGGGAAAGGAAGATTTTTAATTGATGTTTTTACTGTTTTATTTTTAAATACTCTATTGGGTTACGTATGCGTCTTTGGATTCTGTATGGATTATTAACTTCTGGAACCATTCTATAGGATTATCTAAGAAGCCTTTTAGAATAGAGGAGGTTTTTTCGCTTATGAGTTTCTCTGCTGTTTGTGTGTAAACCACTATACTTGCAATAATACATACTAGAAGAACTAGAGATATTCCTAGTATTATTTTTGTTCTGTGCTTTCTAATTGAAGAATATCTTCCCATCTGCGTTGTGGAGAAGAAAATAAGAGCTAATGGAACTAATGAAGCAGCAAGAACTCCTTCTATAATTCTAATGGAAGCTGATACATTGGCTATTCCTGCTTGGTAGGAGAATAACTGTAATAGAACTAGTGATGTAAGAATGACTCCGAAAACAGCAAGTGTCTCAGCACTTAGTATTTTTTCTGCTTTGCTTACTTTTTCATCCTTTTTTGTGTTTAACCGCAAGGACATAATAGAAACAAAGAAGGCTACTGTTATGCTTATCCAGGCAAGCATTCTACTTAGCATGTTGTCTTGTACGTGTTTTGAGATAGACTCAATTAAATGGTCTCCATTGAGTCCTTTGTTTAAATGCAGAAAGAAAACAACCAAAAACACTAATACAGCCATAAATACGAGCATTGCTCTGAGTACTCTTCTTCTTCTAATGTTGGGTTGCGCTTGTTCTCTTCGTGTTTTAAATCCTGCCTCTATTGCCAATATGACAATCATAAAGACAATGCACAGAATCAATGGGGTGTGGTTTATAAAGAAACTTTCTTTAGATATATCCCCTATTTTTATGATGCTTCCTTTTAGAGGCCCTTCTTTGTAGAGGAATACAATTGAATTGACCATAGCAATAAAAGCCATTGATATAACAAATAAAATGAACACCCTCACTCTTCTAAATGGTGGTTTATATGTTAAAAACACCAGAGATAGAAGAAGGATTCCAACTATTATTACTGGAAACCCTAAAGGATCGCTTCCATAAATGTCTATTAAAACCTTGGATGTGTTGCCTTCGTTGTTATACATGTATGATTTTATAAGAAATAGCAAAATATCTATAACAGATACATTAATAAGAATACGTCCTATAGTAACTAATATATACTCTCCCATTCTCTTTGCTCCTTTTCTTCTAATGGTCTGAAGATCGGAATGCTTCCTTACCTGCTCTACATTTCTGTGAGTTATTGGATGTGCCTTTAGAACTCCATTTTCTGTTTTTTCAAACCGGAAGTACTCTGTTCCCTCGACATCTTCGTGTTCTTCTCTTTTAATTGTCATTTTTTTGCTGTTATACTTAATAATGATTTTTGCTATCTCCTTTAAAAGATATTGGTTGTACTCCATTGCTTCTTTTTCCTGTTCTGTTTGGGGCTCCTTGTTCTTTTCTGTCTGGAGGCTCTCTTGGGTCTTCTGATCTTTAACAGAAGGACTCTGTATAACAGCTTTGTCTATCCAATTATTTTTTGCTGGTGTAAAGTATATTTCTTTCTTTTTTTCTGAAGGGCTCTTTATGCATTTACTTTGTCCAACGCATGCTAATGCAATTATTAAGCAAAATGTTATAATCTTTTTTCTTAGCTGCATCAATCAATTCAATAAAAAAATTTTTTGTATATGTACAGCCCAATATGGTAATATTTTAAAAAACAATTTGTTAGTTTATTTTTTGCGATATATTATTTCTTCTGTTCGTGCAAAATATAAAAATAAAAATACATAGCAGCATATATCAATATATTTATGGTTCTTTTTAGGCTTTTAGAAGTGTATTACACCACAGAAGCTTCTAATTTTTTTATTTGTGAAAAATACTTGTCAGTACAAAGAAAAAGCTATTGGTCACAACTGAAGAGAAAAAAAGACAAATAGAAAAAAATCTAGAAATACAACAAACAATGACAAAGAAAAATCGCAACTTTATTAACTTTCTTCTTTCTCGTCTACTCAAAAGAATGTCTATCATCTGCTCTCTTATTTAGAAGTGCTTCTTTAATCTTGTTCTTTTTTCTTGAAATTTCAAGTAACTTTTTGTGTAAAACACTTTTGTAGCTTTTTATAAACCGTATCCTTTTCTTTTAGATAGTAGATGAACTTGGAGACATGCAAATATTTTTCTAATGTTATAGCATTGTTACATAAATAAAGAATTAGAAACGCTTTTATCTTTTTTCTTCTTACTTTATATAGCAGTACATCTATCTCTATACACACATATTTTATTGCTGCTTATTCTATGTTATTTATTCTAGACTATTTATTCTATGCTGCTTATTCTACGCTATTTATTTGTCGTTTTTCTTGTTTTTAACTATATGCATAGACTTAAAAACGAGAATGAGGATTCCTGAGATCTTTAATTGAAGAAAGCACTGGTCGGCCACTGTGCAGCTCCCGGAAAAGCTTTCTCCCATTATTACATTCCACCCTCCATCGAACTTCTTATCCAGAGAGTCTTTTATTCTTCTTGACTCGTTTTTTACGTCTGTTATGTCTTTAGCAGAGAGACACAAGTCGGCTACCTCTACTCTTATCTCCTCGTTGATGTCTTTTGCTATGACCTCTATTTTCTTTTCTTGCAAGATGTCTCTCTTCTCCTGGGCTTTCTCCTGCTCAATTTTAGGGGGGTCTTTCTTCTGCTCTGCCATTTCTACTACAATAGAGATTCTTGTATACAATAAATGAAACACATTCAAAACATATAAATACCCTAAGCCCTAAAGAAGCATGATAAAGAAGAAAATAACATCAAATCGGCCTATTCTTCCTACGCGCATTTTGCAATACATCCGGCATGTTTCTCTTCTTCACTACTACAGATACACAGTAGAAGTAGGCATATCCATACTACAGGGATGGGAATCTTTTATTGTCAACTCTATTGTGCTTCTTCTTGTTGTGTCTCTTGTTAAGCAACTGGTGAAATGCTTTGTGTTTCTTCTAAGGCTGTATCCGTTCTTTAGCTATATTTTCTGATATCTTCTTTCTCTGAAAAATTTGCATGAGAACCGCGCGACTTAAGCAAATAAGAAAACTTATCCAAAAACTCACAAAAAATGGATTCAGACAGCCCTTCCAGATTCTGGCAGACAGCAACTTTCTCTCTTCCTTTAATTCATCACAAATGTCTCTTAAACCTCTTCAGCAGATCTTTGGCCCGCAAATAAAGCTATATATAACCTCCTGTGAATACAAACGATACAAACAAGAAGTAGAAGACAAAAAACTAATAGGAAATGTGGATATAAAGAAATGTTCACACGAAGAACAGCCTACTCTTCTATGCCTCCAGGACTCCATTAAAAAAAATAACCCAAACCACTACTTCGCAGCTATTTCTCCAAAGTTCAGAAAATTAAAAGAAGAATACAATGTTCCTATTGTCTTCATGCGCTCAGGTGTTCTTTGCGTAGAAGTAGGAAAAGGCCTTTCTGGAATTCTCCAAGAAAACGAAGAAACAAAAGGCCTCTCCAACAGGGAAAAAGCTGCACTAGAAAAACTATTCAATTAAAACATAAAGATGCAATATATAGAAAAAGAAATAGATTAATAAATATTTTCATGAAAGCAAGCGACTTCTTCCACAAGGACCCTTTGAAATGCCTTACAGAAATAGAGGAAGAAAGAGAATCTCCTCCAACAGAGGCGCAAAAGGAATGGACGGAGCTATCAAGAAAGTTCCTAACTGCTCCCTCCTACACGGAAACCACTATTTATACAGAAATAGACCTAGAGCTAAAAAGAAAAGAGCTAGAGGAGAAGCATATAATAAAAAAGGAGATAATAGAGAAGAAGACATATCAAGAAAAAGACAGACTGACTCTTAAACCATTTATCATTAAAGAAGTAAGAAGAAGATTACAATATGCATATACAGAAATGGAAGCTTTACAGGCATTGGAGAAAGAAGAAAAAGAAGTTATTTCCAAGCTAAAAGCGACAGAGTGTATACGAAAAAGAAATATGCAGCTAGAGGTGCATATTATAAACCAAATATTCCTTCCCGTTTCTGTAATCGAACAGGGAGCAAAAGAAACGTATATACATGCTCTTCTTCTATTTGAGGGAATAGAGTATAATGGATACATAACAGAAAAAGAAGCTATTCCGTGTTCCTTCAAGGAAACAGAAATATTCGCAAGCTCTATTAAAGCCCTTAGAGATAGAGCAAATAGCAACCTAATTATAGGCGAGTACTTCACGGACAAAGAACGGGCAGTTATACAAAGAGTCCATGAAAAGCCCTCTGGCTCTCCGTCGTTTTTCAGTATATTTATTGTATGCGCCCTAAAAATAGGATATACATTTACAGAAGCTATACAGCTTATAAGGGACAGGAGAAATAATAAAATTTTATGAGAATAATAGGAGATGGAGATAGAAACAGAATATACACACTATCTGAGATGGAGAAGAAAGAGAAAATGGAGATAGTTCTTTCTACAGAGTGTGATATCATGCATTTATTAAAGATGGATCCAAAGGATAAAGAAATAAGAAGGGAAAGCATAGAGAGCGTCATTAAGGGGCCAGAGAGAAGAAAGCATAAGAGCAACTGCAACTGCCCAGTCATTCCATTTAAGCAAACAAAGTATCTTTCGCTAAAAGGAATGACTGCGCACAATAGCGGAAGGTGCAACCTAGATGGCACACAGATAGGATACATAGTGCCAAGAAACACTGCCTTAGGAAAGGAATTTCGAAGTCTTCTTCTTTTACTGCGACAGATGGTTCTGGTGGAGAAAAGCTCAGATTCTACTTCTATTGAGTTCTTTGCCCTATGGCTCGCAGTAAATATAGTAATTATTGTTTTTCTTTACATTGAACGAATACTTAGCAAGTAAAAGATATGCTATATTACCAAAGCATGGCACATCCTTCATACAGACCTAAAAGAAGGTCGGGCTCTTCTATTCTTTCTGCTCGTTTTGCGATCTCTGTCTCCAAAACCTGTTTAACCTTAAGTGTCTCCTCTAGCTCAAGCTCTATTTGCGTGATTCTATCTTCGCTTTCTGAGAGCGCTCTCGCTAATGAAAATATTCTATTTTCTTCCTTGTTCATTGCAGTAAGCTGCTCTTCTCTTCTCTTTCTTAGCTCCTGAACATCCTTTGTTAGCAAAGTGTTTTTTCTTCTATTTATAACTATTGAATGCTCCAAAGTTGATGCATTCTTCTCTAAAACTGTAATTTCGTGTAAGTTCTTTGCTATTCTTTCCCGCAGACTCTGCACAGGCACAAAATCCATTAAAAAATATTTCTTCTTTCTTCTAATATTCTGTGGATGCATTTCTCTAATTAATAGAGAAATGTTTATTAATATTATTAAACTACAAATTGCATAGATAATTCCACAGAAAAAAGTAATGTGCTCCGCTAATAAAAATAAGCTTATTTTGGTATAGTTCTATTTTTGATTTTATTCTTTTTATAAAGCTATTACATATTATCTATCTTATATTGAAAATTCTTTTTTCTTTTTATCTTTGTGAAGAGCCACTGGAAGATCTATATTTAATTGCACCGACTCTTCATATTTTTTTCCGAGATAAATGGTCGCATAGATCCAAAGGATTCCCATAACAATGGAAATAGTTCCTATTACAAAAACAGCTTCCCGTATGTCATTTGTGTTTAGCAGGCCAAGAAGAACAATTTGGATGGCTCCAGAAATAGACTTTCCAAATCTACTAAATACTCCATCATACACTCCTTTAAATCTTGATCGATGCTCTATTGGTATTTTTACTCCGATGGCTTCTTTGCAAATATCAAAAACAACATATTTAAGTATCTTCATCATACTAATAACAATAGACCCCAAATACTTCTCCATAATTAGTTTTTTTGAATAGTCCGAGTTCCAAAAGCTAAAGAAGCCCAAGAAACCCTTCGGGAAACCACTATTTGAGTGTGTATTCAACCAAATAAGCCCAAAAAACATAACCATGCCTACTATTGCAAAAAGAGGAGGAAGTATTCCTAGAGAGATCCATCCTTTTGTTTGGATGAAGTTCATCATAGGAGAAAAAAGAAAGAAAAGAGAAATAACTCCTATTTGTATCTGCTGCAAAGCCTTTGTCTCCATGACATCATGTCCTTTGTCTTTGGTTGAGCCAGATGACTGAATAATAGACGAATTGGTGGTGCTTTCTATAAGATTTGTGACTATTCCGTAACTCAGAACGGAGACAGAAAGAGAAAGAATAATTGGGTTGGAGAATGCTATCTTAATCCCTGCAAGCACTCCCACTTTTGTTTTTTTTTGTTTCTTTATATTATGTGATACAATATATATGGGATATGGAAGAATTCTTTTTTTTAGATACCTATATATGTATAGGTTTACTATGCATAAAACTGCTAGTACAATAAGAAGCATTCTATAGAACGTGTCTATATAATGAGGATCGCCATTAGAACTAGAGCTAATATATAGCTCGATGAGTCCCATGATGATATTGCTGCAGTTGGATCCAACAAGAAGAAGAGAGTAGAAGCGAAGAGCCTGGCGCAATGGGCATACTTCGTTAATTATGCCGAAGTGAAGAAGAGAAAGAACAATAGAGCTCCATAGCTCAGCTACCACATAAAAAAAAGAACTTGTCCAAAAGCAAAATATGTAAAGAAACCCTTTAAGAGACTCCAATCCATTTACATACATTTTTCCATCGCAGAATGCGTCATTTACGACCCATTTGTATGGCTCTATGTACTCCCGCAACGGAATAATAAAAAGGGAATAGACTACGAAGTATATAGCAAATAGTAAATGGATAGATGTAGTTATACGTATCATAGAAGTTCCCTTTGCCATTAGCCATTGAAAGATAAACCCGAATATAATAGTGCTTAGAGCCACTACTGTAGACTTAAGAAAAGAAATGGAAGTGGGGAGCATGCGAGACATAATTAAAACATCTTTTCCATCTCGCAGTGCAGTATGTATAAATGCAATATTGAAACCAAGAACTGCCAAAGAAAAAAACTTAGGATATTCCTCTGGGAGAATGCGAAAGAAAGAAGAGCATTCTGTTGCAATCTTCTTTTCATGGTCCTCCTCCATTGACAGAGATCTTTTTCTGTATTCTTCTACTGTCTCTTGTTCGCCCATGGGGTTTTGAAAAAATAGTAAAATTCTGAAGTAAGTATCCAATAAATCAATTGTTGCAAGAAACTATTTATTTCCATACTATGTCTTATTTTTCTTTGTATTGCTTGCTATGAATATTTACACAAATGATTTATGCAATAAAAGTTTTGTTTCTCAATTAATTATTAATGGGTATTTTTTCTGAATCCAAAAGTCCCTAGACTTATATAGCATACCAGTAGCACTGCGTATGGCATATACTATATAATGCGTTTGTGTGTATGTGTGTATTCACGTATATTTAGATCATTTATTTTTCTGTTAAATGTGGATATGTATTAATTGCATCAATGTATCCTGTAGTTTGTATGGTGGTCTCTGCCACTGAGGAGAGAAGATGAATAAGCTGTCTGCGGAGAAGAGGAGGAGCCTGTGTTCTTTGGAGAAGCTCCTTGAGTATAATAAGAGGTCTTTCTATGTTGCCCTTGGATATTAAAGAAAGAAGCATCTGGAAAAGAGAAGAGCTGAGTTCTATTGAAAAGTACTTTCCTAGTAGATGGGGATCTCCTGCATTGATGGCCATTTCCATTAACCGGATATCCTGCAGCCTGCATGCTCCGGTCATTCCGGAGAGAGCATCTCCACTTTTTATCTGCTCTTCTATGTCAGACGGAGTTTCCTTCTGCCAGAGAGCCATAGGCTTTAATCCCTTTGAGTGGTCTGAGAAGAGGAAAAGCCCTTGCTCGGCACATATTCCTATCATTGTCCCGTATATAGAGAACACAGAAAATATTTTTCCTGACTCCTTCTCCCGTATTCTTTCCTGAACAATCCATCTTTCCACTTCATATCCGCCCTGGAACATAGAGGCGTATAAAGACTTTCTTGCTTTTTCTAAACGATCTGGTCTTTCCACCTCATATGCCAGAATAAGAGCGCCTTCGTGCGTGTGCTTCATAGAAAGAGGCGTGGCATTTCCCAATCCATTGATGTATCCATGTATTGCTCTATAGTCCTCTTGTTCTTCTAATTCCTCATCAAAGATGTAAACCATTCCACTTTCTCCCAATGCGGCTATTTGGAGGCCTTCTTTTGTCACGCTGATATCCCCTAAAACAAAGGACTCTGCTCCATCTACTTCAAGGTAATTGTTCTCTCCTATAGATACTATTCCCGTATTGGTTACCACATAAATGAGATTTTCAAATATTTTAATGGCTAATGGTATTTCTATTTCTTTTTCTAAAATCTTTCTGCTTCGTTTCTGGTCGTATACTTCTATAAATCCTACTCCTCCAACAACAACTATTTCTTCATCTGCGTCTGCCACAAGAATTACTTTTTCTGTGTCCACTGCCTTAACGATATCTCCTGAGTTGCTGTGTTTCTTCCACTCTCCGCCTGAGGAGACAGAGATGAACCCTCGCTCTAGGGGAATGATTTCGGAAACGGGAGACGTGTGCGCTTGTATCTTTTTAATACACAGAGAGGAGTCTTTGTCCCAGAGGAAGACTTCTCCTGAATCTGTTCCAGACACTACCATTCCGTGGCACTCCCGGGCGCTTCTTTGGCTATTTGCATTCTGCTCATTGAACAAAAGGCTGTTTGTTCTCCACTCCCAGACAAGAGATCCTCCATGTCCTGAAAGAACTATCCACTCATCCTGTTCTATAAACTGAGCAGAAACAATTTGGTCGGAAATAAAGATCTTCTTTACTGGCTCTATTGAATCAGCAAGTGTGTTGTATATCACAGCATTGTGCTCTGCATCTATAACTACCACCAAATCACCAAGAGAAGATACATCTGCTGATAATATGTTCTTTTTTGTGTATTTTCTTACTTGCGCGTTCCACTTTCCATCTATTTCGTATAACTTAGATATTTCTCCATTGGCAAGAATATTAACTATTTCTCCATTGAACATTTTTGCGCCAACGGACTGCACTCTTCCTTTGGCAATTAGCTTTGTTTTGTCTCCTTCCAAATCATAGTGTCTAAGCGTTCCGTCATACCCACTTAGAAGAATACCTTTTTCTGTGTTTTTCATCATAGTAATGCTTTCTAAACTTCCTGTAATGTGTTTTGTTTTCTTAAACCGGAAAAACCCGTTACTTTCTATAACCCACTCTTGTAGGTATCCTTCATAATCCAAATAGATGTTCTTGTTCTTTATAATAGCAGATTGGCACCCTTTGGCGGCCATTCTTCCTATTTCCACATCATAGCAGAGCGAGTATATGTATACTCTTCCATATGTATCTAGAGCCAAAAGAAGGTCTTTCTCTACGAAAATGCTTTGTATTCTGTCTTCTGTGATCAGAGAAAGTATTCTGCTGCAGGAAGAACGCAGCATAATTTTCTTTATAACTCTGTCCATGCCTATAAATAGCTCTCCTTTCTCTTCGTTGTAGAAGAGGCCTTCGCGAGAGGATCCGTATGCGCGCTCTAAAGAGAATCCATTTGCGCTCATATATTAGTAAAATTTTTCACTGATATTTATTCAAGTCACCAGATTTTTTAAGAAATACATTTCTTACATTTGATACTCATTATATGCCATAACTGCTTGCATTTCCTCCAAAGACTTCTTCTTTATGGGTTTGTGTTTTTTCAACATAGTTAGATTATTTGCTAACATAAGCATTTCTTCTATTTGCAAATACTTGTCCTTCTCAAACTCTTTTTCTTCTGAAATGTACTCTGTATCCGTTACATATCCTCTAATTATTTTCTCGGAAATAGCCTTTTGGAGCAGACACCTGGAGCTTTCCTCAGAGACCTGAAGTATCTCGGCAGCTGCTTGTAAGGATATTTTCATATAGACCACTCCTATTCTTCTTACATTTTCCTTCTGAACAGCTGCTTCTAATCTGGCAACCGCTTGATAGAGCCCATCTTCCTTGAATTTTTCCTTAGACTCCTCTAATCCCTTGTAGAACATGTCAAGAGAACACGACTTAATGGTTAACAGGATTTTCTGGTAGTCCTGTAGCCCTGGGTTAGTTCGGAAATACTCTTTGGTAGGATGCCTTCCCTGGTGCATTTGTGTTAGCACATGCACTTTTCTATACTCTCTAGTGAACAAAGCATCTGTGCTCTTTACAATAGCTAAGTTGATCATTCTTTCCGAAATAGAGTACTCTTCAGCTATCATATACACAATGCTGGACAGATAGTAGAAAATAGAAGAATGTCCTACATCTGCTGCTTCGGGAAGAGAAGTGTGCTTTAAGAACGTATACGCCTCATCGTACATTTCTCTCTGATGGAGAACCATAAGAATGTTATTGATCAAAACCGTTGTGGTTTCTATATTCTTGTACTCTCTGTTGATGGTTAGAGCCACTAAGTATCTTTCTAGCATCTCTCTTCCTACGAAGTTAGAAGAAATTCTGATAACCGTCCAGAGAGAAGAAATGAGGCTGTCTAAGGCTCTTGTGCTGATATTCTCCATTTCCTCAATTGTCTCCATAGAAGCATTGAATGCTTCTTCGTACCTTTTCTCGCTTACATACTTTAGAGAGAGAAAAAGAATTAGCAACTGTCTTCCTGCTCCTTCTTCTTGGCTTTTAAGAAGACTCTCTAACTCCTGGGATTCTACTTGCAGAACGACCTCTGTAATGTTCTTTAGCGCTTCTTTTGTCTCATTTAAGCTGTTTTTCTTGATTCTTTCTATGCTCTCCTGCACTCTTTCCATGTAAATTAAAATATAAATTGTATATTGGTTCATTCAAAAATGATTCTAAAGAATTATAATACTTTTTATTGGACAGAGACAAAATATATAGCAGAGAGCAAGGAGAGCATATGGAGTTGAACATAGAACAAGAGGAAGAGCTGAAAAAACTCGCAGAAAAAATAATTGAGAACAACAAGGGAATCTTAGCCATAGACGAAAGTCCAAGCTCCATAGAAAGAAAGTTTAAACCTCTAAACATCACAAACACAGAAGAAAACAGAAGAAGGTATAGGGAAGTGCTTCTAACTGCTCCAGAGGAGATTGCCAACTATCTGGGAGGAGTCATTCTCAACGAAGAAACCTTCTTCCAGTGCGACTCGCAGGGAACTATGTTTACAGAACGGCTGAGAAAAGTAGGTATATCTGTGGGAGTTAAGCTGGATAAAGGTCTTCTTTCGATCTCAGAAGGAAAAACAGAAGAGCAGATAAGCATCGGGCTGGAGGATCTAAAAACAAGATGCGCAAAGTACAAGGAGGGAGGAGCTTCCTTTGCGAAATGGAGGTCTGTCTTCCAAATCAACAAGTATCTTCCCTCCACCGAATGCGTGTACAAGAATTGTGAGGTTCTCTCAGAGTATGCGTATATTTGCCAGAAAAACGGATTGGTTCCTGTGGTGGAGCCAGAAGTTCTCTTTGATGGAACGCACACATTGGAGGAGTGTAAAAAAACAAGTGCATCGGTCATATCTTGTCTGATGTACAATCTAAACAGAAAAGGAGTGTATATTCCGGGTGTAATTCTTAAGCTAGGGTTTATCTCTGCTGGGTCCAGTGCCCAAAGAGAGTCTATAGAAGAACTAGCCGATGGAACCATCCAAGCTTTTATGTGGTCCATCTGCCCAGGAGTGCCAGGAGTTGTTTTTCTGAGTGGAGGCCATCCAGAAGATCTTTCCGTGGAGTATCTCAAAGAAGTAAATAAGAAGAAAAGAGAGTGCAATGCGCCCTGGATCATTTCCTACTCGTTTGGAAGAGCTCTTCAGGACAGCGTGTTAAAGCTCTGGAACAATTCAGATGAAAACAAAGAAAAAGCCCAAAAGCTTCTTGTGGAGCGAGCTCGAATCTGTTCATCTGCTATTATAAATGGTGCATAGTCTACTTATCTAAGAGACAATCCAAAAAACAGAAATAAATTGATTAACCATTTTATTTTAAACTAAAAGTGTTTTTATTTTTTCTTTGTAAGAGATTTAAATTTTAAAATAGTATTGTAGAAGAAGCATTACAGAATAAAAATAATTATAATAACAAATGAATTTTTTAGTGGATTCTTTATGACAGGAAAGTACAGGATCAATGAGCAGTTGGGAAAGGGAGCCACTTCTGTGGTGTATGGAGGGTATAATAGAAAGACCGAGGAAAAGGTGGCAATTAAGGCAATAGATTCCGGAAACAGAAGACATCTTCATCTAGCAGCTAATGAAATACAAGTATTGAAGAGGCTTTCCCATCCAAATGTCATCCGCATGGTGGAGAGTGTGGAAACAAGCAAACACACTCTAATAGTTCTGGAGAAGTGTAGATTTTCTCTTTCTTTTATAGCCAAATCAGGGTATCTGCAGTCTAAAGTGCTTCTTAGAATATTTCGAGATGTTCTTGTGGGCTTGCGGTATCTTCATGCAATGGGCATTATACATAGAGACATAAAGCTGGGCAATGTTATGGTAAGCGAGAAAAACGAGCTGAAAATAATAGATTTTGGTCTTTCTAAAGACACCTTGTTTAGCAGCCCAAAAACCTTCTGCGGAACACCTGATTTTATTAGTCCAGAGGTTTTAGAGAGGCAGCCGTATACAAAGAAAACAGATATATACAGTGCAGGCATGCTGCTGTACTTTCTGATTTTTCGAAGTGATTATAGCAAAGAAAAATTGGAACACGCAAAGAAAACAGAGAAGTATGCAGAAATGGCAGAGCTGCTTGAAAAAATGGTAGAAAGGAATCCAGAAAAAAGAGTTTCGGCAGAAGAGGCACTGTCTAGCAAAATCTTTCTTCCGTTTCTTCCCCAAACAACAGGTTTGGAGGGAATTAAACCGTTTGAGCTAAAAACAAAGCTAGGAAGCATCAAATATACGCAGGAGATTATTCGCATGGAAACAGAAGAAGTTATATTTTTTCTGCGGTCAGATATGAATGGCATATATCAGAAGTACCCCAAATCCACAAAGGAAGTGTATATTCCTCTGGTGGGGGTAGATACAAAGACCCTAAAGCTAGTTGGGTTCTGCTATTCAGTAATAGGCCTCATTAAAAAAAGAACTCCTGTGGTAATTATTCTAACAAACAAAGGAAAGTTCTTCAAAATGATGAAAGAGGGCATATATGTGTATATTACAGAAAAAGAGTATCTTCTCTGGCAAAAAGGAGAGATTATAGCTAAACAGATCAAAACACAAGAGAGAATAGAAAATCCAGAGGTGTCTCCATCAGAGATGCAGGCATTAATTCATGAAAGCATCCAGATTCTAAATGCCAATCACCATTCAGTCAAGCCAATTACCATAGACAAAAGAACAATTAAAAATGGAGTTCTGCATCACAGCATCTATTCAACAATGGCAGTTCCTTCTGTGGACTCCGCTACTCTAGCCAATCTCTGCTCCGCTCCAAGTATGCTGAGAAAACAAGAGTATTCTCCTGTTTTCACAGAAAATGGATGCATTTTAAGAATAGAGCCATATCTGCTCACCATGCATCTTTTTTCGGGAGAGTTTCTAATACTCAACCTACAAGAAAAAAGTATTACTCAATTTAGTAAACACCAAGAAAAAAAAAGATATAAACTTCTTGAGACCTCTAACCCAAACATTCTCCAAAAAGTCCTTCTTTTCGAGGATCTTCTCTACTCCCACTAGTTTTTGTACATTATCTTCTCAATCCAACCCAACCTAATCAAATACCAATATACTATTAATTGTATTTTTTCATTTTATCAATTTATTGTTCTAACAGATATACTCTCATTCACTTTTTATTATCAAATATATCAATAACAACTCTATTTATCGCAGTCAATCAAGTCATAAGCCCTGTGTTGATGTATTCTGAGGAATGGATTCGTGGGAAATATTATGGGCATTGTCATTTAAATCCATCACAAAGGAAACTAAAAAGTATGACCCAACAATTAAAAGAATTCCTATAATAAGAAAACCAATTATTCTGATTCTTCTCTGGGTCTTCGCATTATTAGAGAATATTTCTTCTGTTATCCTATCTAATGAAGATCGGGTTTTTGTATCTGATTCTCCATCCCATATAAACATATTTTCTATAGATTTAGGATCATGCATCATTGCAGGATCAAAAAATATGTCATCTGGAGCACCCGAATTACTAAGTTTCTCTAATTGATTATCTTTTTCCTTGTCTATTTCTTCAGAATCTCTTTTATCGAGTTTATTGTCTTGTAGCTCATTTAGAGTTCTTTTTGTTTTAAGAACACTTCTAGGAAGAGAGTTTATTTGTGCATTGTCTGTTTTTTCTCTTTCTTCTATGAGATGTTTATTTTTTTCTTTGTAGATATTAGAAAGAGTTTCATTTTCTAGAGAAGGACTAGATGTTTCATCGAACTCCTCTTCCTCTTCCATCTCTTCTGCTCTTTTCTTTATTTCTTTTTCTATTCCTGTATCATTTTCTATTGGTTTTTCTTTTTGCTTTACACTCTGATCCTTTTTTAGATTTTCTGCTGAATTGCTAGTATCTTCCTTTATATCTTCGTTTTCTTTACTATTAGATCCCCCGAACATTTATATACCGTTTTTTTAAATATATATATCCCCTAATTGTTACAAAAATATTCTATTGGTGCAAATTTTCTAATAGTTGATTGAATAACGGATAAAATGGATCCTTAAACTATTTTTCTACCATTCCAAACAGAAAGATATTCTACTATTGAGCAAATGCTTGCACAAAAAAAGAGACCACTTCCTATTCGAGCATACACCCAGAACCTTGCCTCAGGAGAAAGCTTCTTCTTTCTCGCGTACATGTCAATTATTGCGTGCGTAGCACAGGATATCCCACCAATATACGACATAATGGTTATAATTTTATCTTTAGCAATGCTATTTATCTTATTGTAGGAAATAGAGGTAGTAATAGTAGAGCCAAGAAAAGAGAGTAAGTAAGCTATATAGCACCCAAAAAGACTCTTAGATCTGCGCAACCCCCCTATTCCAATTATTTGCATAGCCCACGATCCAACAGAAAGTATTTCCGTATACATATAAGACAAGCTAACAAGTTTCACCAGAGGAATGGCCAAAGCCACTCCTACTATTCGGGTAAGTCCCTCCATGTACCCGTGCAAAGGCTTCTGCTGATTATCCGGTGATTTAACGCTAATTCTATCAGTAATATAAGAAAATCCCTTAATAATCATAAAAGCAACCAAGTAGAACACATACGAAACATAGTCCAAAACCTTCTGCACAATTCCTTCCCTTTCGTCACCCGTTCCAGTTCTCTCAATAAGAACTATATCAACATATATCTTAAAACAGGAGCTCAAAGTAAATGCTCCAGTATAGCTAAATATCTTACCAAGCAACCCAATGGACATTCTATCTAAAGCAATAGGAAGAGCCACCTCGTCTCTCTTATTACTATGCAAAGAGAGTGTGATTATAAAAACAACTAATTGAGAAATAACCGTTAAATAAAAAGAAGCCAAAGACCCTCCGGATATATAGTACATGTTCTGAGAGAGAAAAGAAGAAAATATCCCAGTTACTCTTCTAATCATGCTGTATCCAATCGATCTATCCCTAGACTCTTCCCCGTAGTATCTTTTGTCTACAATAGCCATGCTAGATCGAAAAGCATTAAGAATCTCAACAAAAACAGTTACTCCAATAGATCTCCTTTTCATTTTGATTAAAGAAATAGAACCAATTAACTCAGCAAAAACCGATCCAAGAATACTGTACAGCAAACCAATTTTGTTCACAAGAACAGGAACAATAAGAGAAAACAGGAGCATGGCGTACAGCCACCAGGGAATAATCTTTTCTACTATTTCCTTAGTGGAAAAAGCCTTTTCCTCCACGAGGTACACAGAAATAAAAGGAGTTATCGGGCGAAAGTTCCTTCCTATTACCAGAAGCGTGCGGAGCATTGCAATATTTTCTACGTATTTTTTTGAAAAAGAAAACCATGGGAGAAACAGTAAGTCCCAAGTGCAAATATCTGGAAATGCCTCAGGATCTAAGAGATAGACTAATTAGGCTGCATGGAGCATCCAAACAGTATAAAAGACAAGCAAAAAACTACAAACCAAGCAACACCGAGGAGATAGAGTACACGGAGGTCTTCCAAGAGCTAAAAATGGTAGCCATACGGTCAGAGGAAGTAAAGAGAAAAGCGCAAATAGAGCTTTCCAACTTAGAAGATGCCAGGGAGTATATAAAGGCTCTTTCCGAGTCAGGAAAGGACAGAAGAAAAGAGGAGCTACAGGAAATGGTAGTAAGAGAGCTAAACAAAGGAGAAGAGAAACTGAGCCAAGCAGAGGAGAAGCTCCGCATTCTTCTCAGCAGAGAAAAGGATGAAAACATCCTTCAAATCATCCAAAAGAGTCTTAACTGCTTAGCAGAAAAAATAGAACATTTAAAGTAGCCAAGTCTTACGCACTTATATGCCTAAATAGGAGCAAACTCTTAGTACTATACGCCAATTAATAAAAAGCAAAAATATTAATAGTAAGGAAGCCCTTACCTACTATAAGAAAGTGAGTTTTGCCTCTGTTTTTTTATGTGGTGAACTGGTCTAGTGGTATGATTTCCGCTTAGGGTGCGGGAGGTGCCGGGTTCGATTCCCGGGTTCGCCCATCTTTTTTGCAAAAAAATATTTCTCCCCAATGGAAGTGTTTGCTATGCACTTAGGAGCAGGAAACTGCACAGATGCCAAGGGAAGGCATCTGCAGAGCTACTTAAAGAAACAGCTCAATTTATTCATCGAGTCGTCTTCTTCCATGGAGGAGCTTCTAAGAAAAATAGAAGAAGATGCCGAGTGCAACTGCGGAGCAGGAAGCAATAGAACATCTGATGGCACCGTAGAAAACGAGGCATGCATCATGCAGTCAGATGGAGTGTTTTCAGGAGTTTCTTTAATTCCCGAGGGCGTCTCTCCTTCTTCTGTGCTTTTCCACTCGCTAAAGCTCCCAATAGAGGACAACCACACTCGGCCTCTTTCTCTTGTGTACCAGCATAGCCATCCTTTCTGGGCATCCGCGGAAAAAGCGCAGATGTATTGCCATTCAGATAGCTCGCAGGAAAGCTCGTATGAGAGCGCCTCAGACACAATTGGCCTTATTTCTCTGCAAAAAAGCACTATTACATCTGTTTCCTCAAGTGGAGGCCCAAAAAACAAGCCAAGTGGAAGAATAGGCCCATCTTCCATGTACGCAGCAAACACCTGGGCAGATTCTTCCCTTGGCCTATGCATCTCCGGAACAGGAGAGTCTCTTATCCGCTCAGAAATACTTAGAAAGATCAAAAAAAGAATCCAAAAAGAAGAGTTTGAAGCCATAAAAGAAGACCTAAAAGATTTCTTGGAAAAAGAAGTATTTTCCTCTTTGGGCGGCATTGCCATATATAGAAAATCCAATGAAAAAGTTTTTTTCCTGCACTTCCAAACCTCTCCATCCTTTGTGTATGGCTATGCGTATAAAGGAAAATCCTACTCATTTTACCACCATCAGACAAAAGGCTCAGTTCATCTATCAATAACCCTTTTAGAGTAGCTCTTTGTTTGCTAAGTGTAAAGAATAAATAATTTATTTTTTAGATCTCCTGTAAATAAAAGGAGTGTTAATACAATTTTATTATTAGACACCTCACAAGATATAAAGTGTCAAAACAAATATTAGATATTAATTAAAATTAATATATAAATAAAAATTAAGAATATAGATAAATGTACAGCCCATACATTATAAGACAGCAAAAGAGAGATAACAAAAACATTACAACAACAGGAATATTTCTATTTTCCTTGTGTTTTTCTATAATCAATGGACTGCTTTCTTTCTCTATACACATATTCGATGTAATAGAGCAAAGATACAGTAAAATATCCAAAATATACAATACAACTCAGGTATTCGTATTAAACACTAGCACTACTCCCTTTACTATCCCTAGCACCACGTGCTCTCCTCTTCCTGCGGCATCAGAAAATAGCTTATCTGAGCTAATAGGCATACGCAACTATTCTAATAATGCATTTTTTTTTGGAGGACTCCTGGCATACATTGGCCTATACTATATAGGGAGAACAAAAAAAATACAAGAGACCTCAAAGTACATGCTATTTCGCATATGCACAGGAGCATTCTTTACTGCATATGCAGCCTCCTTTGTTCTAGCGTACTTTTATGGAGAAACCCATTTAGATGGGTACAATCTAATGCTATATGGCGGAAGATTCCTTCTGGGAATGGCTATGTCTACGCATTCTCTTCTTTTCCAAAAGGAAATCTTCCTTATTAACAGAAAAGAAAGAAACAGAGATAAATACATAGCAATGGCGGGAAACATGAACACAGTAACGGGATCTCTGTCTCTAGCTATTGTTCCTCTAATTACGCCTTCCATTAGAAAAGAAAAGGATATTCTTATTCCACTAATTTTTTTAATATCTGGCCTATTCATTGCACTTATGTATTTTTTCCTTTGGAGAACTATTTCTTCTGCCGCTAAGCAAGAGAGCAAAGAAAGTGCCAAGGAATCTGCTAGAGTGCTAGAGGATCCAGAAGTCATAGTACAGGTTTTCGATCAAACTGAATCTACTTCTAGTGTAAAAAAACCATCAAAACATATGTTAAGATATAAGACAGGAGCAAGAGAAATAAGAAAAACAACTAAGCTGAATAATATTGCAGAAGAAAACATTTTAATAGACCAAGCTAACACCACAGATAACATCATATTACAGCCGCTACATGGAAGTAATACTAGCATGCAGGAAGCATCTTCTAGTAACATACAGTTAGGAGTTATAGATCGTATTTTAAACCTTTTAAAGACATATACGAACACGTGGTTTGTTGTGTTCTTTTGGCCGTGCGTGTTCTACCTAACGGGAGTGAATTGCATTTTGTTTTTACGAGGGCACTTCTTTGATGGAGCAATGGATGGAGGAATTTATATTTTTTTCATGTTTAGTTCTTTTATTGGGGCACTCTTATCTATTCTAATATCAGGTTTTTTTAAGTATCAGACATTGCTTTTATCAGGGCTGGGAGCAGTTGGCGTGTTCCATTTGCTATTCACTATAGTATCTATCTTCATAACAGATAAAATAGTGTTTCAAATTCTTCTGTCAGTTTTCATGATCTTATTCAACTTGATTTTTCCTTCTCTAGTGAGTAACCTTCCTTCTCTTTATGGAGGAGAGTATATGAAGCCAAACAATCTTATGGCTTTTAACGCCATGATGCAGTTAGTCAATCCCTTGGTTATGGCGGGCTTTCCTCTTCTTTATGCAAAACTCGGGTATTACACCTGGTTGGTATTCTGTTTCTTTATGCTCGTGTCTATTGGTATAGTGTACCGAAAGAGAAATGATGGCACCTCCAAAGAAGAAGAAAATGATGAAATAGAAATGCAAGCAATCTAAAAGAGTATTGGTCTTTTGTTTCTTTTTAATTTTTGCGTTAATAGATGGAAGCTCAATGAAAAACGGAGATGTTAAATATTCTACTACCCAATAAAAAAAATTAGCTCCTAAAAAGGAAACTTTTTCTGTGTATAAAATTTTATTAATCATTTTTTAAGAAAAAAGTGAGCATGAGGGAAACATTTTATGAGGAAGAGCATGTAAACAAATTAGAGAAAAAGATAGAAGATGCGCAGTCAGACATACAGTCTATCTATAAAAAGCTAGTGGTAAACAAGAAAAACTCAGACAAAGGAAAAGACGAATCTTACGAGTGGGTTGGGTATACTGATCACGAAATGTTTCTAAAAAGAGAGCAGATAGACAGTGAAGATATACACAAAAACTATACAGATATATTTATGCTTGATAGAGGCAAGCTTTCTGAGTTAAATGACATATCTATGCAGAAAAACACAAGTGATAATGCAAAACAAATAAGAAGTGATCTTATGGTGTATGTAGAACAAGGATTAGAGAATCTGAGTCTTGATGATATTATAAATAGTGCTTCAGACGACAATCCAGGTCTCCGCTACTTAGTGTCTATGGGTGTAGATAGCGATCCTAAGCTAACTGAGGCAAAGATTTTCTTCCCGTACAAGAAAACCAGGCCATTGGAGAGCAATCCGCATAAGTTTAAGGCAATAGACAGCGTCATTAAAGACCTCCTTAAAACACGCATTCCAGAGAAAAGCTCGCATCTGCACATGACAAGAGACAAGTACAAGCTTCTTTCTGATTATGACAAAAAGCTTTTAATGCGGCTCATTTCAAGAGAAGAGGATGTCGTAAAAAACGGAATGGTGGACATGGGAGCTATTTTCCTGTATACGGGAACAAGCGACCAGGCAGCTCTACTAAAAAATATAGTTATGGACACTCTTACAAACAAGCACCTGTACTTCCTTCTAATGGAGGAAAAGAAAGAAGATCTTCTTCAGAAGAAAAATGAGATAAAAAAGGCTCTTCTTATGAACAACAAGTATTTCTACATGAGAGTGCGAACATACTTCAACACTTTAGCCGATGTCAAAAACATATATGATGACACAAAAATGTACACTCTCTACAAAACCATGCCAGACAAGAAGGAGTTCTTTGCCGCGTACAGAGACTTAAAAAAGCTTAGACAGGTTATTACCAACAAAAAGCCTGTACGAAGCACATTAGCATCTGGGCACTCTCTTTTTGCCGAAACACCTAGCGCAAAAAATGCTATTCTGAGGCATTATGGCACCGCAGATGCAACTGATCTTACAAATGACCAAATTTTAGACTCTCTTATGACACACGCACTAAGCATAGACAAAGATCTAGAAGCCCTTGATGTCAAAATGAGAAGAATTGCTACACTCAGAGACGAAATTATTGCTACAGAACAACGCATTAATGAGTTAGAGGAATCCCTTTATCCAATAATAACACCCGATATTAACATAAAGAAAATCTTTACAAAAGTAGATCGCAATACAAATGCCAATCCAAATGCTAACCAACCTCCTGTCCAGCCTATTACAACTCCTCCATTGGATAAAGAAGCTGACAAAACTAAGCTTAAAGATTTAAAGAAAACGCTTAAAGATAAGCACGATGGGATAAAATATCTATATGCAAGAGAAGACTCAACCCAAAACAGCTCCAAAACAATGGAAGTAACAAGAAGATATTGGAACAGAATGGTAGAGCGAGTAGTAAGATTCTTCTCTCCCACAAGACTAGCAGGACAGAATATTTATAACAGTGGTGAGAATGCCAATAGAACTGATCGACTTTTATCATCAATTTACAGCGGGTACAAAACAGAAGATGAGATGTATAAGGCGGATACAGGAGTCCATTATCTGCACAGAGGATTCAGAAGTATTGATGAAAAGATAGAAAGCCTTGGGCTCTTTGTAAAAGATGACCAAAGCACAAAAGACAAAATGGTTGGAAAATTCCAATTATTTTTGAACACAATCAAACAGAGGCCCTCAGAAGTACTTAAAAACAGCGAGTCATACAAGAAAAAGTCTATTATAGGAATATTTAACAGTTTAATTTTCCTGTCTGGAGTGATATTTGTTCTTATGGGCATTATGGTTTTTGCGGATACAACAATTTCCAAAATATCATACGATACTGTGCTTTCTACGCCATCCGAGTTCATAAACTCGCTCTCTCCCTTTATGCTCAAGTTTTTCCACTTCTTTACGGGATGGAACGGCATAAATGTCATTGGAATAGGATTTATATTATTCATCATATACTTTATTGTCCAGTCAGCATACATATATGGATGGAAGGTATTTATCTCAGGAAGCTTTGTAAGGCAGTTTGTTGACTTTTTTCAGTCTACCTATATGAGACACTTTTTAATCACTATTATGGTGTTTAGTGCTGTAGCTCTGGGACTGTCTGCTACACTATCCAACTCTGTTTCTGTGGCAGCAACAAACATTCTTGCATGGGTGGCAATAATTGCTGTTATGCTGAATGCAGTAGGAGTAGTGCTTTCTATAAAAATCAAGAAAAGTGAGTCTGAAAAAGGAGCAAAAACCCATGGACTCATTATATTAGTTATTACTGGAGTTTTATTAGTTTTCTTTTTATTGTTCATTGGGCAGTTTACGCTTCTTAAGAAAGAGGCCATAGACATGCTTGCGAAGATAAAGAACTAATTACTAGGCATCATCTAAATAAACTTATTCTAACATATTTTTAATAACCATTCGTATAATGCTCAATGAAAAATTTGCTCTCTGCCAATAAACCAATAAATGGCATCCTATTAGTACAATATCCAATTCTTTACTAATACCTAATTCTTTACTAATACTTAATTCTTTACTAATATCCAATTCTTTGCTAATACCTAATTTTTTATTAATATTTCGTTATTATGCAGATGATGCTGAAACCCTAGAAGATAGCTGTATGCTTTCCACGGAAGTACGTGTTTCTTGTTTTGGTGTTTCTTTCTTTCCATAACTATTCAGTAGCCACCATCCAAAGACTCCTGCTAATAAGCTGCTACACATAAAGACTCCAAAGATGTTGTTTCCTAGTACGGATTTAATTGAGTCGAACTTAAAGATAAGCAATCCTGTAATTGCCCAGTTAAAAAGAGCCCCCAATCCTGCAGCAAGTGCTATATCCTTTCCTTCCGTTAAAAGAAGAGATGGCAGTGCCCAAGGAAGACCGGCAATAGCAATAGAAAAGCTAAAGTAGTACACACCTCCTCCCCAGCTCATCAGATCCTGGTTATTAACGAAGAACGGAATGAAAGCAGCTCCAGTGAAAAAAGAAGAAATCAATAAAATAGTTGATAATCTTTTGGGAAAGAATCCAAAAAGAACACTTCCCAAAAGAGCCCCTAAAAGTCCAGAAAAATCAAAAAACACTTTTGCTATTCTTTTCATAGTAGACTCCTCTCCCAAAAATATTAACTTATCAGGAAAAGAAAGAAGAGGATTAATTCCAGTCAATTGCTGCAGTATATGGACCATCAAACACGCAAGAATAAGCATAATAGTTTTTCTATCTGTTTTTTCTTCATTTTGCGGCCTATCAGATATTAAAGCAGTTCTTATCTCTTTCTCAGTGTTCTTTACGTTCTGCACGTTAAAAAACGATATGCTTGCTGAAATACACGCAAGAAGCGTCATAATGTAAAATATCCAATATGTCTGTGACGCATGGAATATAGAAGTAAGTCTACCCTGAGCCATTACTCCCATGGAAATCAAAAGTCCGTGCCACATGCATATTTTAGTTCCTTTCTTCTCATTGTGCATGCATATGTAGTATACAGAGCATAGTGAGCATGTTATTCCAGAAGCAACTCCAGAAATAACACGAGCAGCAGAAAGAAGAAAAATATTTGAAGTAGCAGGAATAGTAAAATTAGCAATAGCGAATATTACTCCAGCAGAAGTAAATATTTCTCTAAACTTGCCATTTGCCGATTTCTTGCGAAGACCAAGAATAAACAGAGAAGCAGAAAAAAGAAATGCGCCCACAAACATAGAGGCGGTTATGTATCCCCACTCGTTCACGCTGCTCATAGGAATCTCTCCCTTTTCACTCTTTACCATCTTATTCCCAATATGCTGAATAACTGTTAAATTCATCCCAAAAAGAAAAGGAAGAATAAGTAATCCTCCTGTGGAAATCATTTTCTTCTTCTCAGAAGCCATTTCCGCAGCAGAGGCGCTTTTTTCCGCTCTTTCTACTCTCTCCAAATGCATTACAGGGGAATGAAAATATGTAAAAATATTTATCATATTTATTATGAAATAGAAAGAACAAAAAATCCTGCAAGTAATAAAAACATTACTCGTAGCGCCTTGTCCCGGAAAGAAAGTTGTTTGGGAAACGATTGCATAGAGGAGAGAATCTTATTCTCTTTTAAATACGCCTCCTATTATTCTAATTGGATACTTAATTAATTTTCTCCTTTTTCTCCGTGACATCTTAAATCATTACTGAAAAAGGAAATCTTTTGACATAAAAAAGTGCAAATTTTAATTTATTTTTTCATTTATCCTAAAGAATCACTTCTATATATGGAAGCATTTTCTGCTCTAAAATAGATAAATACTCAGGGGAAAGAGCAAAATAAGAATGAAAATAGAGAGAACAGTAGCAGACATAGAAGAAACAATTAAAGAAATGGACAAGCAGTACGATGCCAACTTTGGAGAGTGGGTAAGGAATGAAGATAATTTAGATCTTCTTTCAACCAATTTTAAGAAATATTTATATGATTATACAGAAGAAACTTTTTCAGAAGTACTCAGATGGGTAACCAACTCATGGACCAATACCTCCAAGTCCATCCTTTTTAAAAGTCTCTTTATAAAAGATCTTTTCTCAGATAACCCAAGTAACCCAGAAAGAACAGATTTACAGAGTAAAAAGATTAGAATGGTCAAAAATATGACAGAAAAGTGGCACTCCATGGACATAGCAGAGTTTATGCTTATGTGCATGTCAGATCTGACAGGCGACACAGAAAGACAGATATATGTGCTTTGGATGTTTGAGGGAGTGCCTTCTCACAAACTTACAGATATATTTGTAAGAATAGATAAAGTACTCGATTGGCCCATGAAAGTCTCAATAATCAAAAAGAACAAGATACTCACGCAGATCAATCCAAATAGTTCAATTTGAAAAGCAATATATTTCTATATAATTTATTTATACTGCTACTCATTATATTAATAAACATTCTTCCATCCCAATTATGTTTTTCCGTAATATTCATAATATGCGCAAATAGCTCCCTGCACCCATCCCCATGGCATCTCCTACGCAATGAACAGAAATATGCCGGCTGCTAAGATGCCGCAGCATCCTCCTAAAAGAAGAGAATTTCTTGTTTTTTGCTTCACGGAGAGGTATTTTGAGTGAATTTGCGCCTTAGAGAGCTGAAGGAGTAGCTTATACTCCTGCGCTCTAACAAACAGAGTAGAGAATCTTTCTACTCTCTCTAAGTATTCAGTTAGCAGCAAAAATATCTTTTCTCTCTCATTTTCTCTTAATAATTGACAGAATGTATTGACTTGCTCCTCCATTTTTATATTTTTGTTTTATTTCACACACACACACTTATACACAGATACAGATATATACATAGATATATGTATACATATACACAGATATATAGATATATAGATATACGTATCCATTTAGTTAAGCGTACGTGTGTGCAATGGATTGTATGGGAGATGTGCATATGGCGAATGCTTCTTTGCTTTTTGGCCTACTGCTCTTTGGTTTTACTATTTCTATCTTTTCGAAGTACCTGCGGAGATCATTTACCAGGGGATTAGTTGTATCACTGGTGAAGATCTTAGTGATGAAGCATCCGGAGGGAGAGAGAATATTCTGCGCAAGAGAAGAAGAGGCGGATATTAAGGAAAGTTGGAAATATTCATCGAGATCGTGTAGACCTGTCACTTCTGGTGCGCCATCGCAGAGAAGAAGATCTACTCCATTGGGGAATCTTTTTTGTATCTCCTGCATAGTACTTAGTGAAGTGATATCTCCTTTTAGTGTTTCTACTCCGGGAATAGGCTCTATGTCCTGTATGTCTATTGAAAGTATTTTTCCTTTAATTCTTGAGGATATAACTTGGCTCCAACTGCCTGGAGCTGCGCATAGATCGACAGCTGAGGAGATATTACTTGGGAGATGGAAGTGATCTAAGATTTCTAATAATTTATATGCGCTTCTTGCTCTGTATCCCTCTGATTTGGCCATTCTGTAATGGATGTCTCTTTGCATGCTTTTAACAGAAAAATTTGAAACGAAATATGAAATATTAAGTTAATTATTGGTTTACTTAGTAAAACGAGTAATTTTTCATTAATGAAAAATGATATATAAGAGGAATATATGTAGGAGGAATATATGTAAGAGGAATATATGTAGGAGGAATAATTGTTATTCGGAGATGGGAATGATTATTTATTCTTGTTTTTCTTGGGGCTCATGATGTCCTGAGCACTCGCCATTGGCGTGGTCATCTTGGCAGGCATTTGGGCTGGTTTCTTGTGGGTTCTCTGATTCGGCTACTTTTAGGACTTCCATGACCTCCTCGAGGGCTGCCTTGTCTCCTGATTCTACTCGTTTCATGATGCTTTCGATATCTATTCCTTTTTTCGCGAGGAGATCCTTTAACATGCTCAGATCAGCTGAGGAGTTTCCGTTTGGTCCTCCATTGAGGAGCTCTCCCTTTCCTTTAATAATGTATCCAATTGGCTGGTTGTCCTTGTGATAAATGGCAGATACATTTGGAGAGGAATAGTTCACGGCCATTCCTGTTTTTGAAATAAAGCTGCAGTTTGTGACATCAGGAACTGGTTGGGTTTTGTATCCATTTGTTGTTAGAGATGTTTGCAGACGCGCTGCGTGATCTACTGTTGAGGTCTTCTTGGGGGGAGCTCTTCTTGGGGCTTTCTTTCCTCCTATTCTTACGGCCTGCTGTGCTTTCATTATAAATAAAAAAATATGGAAATTTACTTTTGTTTTTTTTTGGAAAATTCTTATTTTTCTTTTTATTTTTTGGGGTGGCGGCTTGGTCTAGTGGTATGATTTGTGCTTCGGGTGCACGAGGTCCCGGGTTCAATTCCCGGAGCCGCCCTTTTGCAGAAATATTCTTTCTATTCCCTCTTGGTCCACGTACACGGCGGCTGCTTCTTTTTCTTCTAATTTTACTTCACAAAGAACTCCTTCTTTAGAAACGGAGTATATTGCTTCTGTTTCTTCTAAATACTCTATTTGGAAAATATCCGTTATATGGTCGGTTTCTAGTGTTTTTTGGTCTTTTTCGGAATCTAATGGGGAGATCTGTAACTGGTTCTTATTAGCTACGCAGAGGAAAATAGACTCATTCTTCTTGAACAGAAGAGCAGCTGTAGGTTTCCTTGATACCTTCATTTTTTTTACGAGTGCTCCATCTGAGGAAAAAACATAAGCTGTTCTCTCGGTGGCGGAGAGGATGCCAATAAATAGCTTTTCTTTTTCGTATACGAATAGCTTCTCTGGATAAGAGATCTGTATCTTCTGTTTCTTCATTTCTTTTAGGGAGGGAGAAATAATTGATAATTTTTCTCTAAATAATACCATTAAAAGGCCTTTAACGGATTTTACATCAATTATGGGCTCTTTGAACTCTTTTTCTTTTTCTAGCTTTTCTCCGGAGAATAGCTCCATCCAGTTATCTCCTACGAGGATGATTTTATCCTTTAAAATGAAGACATCTCTAATTTCTCTGTAAATTGATACTTTTATATTGATTTTCTTTGAATTTACCTCTAAATATGCTCCGTATTGAGTTACTTCGTACTCCTCTGTTCTTTTATAGAAAGATACTTTGTTTTTTACCTCATGTACCTCCTGGTGCTCTGTGGATATATTTAATACTCTTCCTGTCTTTGTTAATATATCCATTGAAAAATCTTTTAATTACATGAGAAGAATATTTATGTGTTTTGCTGCTATTCTTTCTTTTGCTATATGCACCACGCAATTCTCCAGAATAAAGGAGTACACAAAGCATGACTTACGCGCACAGGAGCCAATTCTTCTATTTATATACTACGACGGAGAAGATAAAGGAAAGTGCATGGCGTGCGAGAGCTACAAGCCATGGCTGTCCTCATTACAAGGAAAAATTGGAGCTTTTTCCATTAGAAGGCTAAATTTCAACAAAGATCCTCTTCTTGTTCTACGCTTCAGAACAACTCATTTTCCCACTTTCTTCCTGCAAAACGGAAAACACTTTAAAAACATAACGGAAGCAGATTTCTTTGATCTAGGCATTAAGTATCACAAACAAGGATACATTAATGACATAGATGCCATATTAAGGAATCCTTCTGTTTTCGATAAGATAAAAACTATTTCCTCGTGGAAATCTCCTTTTTCCTCCATTTCCTTAGCGTACGCCTACGGATTATCTTACCTTATGATGATATCTTACATGGTGGACCAAGTAAACACTATGTTTCCCACTTGGATGGTACTTCTAGGATTCTTTGCCATTCTATTTATAGCGGGTTCCCTAAAAAAGCGAGTAGAACGTAAAAGAAATAGCTCAATCGATGTACCATACGAAGAAACAGATAAATATAAAGAAAAATATGAATAAAACCAATTAATAATCAAATAATTAAATAATCAATAATTAATAGCCCAAGAAAATTTTTCATATTAACGCTTTATAAATTTTTCTTATTTTTTCTTTTTTTCATGTGGAACTCTCAGAATCAGCAAATGGAAAACAGCGACCAGCAAGCACTCATCGGACAGATTGCAGGAAGTGCTCCTACAAAGAAGATAGTTTTAATAGGAGACGGAGGAACAGGAAAAACTACTTTCGTAAAAAGACACATGACAGGAGAATTTACCAAGCAGTACATAGCAACAATAGGAGCAGAAACATATCTTCTTCCCTTCTACACGAACTATGGACAAGTCAACTACAACGTGTGGGACACAGCAGGACAAGAGAAATTTGGAGGACTAAGAGATGCATACTACATCGAGGCAGATGGAGGAATAATTATGTTCGATACCACCTCAAGAATTACCTACAAGAATGTTCCCAACTGGTACAGAGATTTAAGAAACATATGCCCAGACATTCCTCTGTGTCTCTGCGGTAACAAGGTAGACATAGTAGATAGAAAGGTTAAGCCCGCTCAAATGAAAGATAGAAAGTCCATGAAAATAGCATATTTTGACATAAGCGCAAAGAGTAACTACAATTACGACAAGCCGTTCTTATACCTCACAAAGAAACTATTCGGTCTCCCCGATCTATTCTTCGTAGCAAACTCACAGCTTCTTCCTCCCGAAGCCACAGTAGACGAGCAAGCCATGGAGCAGATTCAGAAGGAATTCGAAGATGCACCCACTCAAGCACTTCCTATGGATTATGAATAAACCAAAAACATACCATTATACAATACACTATCTAATACGCCACCTTATACACTATCTAATACATTACCTAATACTATTACTATTATTAATACGATATCTAATACTATTATTAATAATGTATTTTCCTTTTGCGGTACTTTTCCTTTTATGGTACTTTTCTTTTACAATATTTTACGTATCAATGCACCGTATGAGGCAATTAGTGGGGAAGAGGCTGTTTAGAGTATATAATGTACGCTAAGGATAAAAGATAATTTAAGTCTTCATTTTTCCACGGGTAATTGGAAAGATTTTGAAGAAAAAGAATTGATTTTTCAAAGTCCTTAAGGAGTATCTGGTTTTTTAGGAAAAAAATAACGGATACACTAAAAGAAACATTAAAACGAAGAAACGAAGAGATCCCTAAGGAAAAATGAGCATCCATGATCTTTTTATGGTAAGAAAACTCTCGAAACATAAAAGTAGACATCCAGTTGTAAGCAAAGTATTTAATTTCCAAGCCAATGGATCTAAAATGCCTATATACATCAGGAACATGTATCCTTATCAATTCTTCTATTTCCTCAATAGATCTCTCTATTCCGCTCTGCCGTGTTCCAAAGCAATCTAAAGCCTGTCCAGTTACCCGCGAAAAACAAAAGTAAGATAACATTTCAGAGTCATCAGGAGACCACACAGAGGAATGTACTTCGTAAAATACATTAAAAATATCACACATTCCCTGTACGTATCCAATTACTAAATACTTCCTCGAAAACACCAACATAGCACGAGTGTACCTCTCCTTTATCTCTTTACTTTCTATTTCCATTCTATTTATGTCCTTTTCTATTTGCTTTAACTGTTTATTGTGCCCAGAGGAAGGAGAAAGAATCTCAGGAGAAGAAATAGGAGTATTTAGCCCTTTAATTGAGTCATCGTACATATCCCTTCTGGCTTTTATCTGCTTTCCGTGTTCCTCCGGAAGTGGCCCAATTATATCCAGAAGCACCAGCCACGATCTACTTCTCTCCTTTTCCTTCAGCCCAAACCACGCATTCTCCCTTAGCTCCTTTATTCCTTCACTTTCACTAAGCATTTCCCACGGAAAAATAATTTGTTTATCACGCAACACACTACACATTACGCAACACAACACGTTACGCTATACAATACGCAACATGTTACACAACACATTACGCTATACGCTACGCTACATATTACGCTATACGTAACGGAATGCGTAATACGTTATGGAATGCGTAATACGTTATGAAATACCTATTATGTAATACGTTGCGTATTGCGTGATGCGTGATGCGAATTGCGTGATGCGAATTGCCTATTATAATTTATTAATTGATATTTCTGTGGGAGTGATTAAAAACCTTTAGGGGGCCCTTTAAGTGCTTAAAAAGATCAAAGTTCATTTTCTCTTTTCCTTGTATGATTTTCATGGTAATAGCACTTAATACGCTTTCTATCCTGTATTTATATAGAAGGGCCTTTTTTAATAAAGAAGCAAATTTTTTTTCTTGCTCACTCTTTCCTTTTTGGGAAGTATTTAATCTAGTTTTTTTACTTCCCGCCCAAATTACCATGGTGTTCTCAGCGGTTATTTTCATCGTGAAATCCACAATTAATAAGTATCTGTGCATAAATAAGGTATCCTCTAAAAATAATCCTACTACTCCGTCCTTCACCATAGAGGGATTCTCCTCGGAATGTATCCCAAATGCCTCGAGGAACAAGTGGCACCGTATAAGCTCCTTTTTACAGGAAAAAACAGCACAAACTCCTCTAATAGGCCGCAGTTTAGTAAACGCAAAGATTAAACTCATTCTTTCCGTAAGCCCATTCGTCTCTATGTAAAATAATGCTTTAGTTTTCTCTTTTTCTATAATAGAATATCCCTCAAGCATTTCTTCCTCGTTGTGATTATCCGTTATTACCACTACTCTATCTATTCCCATGGAAAGTACTCTGTTAAATAGCTCTAAGTCCTTAACCACGGAATAGTTATCTACTATTACTACTTCTGGGCATATTTCTTGCTTCTCTATGGAGTTTTCCGCTTCAATTATTCGTTTTACCGTTATGTTCCACCTCTCATAAGACTTCTCCAGCCGTAACTTATCCTCCAGAAGAGGAGTAACTATTAAGCACTTCATCTCTCTAGGTATATCATCTATTACTCGCTCTATATCACCAATTACTCTGTATTTTCCCTTCTCCGCATACATTAAAAATCTGCAAGAATTACTGCTCTTTTTATTTAGTCTTTAATTAACAAAAATGCATGAAAGCAATAGATTTCCATACAGTGAGCTGCCGGAGACACGAGGAAATGACTCGTACATAAACACCACAGTGCTAAATGCCTTAATATACGAGTACCTCATAAAGAAGAATTATTCAGGAACAGCAAAAGTCTTTAAAGTCGAGGGAGACGTAACTCACATTAATCTCACGCAGGGCTCAAGTGCTCTACTCGACTGGTTCGTGGCATTCAACGACCTCTACAACGTAAGAAGCGGAAGGTCTTCCTCCGGAGGCATAGCCGGAAAAATAGATGCCATCCTCGGAAAGCATCCCAAGGAGAAGGCGCCTCCTCAGGAGCCCAGGTACCCCTCCCCCGCGGGCCCCTGGTACGAAAAATCAAATTTTTCTGCTCCCCAAAGGTTCTCCGAGGAGAAGCCACAAGGAGATCTCCTCAATACGATCCTCGAAATAGATGATCCTCATTTTCCGGAGAAAAGGCCTCCTAAAGAGGACTCCCAGGAGTACTTCGCCGGAAGAAAGCCTCAAAAACCAGAGAAAGATCAGAGTTCCTCTCTTCTCCTCAAGGAAATCTCAAAATTGCGCCTGCACACGCAAAGAATCACTACCATGTCCATATGCCACAGAAAAAAGATATTAGCCACAGGAGGCATGGATGGAGCCATTTGCGTAGTGGATCTCTTAAATCTCTCCGATTTAATACGCTTTGAGCCGCATACCATGCAGATATCCCAAGTAAAGATGAAGGAGTCTCTTTCTCCAAATGATCCTTATCTTCTATTTGGATCCGCTTCCATGGACAGAGAAGCAAAAGTGTACAAAGTCACAAGAGCAGAAGGAAAACTGGAACTCTCCTTGTTCCTCTCCCTAAAGGGCCACAAGTCCTCCGTAAAGTCCATAGACTTCTCCTCCTCAAAGATATACACCATAGGAATAGATGGAGAATTAAGAATATGGAGCATGGAGGGTGTCTGTTTAGCGGCATTCGCCCTAAGAAGAACCATTAAGTCTCTTCTCGTGCGCTCTGATTCCATGGTGGGAATAGGAGACATTAACTCGATTTCCCTATTTAACCCGGAAAATGCCTCGTACCACAAGGAGATCTCAGAAAAAGGCTCCGTTTCCTCCTACAAGACGCAAAGCACTTCTCTGTTCGTGTTAACGGATGGCATATTAATTTTTGACCAAAAATTCATTAAGTCCCATGTTCTTCCTCTTCCCTCGGAGCGCATAATGTCCTCGTGCATCGTGGGAAACAGATTGTTCTTCGGGGGATACCAAATGATCTACGAAATCGAAGAAAAAAAGGTGTACACGTGCGCCGTACATGATGGCATGATATGCGCCATAGAAGGAACTCTTCTAAATAATAGAGTTATCCTCATTACTACATCCCATGATGGAGAGATAAAAATATGGGAGACCCAGAAAAGAGCATAAATTCTACTATTTTTATTTTCGTATGGAAAAAGAAGAGCACTTGCCTCTGGAGGAGGGCGTAGACTTAAATAAACATCCATCTGGACTTGTTCCCACAATACAAAATATTGTAGCAACAGTTAATCTCTGCTGCAGACTTGATCTAAAGGCCATTGCCTTAGGAGCAAGAAATGCTGAGTACAATCCAAAGAGGTTTGCTGCTGTAATTATTAGAATAAGAAAGCCGAGAACCACTGCGCTTATCTTTGCCTCCGGGAAAATGGTGGTAACAGGAGCTAAGTCAGAGGAAGACTCAAAGATGGCTGCTAAGAAGTACAGCATAATAATAAGAAGATTAGGGTATCCCGTTAGGTTTACTGAGTTTAAGATACAAAATATAGTGAGTAGTTGTGATACGCGATTTAGCATACGGCTAGAGGGATTAGTCTTTGGCCACGGAAATTACAGTAGTTATGAGCCAGAGCTATTTCCCGGATTAATATACCGAATGGTTAAGCCAAAGATAGTTCTATTGGTATTTGTATCCGGAAAAGTAGTTCTAACGGGAGCTAAGCACAGAGAAGAGATATACCAGGCATTTGAGAATATATATCCTGTTCTAAAGCAGTATAGAAAGACATAGATAATAAAGTATAGTGCATATACCATACCGCATTCCGTAGTAACTCTACATATTAACTCTATGTATTAGTACGTGTTAGTATATGTATAGTTAGTGCGTAGAGTTATCTTTTGGTTTAAATAAGTTAGATAGAAGGGATGAAGTATTTTGTGGTTTAGAGGATGCGGATAAGGATAAGGATGGGTTACCTTGTGTTAGTGGGTTGCCTTGTGTTAACGGGTTAGTGCCTGTTAACGGATTGGGTTGTGTTAGTGGGTTTACGGAGTTGCCGAGGAGGGATAGCGAGTTATTGGAGAACAGAGAGGTGCTCATTGGGGCCGTGGGCCGCGGTAACGGAGCGGAGAAGGCGAACGGATTGGATGGTTGCGCATTAGCAGGCGCTTGCAGGTTGCTTAAGTTAATGGGCGCGTGGAATGTGAGGGGACGGGTAGCAGTAGGCGGAAGGTTGCACTGTAAGGGCATATTGTTTGCCGAACTGTTTACCGAAGAGGTTAACGGAATGTTTAACGGAATGTTTACCGTACTGTTTAACGGAGCACTTAACGTACTAAGTGGTAGCGTACTAAGTGGCGTAGTACTTAACGGAGCGCGTGGTGGAGCACTTAGCGGATTGCTTAGCGGATTACTTAACGGAACACGTGGCGTATTGCTTAACGGAGTACTTAGCGGATTGCTTAGTGAAGTACGTGGCGTGGTATGTGGCGTATTGTGTGGCGTATTGTATGGCGTATTGGGTAGCGTATTGGGTAGCGGTACCGTAAACGATCTGTCGAGCAGTTGCCTTTCCTCCTCTTTCTGGAAGATTTTACGGAGCATTTCGGTTTCTTCGTCTTTTTCTGTGTTGCGTTCCTCGTTGCGTTCCGTGAACTGTCCCGCTGCGTGTTTGGCGCCTTCTGCGTGTTCGGCGTGCTGTGTGGCGTGCCTTATTGCGTTAATGCACTCCTCGAGGAGCAATAAATTATCTTCTCTATTGGGGGGAAGGGGAGTGTGCGGTATGGAGGGGATGCGTTCGTGTGAGGTATTAATGGGATCTGTGTATACCGTTAGATCACTTAGTGAGATATACTCTGGGTTTTGAATGGATTTTGGTTTTCTGAGGAATAACGAGGATATCCTTCTATTTATCATATCTATCTCTGCGCGCTTAGAGGAGTATTTTGAGTTGATTTGTGAATTTACTTTAATGAGGCCCTCGTGGAGCATTTGGAGGATAATTTTTGTTTTTTCTGTATTTTTTATGAGGTACTCTCTAATTAGTATCTCTTCATTTTTAAGGAGAATAATTGACTTATCAAAATGAGGAGATAGTTCAGTACTAGTATTAGGATGGGTTACCTTTATCTGAGGAGTAGAGAGAGAAGAGAGGAGAGTCTTACACTCTCCGGAAGTTTCTTTTATCTGTTTGGTCTGTTCGATTATTCTTTTGAATATTTCCTTAAAATTGCTATTTAACTCGCTGCAATGGGAGATGGCTTTGTTCACGGAAGAAGATTCTTCTTTTTCTTTTCTTCTTCTTCTCTCCTCCTCCGCTGCCTCTCGGCGCACCTCTTCCGCTACCTCTCGGCGCACTTCCTCGCGCACTTCTTCCGCTACCTCTCGGCGCACTTCCTCACGAAGCTCTTCGCGCACTTCTTCGCGTGTTTGTTGTATTATCATTTTCCTTAACTCTTCTGTTAGCTCTACCACGGGAGCCGTATCATTGTCCGTATCGCTAACTAATTCGTTATCCGTTGGCGTAGTGGTTGGCGTAGTGGGCATGTAGCGCGATATTGTGATGGCGTTTTTGTTGGGCGGGGGCCTGTGGCACGGCGTATGTGTTGCGGATATGGGCACCGTAATGAAGTACGGCACTATTAGGTCATCTAACTCTATTAGTACGGTGGGTCCCGTGGTAATTGGCTCATCATCGATGAAAACAGGAGAAGTATTTAGGAGGTACATCCCTAAATACTCGTGGAAGGCCGGAAAGGATATTCCGTTCTCTTCTATGTCGAATATTTCTATTTGCTCCTTCTGTATGGATACATAGCATACATCCGTGGAGTACTTATGGGATATAATAATTAGTTCATCTATTTCTCCTATTCCTGTGGTATGCGCTAAGTAGTATAAGTCTTCTTTATCTTCTTGTTCGTCTATACATACATTCCACGGATACTTCTTATTGCTTCTCTCTTTGTTCCGTGGAATTACTTCGAGGAACTCTTCGTACACCATAAGGATGTGCCCGGATGCCAGTAGAACGCACAGACAGTCACTCGGAACTTTCTCTTCTCTCTCCGGAGAAAGAGAGTTACCGCTCAGAATGTCTCTCTCCACTTGCTCTATGCCGTACAACCGCACGGTATCATTATTTCTCACTAAAAAGTGCGTTGAAGATACGCGCACTACGCCACTTACCACGCCATGTACCGTATCACTTACTGTGCCATGTACCACGCCATGTACCGTATCACTTACTGCGCTATTTGCCGCATCACGTGCCGTATTACGTATTGTGTGAGGCATTGGGTGATCTACATGCATTATTACGGTATTACCGTTATAACTCATAAATAGTAGATTATTCCTTATCTGTAGGTGGATTTCTGATGAATTATTGGGGATATCTATCTCTCTTACTCTTTCTATTGTGGTATCTCCGGCGTACTCTTCTACTCTTATGGTGCTATTTGTAGTATAATATATCCATAGGGATAGATCCGAGGAAGATATAAGGGAACCCGCGGAAAGCATCTCTTCTTGTTGCGTGTAGAAGTTCTTAAGAAATACGGAGCCTTCTCTTTGCGTAACGAGGAAGTCTTTATAGACTCCTTTTATCTTTTCTTTTTTCTTCTGATTTAATTGGTCATCCTTTACCATACGCATCCCTTGGACTCTCATTTAAAAAATATATTTTTATTCACTCTATAAATACTCCTTTTACTTGCAGCTTATCCCCATGGACTTCTTGCACTCTGTAGGGATACACTCCGTGGGGAATAGTGAAGGATCCCTTTATTACAACGGAGAGTACGCCGTAAGAAGATAACTCTACTCCATTCTCTAAGTGTCTCTCTAATTTTCCTTCTGATACTCCGTTAATTGGAATGTATAAAAGGATAAACTCCACGGATACCTTAAAGAATATACTTTCTGCTGTTCTATCTATTACTCCTACTTCACTCATTATTCCTACTTCCTCCTCGTAGCATATTACAATGGAATTTAACTTCTTTATGTACTTTCCTATGCACGCATTGAGGTGCTTGTAGATGGCCTCAGAGATGTTTCCTAATTGCGAGGGAAGAAGAGGCACCTTTAAGAGGACCTCCGCTCTACGCATCTCTACTCTTCTCATATGAAAAATATTTTATAAACAAAAGATGAAGAGAACCACAGAAGATATTTCTCTTATCTCCTCGGAGGGCGCAGAGATAAAGGCGCCGTATTACATTATCTGTGAGAGCCAAGTGCTTCAGTCCCTCGTGGATAGTCCATTTTTTGTGGAATGCAATACTTCTACGGTATCCGTGCCAATACGGCACAGTGTCCTTAAGAAGGTCGTGGAGTACCTCTGGTATAAGCACAAGTACAGCATAAAGCAAGGACACGTAGAGGACTTTATAATATCTGAGGAGGAAACCTTAGATTTATTGGATGTATCTAACTTTCTGAGGATATAAGTTACTTCTTATCTTTTCTCTTAGAGGCCTTAGAGTGCTTCCTGTAGTACTTAACGTATATGTACAGTTTAGGAGCCACTACGAGGACTAAAGAGAGAAAGTTAGAAATAAAAAGAAAGTTATTGAACTTGGAGAGGCGTACGCCGCAGAGGAAGAGGACAATTGGAAATAAAGTGAAGAAAGTCATTCCCGGGGATCCCTTTAATTGTATCATGAGCTGCTCCCAGAAGGTCATTCCGGAGTAGTCCTGGTTGAAGGGATCCCCTAAAATCGCGTGGAAAAACACAAAAGTAATTATGTTGTATAGCCATATGGTAAGTGTCCATGCAGCGGTTTTTGAGAAGATTTGGTAGAGAATGAGCCACACGGTAGCCGTTAGAAGAGTTTGTCCGAACCACGTGGAGGGCTCCAGGGACCATTCGACATTTGGAGAAATAAAGGACTCGCATGTCATTGTAAACAAATAGATTTATTTCTTTATTAAGTTCCGTTTATTTAAAGTATCCATTCTATTAGCATAAGTAAAGAAACTGTTAGTATTAGAGCGGTGTAAAAGATATTCATCCAAATTTCCACGGATTCTTCTGTTTTTACTTTTTCCTTAATATCCTTTGGGATGAGGAGAACTCCTTTTTTAATTTCCTTTCCAATGACCACGGGGAGGTAGAAAATAAAAAATAAAACAAAAACCTTAAGAGTAGATAAGAAGGAAGAAAAAGAGTTATTTTTTAGGAATACTGTTAGTGCTCTTTCTAAGGAGACAGTTAGTATAGATAGCAATATTAGTAAGATTCTCCACTTGTACTGGTGCTTTCTTATTATTTCTGATGACTTATAATTTACCTTATTACTTAGTAGTAATAGGGATGAAGATATAGTGATAATGAGGTAAAGGAATATAGAAGCCTTTTGGGAGTGGAGGGGATAGGTGACGAATGGAATGAGGGGAAGAGTTGGAGGCTCTACGAGGAGATTTGTGGAGGAATCGGAGAGGATGTTTTGTATTTCTCTGTCTCCTACTCCGATTCTTCCGGATATGACTAATAGACCGAGCATTACCACTATGATCATTCCTGTGTGCATTATGGCGTGTGTTTTTGTGTAGATCTGGTCTAATGAGGACTTTCCGTGTTTTTTTCTTATTAATTGGAGGTAGAACCACCAGGATATAATGCTTTTTATAAAGAGGAGGGAAATGGTGTAGTAGATGGAGAAGATAATCATTAGGACTCTTACTAGATAAGGATCATTTTTTGCTATAAATGGGGATATGGCTACTAACGGAGCTATAGATACAAAGTGCGTGTACGCGGCATCTTTGTGCGCTAGAGCCTTCCAAAAGTCCGTTGTAAAATATACACTTTCTAATGGATCCTCTTTTTTCTGTGTAATTGGGATCTCTTTTGTTTCTATGCAGTAGAGGCCTGGTATTAGGGTTTGTGACTCGTTTTCTTGGTGTATTCCGCTTGAGACATTTTGTTGGATGGTTTGTTGGGTTTGTGTTTCTTCTGGTCTTTTGCTCATATCTTATATCCTTTAAAAAATATTAAAGAAATAAGTTTATACTTATTTTTGTATGGGAAGAGTAGTTGCTGTGTTTGCGGAGGAGAGGAAGGAGATAATGGAGGTATTAGGAAGAGGAGAGTTTATTGAGGAATATGAGGAAATAGAAGAAGAAAGAGGAAAGAGTATGTTTAAGAGGATATTCTACTTGGAGAGAGAAAAAGAGAGTATAGAGTATATAGTTAGCTCTATGTTTGAGGAAACGGAAGAGTCCCTTAGTAGAGTGATAGATTGCGTAGATGCTATTATATTTGTGGTAGATGAGTTAAATGTATCTTTTATTGTAGAGAGGCTATTAGAGAGAGAAATACATAAAAAAACTATTATACTACTTAAAGAAATAGATTTAATTAATGAAAATATTTTACGGAGTTTTTTATTAATTAGGAATAGAGTTAAGGATTTACGGAGTAGAGGAGTAGAAGTGAGAATGGGAGTGTGTTCTCTTAGATACGAGGTACTTCTGTGTTTTGAGGAGATTACTATGTTTTTTGAGGAAAATATGCAGAAAATGATAAATAGAAAAGTAGATCAATTTATAGAGATACAGGATGTATGTAGAGGAAGTGATAGAGAGATTAAGAGGTATTTATGGGAGAATAAGTATATGTGGTACGTAGATAGGAATAGTGAAAAATATAAAAAATCACGAGGTATATCTATAGCAAGAGATATTTTATTATCTAATTATAATTATTTATCTATTTATAATACGATAAACGAGTGGATAGATGGAGTATCTAGTAGTATACTTAGAGAGAATAATTATTTTATTGGTAGTTCTCAGATAAACAGAGAGTATAAGGTAATTGCTATGGGAAGTAATATAAAACCAGGAGATACAGTGCTATATAATGAATACTCCATGAGGGTATCTTCTGTATATAAAAAGAGAAAAAAAGAAGAAAAAAGAGAAAGATCTCTTTTCTTAGTGGAAGTAGAAGATCCTGTTTCCCTTAAGGCGTACATCTCTTCTTTTTCCAATTATCTTCCTTCTGCTCATGTACCCGTAATAGGTACATCTAAAGAGCAAATAGATCTTCTACGCAGTATATCTCTTTCCTGGCCTAATATTCTTATATCCTCAGAGAATAACAGAGTAAGCATCCACAGCAAAGATCCTTTTACTTTAGATTCCTTCATAAAAACCGTTAAACCCATAAAAAAGCTATCTAATTTTTCATACGAAAAAGTACAATTTACATACAAAAAACAGATAAAAGAGCAAAGTACCATGTACATAGACATAAACGAAATAAGATACCTACTAAGTATCTCATCTACTCCTCCAGATTCCTCTCTTCTATTTCCTTCCCTTATCTCCATAAATTTTAAAAGTTTTCACTTCCATATAAGGAAAGAAGATAAATATCATATTTCCCATCTCTATGATTTTATCAATTCCTCAATATCCCAAATAAACCTCCAAAATCTCACTCTCCCCATAAGCCCAATACACATCCACCTCCTCTCACTCTGCCCCATCACAAACAAAGATCTAAACGAAGGCCTACGCCTAAACGAAGGTGTACGTGTATGTATATCCACGAAAGAACACCTTTCTCTTCATTTCTTCTCTCTGTCCTACGCAATATCCCAAGAAATCTCTCACGTGTCCCTTACAACTCTCCTTCCCCTCATAAAAAACATAAAGAAAACATGTTCCCTCCTATCTACTCTCAATATATCAATTAACCTTCCCTTCTCAGTAATACTAAAAAAAATACTCATTCCCATAAAGGGAAACTTATCCTCATATAAAAATATTTCCAATAATCATTTTTTAGCAAATTTTTCCATTCCCTCCTCAAATTACCCTTATCTCCTATCTATCATCCACACAATATCCAAAGAGTACTCCTCAAGAGTCATAAATATCTCTCAATCCCAATTTTCCGTTATCTAAAACTAAAAAAAATTCTTAATATAATTCAATTACACAAATTTTTTCATATGAACTTAGGACTCTCAGTAGATGCTCTAATAGAAGAAAGAAAGCAAAAGAAAGAAAGAAGAAAAGAAAAAGAAAGAATAAGACCAAAAAAAGATACAAAACAAGAAGAACCAAAAGATCTCCCAGCAAAACAAAAGAAACTCAGCAAAGCAGAAAGAACTCTTCTCCTCGATAAAACAGCCTCCCAAAATAAAGATGATATATTAGAAATCTCAGAGAATGAAAGAAAAGAGTTATTAAAGATGGTGGTAAAGATATTAAACACCATCCCCTACGAGCCAGCAAAAACAACAGAATTCCCAGAAAGTGGAAATCCCCATCTAAATGCAGGAAAACCAAATCCAACAAAATTAAAAAGATTCTCCAAACCTCCCCGCCGCTAAGTAATGAGGATATCTCCCTCTTATTCTCCCTTTCATTCCCTCATTCTCCCCATCCCTCTCTGTCCATTATTCCAATAAATTAAGCATGTTTTTTATCTCACAAGGATCCCATACATTTCCATCCATTACTCTTTTCATCCTCTCCACAAGAATCTCTCCCATCTCCTCCTCATCTATTCCCTTACGCATTCCATCGCGTATGCAATATATTAAGGATTCAAGTACCTCTAAAGGATCCTCATAGCCATCTAATAGACAAGTCGCCCGGATGTACCCAAAAAAGTATCCCAAAAGCTCTCTGTGCCCCCAAAGCACTCCGTTCGCGTACATCTCCCCTCTTTCCACGTCTTCCTCTTTTTTTCTTCTTTCCTCTGCAATTGCCCCATAAAGTGCCTCTCTCTCACTTTCTCTCTGCATAATGCGCATCTCCCCGTCACTGTCCATTTCGCTCTCCCTCTCGCTCTCTTCACTGCTCATTATAAAAAACGAAGATGCACATAGCTATTTATTATACCATTACACGTTACGTATTACGCATTACGTATAACGTATTGCTTTACGTATAGTGTGTTACGCATTACGCATTGCTTTACGTAAAGCGTATAGTGTATTGTGTTATGTGGATGTAGCGTACTCTTTGGGGTGAAATACAACGGATATAGATTGCGTTGTATATGGCTTATTCTCTTCCTTTAGGAGGCCATCCGCTCCTGGTAACTTCCCTTCTAAGTGCATAAATGCCTTACCGGAGAACCACTTCGTTACTATTCTCGTTCCATTTGGCTTAGAGAACTCCGTGTACAGAGACTCAGCTGCTGCATATTCCGGTCTCCCCGTGGGAAGAATAAGGATATCCTTTCCTTCTACGTTCCTGTACAGCTCCTCAACGGGAAGAAGGTGCACCGTATCACGCACTAAGGAGATAAGCCGATTATAATCGAGAAATGGCAATATTACTACTCCCTGCCACGCCATGGTCTTACCGAACATATCCACCTTTACCTCCGTGGGATAGTTCTCCGGAAGAATATCAAAGATCTTGTGCAAGTCCTTAGGGATGCTCTCCGAGGAAGTAGGAGGCATAACCGCCATTATCTGCTCTAACGGTCTCCTTGGAGCTCCTAATTCAAAGGAAAAATCAACATTTTTCATGGTTTTTAGGGCTCCCGCTATGTCCTCAGCTAATGGAGCAAAGTGAAACGGATAGTACCAGTTCCACGATGGGCATCCCTTCTGGTAGTAATGCAATATCCAGTGTAAACCCTTAATATACTCTAAACATACATTCTTTATCTCTTCAGGATTATTTGCGTGTAACTTTCTCCTATAATACTCAGATCTTCCTTGTTTTTCAAAAAGTTTTATCTCCATATCTTCCTCTCTTGGTTTTTCATTTCCTTTTTTGGTAAATCTTACGTAAGACTCTAATTTTGCGCGTAAAAGATGATTCTCAGAGCTTCCCAACGTATCCATTAAGTGTATTAACTCAGGAATGTATATAGACGTACTATCCGTTAAGTACCTGTGTCTCTTAATTAATCCGTTAACATACGACTCAGTAATAGTCTCTATGGCATTTACCTTAATATCCATAGATGGAATACAAGGAAGAAAGTCATTTCCCACGAAGAAACACATAAATACCCAATCGTCTATCATCCTCTCAAAGTCCGCCTTCATCCTCAGCGCAGGATTAAACTCATTCCTTAAGTAATTCCTAAGTACCTCTATGTCTAAGTAAATATACGGAGGAAACTCTTCTCCCACGCAGTTCCCAGTGCTGTGCCCAGAGACTTTACACGAAGAACAGAAGCTCTTCGCCTGCTTTTCAATCCAAAACACGTCCTCCCGCAGTACCTTAAAGGACACCTCGTGAGTCGCTAAACTTAAAAAGATAAGATCCGCATCTAATCCGCATATGGCGTGTCTCACTCCCTTTCCCTTAATTGTCCGTATAAAATCATACACTTTATGCTCTCCTTCTCCGGGTACATCGCATCCGCTGTATATCACCGCTAATTGCTTCCATTTCTCTCCTCCGTAAGATATTCTCTCCTCTATGTACCGTATCAAGGAAACTTGCAGTCTGTACATAAAAGGAGTCCCAGGCGTAATTGTATTCGGATCAAATTTCTCTCTTCCCACTCCCTCAATGTGGGCATCCGTTACTTCTCCGCTTTTAAATCTCCTTTCTCTCTGTTGGTTCATTTTCGCGCGGGGAGCCACTCCGTCCACCGCTATATACAGCAATTGCTTCGGATTAACTATTTCCACTAAGTGATCTATTGTCCTATATATCTCCCTAAACATAGCTTCCTCTGTCTCCGGAGCCTCCTTGTGCGAGGGATGACAGCAAGGATGTATTATTCCATTTAAATCTAAATATAAGTTATCTACCTCTTGATTCTCCACGGAGTATATGCATTTCGGATACTTCCTTGATATCCATCTGAACAGTGAAGGAACTCCCATGTAAAATAAAAAGAGATATTCATAAAATGTAAAAATATTAATATGTTTAAGATTCCATAAATAAATATATATTCTCTATTTGTTTTGGATTCCTTTATAAAAGAATATAAAGGAAACAGAAATAAAACTCATGGTGAAAATAGAATTCTTCTTCAAGACAAGAGAAAAGAGAGATGCCGTAATAGAGTTCTACGAGTCACTCGGATTGTCATCTACCACGCAAGGAAGGTACCTCAAACTAAAAAGTACCCAACAAACGAGGATAGTCTCAGTAACTCAAACGAGAATCTCCCTCCGAGCGCAAAACCACAAGGATATCCTCGAAAACCACAAGGACTTCCTCTTAGACTTAGAGACAGACTCCCTCGAGGAAGACGTAGAACTAGATCACGCGTACAAAGAGCACCAAATACCCTTCAAAATCAAATTAACAGATCCCCTAAAGAATAGAGTATGCATCACTCCCGCCCTGGAGCCAAAGATAATAGGAGTGCTCACCAGCGGAGGAGATGCTCCAGGAATGAACTCCGTAATTTGGTCGATAGTAAAGGCAGCAGCAAGAAACGGAGTAAAAGTCTTAGGCATCCACAATGGTTTCTCCGGCCTGCTAACAGGAGAAATAGAAGAAATATACGAAGAAACAGCCTACCAGAACATGCACTTAGGAGGAACCTTCCTCAAGTCAGCCAGATGCAAAGAGTTCCTCTCCGCAGAAGGAAGAAGAAAAGCAATAGAAAACCTAAAAAGTAACTCAATAGATGCCCTAATAGTAATAGGAGGAGATGGCTCCATGAAAGGAGCAGGAAAACTCGCAGAAGAGTTCCCAGAGCTCTCCGTTGTATTCATACCAGGCTCCATAGACAATGACATACCAGGAACAGACTCCTTAGGAGCAGCTACCGCCATGCACAGAATAATAGAAGCCATCGACTGCATCGAGTGCACGATGGTCTCCCACCGAAGAGGCTTCGTCTTAGAAGTTATGGGAAGAGATTGCGGATGGTTAGCACTCGCTTCAGCCGTTTCCACGGATGCCTCGTACGTTGTACTTCCAGAGTATCCCCTCGAGCCCAATTGGAAGGCCGATCTCCAAAGAAGACTCTCCTCCGGATGTTCATCCTGCACGTACGTCATCCTCTCAGAGGGAGCGAAGTACTCCACCGGAGAAAGAGTCTCTGCTTCCCACATAAAGGATGCCATGGAGGAAATCGGAATAGAAACCCGAACGAGTGTCCTCGGGCACACGCAAAGAGGAGGAGCTCCTTGTGCCGCTGACCGCTTAATTGCTCCAACTTTAGGAGTGGCAGCTACAGAAGTAGCTCTTAGCCGGCAAGGCGCATACGCCGTGTACATTAACAATACCACGGAAAAGGTCCTCGATCTCTTCGATGCCATAGAGAGAGCGGAAAAGGCTTCTTCGTCCTTAAAGGCTCCTACGGAGAAAGTCATAAGAGCCATTCGAGGAAAAGAGTTCATAGAGATGTACAGAGCCCTCATGCACATCGAGGAGACTCCAAAGCACAAAGAAGTTTTCCTCGTTACCACCGTGGGAGCTCTCGGAGCAGGAGCAGAGAACATTATAAAGAACCTCGAAAAGTACTCAAAAATGTACAATAAGGAGATACACTCCATAAGCAAGCACCAATACTTCCATAAGAGAAACTCAAGAGGAAAGCCTACCGATCAAGACTTTCTCTCTCTCCAGGAACACATTTCTTCTTTCTCTCCCTCTGCTCTTGTGCTAATAGGAGGATTAGATGCTGTAGCGGAAGCAAAAAGACTTTCTTCCTTTATAGAGAGAATATACGTTATACCTTGCACCGTATCAAATAATGTACCAGGAACCTTTGTGAGTGTAGGAGCGGAGACCGCCTTAGATACTATTACGGCGCTCTGTGACAATCTAAAGATGAACTCCACAAAGGGAATCAGTTACTTAGTAGAAGTATTTGGGAGTGCCTGCGGGTACCTAAGTATCTCAGCGGCTCTAGGAGTGGGAGCAATAGATTGTTACTTCCCAGAGGAAACTTGTATCTTAAAGAAACTCGCTAGATCCGTTAAGTCCTTAAACAGATACTTCTCCAAGTCAGGAACTCCTCAATTGATCATTAGAGGCAATGGAGCCATGAAGGGAGTGTGCAATGAAACGGTAGCAAAGATCCTCGAAACAGATGGCAATGGAAAGTTCGTAGTAAGGCACTGCGCCCTCGGACACGCGCAAAAGGGCAACCGAGCAACTGCCATGGACCGGCTCAGAGCAGCAAAACTCTCCCTCTACGCCCTAAAGGCCACAAAGCAAGGCGCGTACATTATCGGGCTAAAGCAAGGCGCAGTAGGAACAACTGCGCTCTCAGATGCCCTCGAGGAAATTAATCACGAAAAGAGAAGAATGAAGAGAGCATCATGGCTGGAGATGGCGCGAACATACCGCGTGCTCAACTGAAGATTTTTACATAAAGCATTACGCTACACGTAGCACATTCCGTAAAGCATTTTACGTTTCCGTAGAACATTTCACGTTTCCGTAGAACATTTTACGTTTCCGTAACGAATTCCGTAGAAAGATGCTGTTTTCGTAACGAATTACGCAACGAATTACAATAAATAACCATTTGGTTTGCGTGTAGTTATTATTGGCGGGATATTTTTCTATTAATTGAATATTTTTTTACATTCCATGGCAAAAGAATCCAAGCAGAAAGTGAAGAAAATTCGTGGGGAAAATGAGCCAAAAAAGCCAACTACTGAGTACTTTAGGTTTTTACGCGATGAGAGGAAGCAATTACAGCCTGGGCTCTCAGTTAAGGAGCAGACCCAAATACTTAGCAAGAGATGGGGAGAGCTTGGAGCGGCTCAGAAGCAAGCGTACTCTGTGGAGTACAAAGATGCTCTTGAGAGCTACAGAAAGGAAATGGAGACGTACAAGGAAACGGATGAGTACAAGAAGATTATTAAGTTGAACCAGAGCATGAAAAAGCAAGGGACTAAGGCAGGCATTCGCACACGGACTCCTCGTAAGCCTTCTGGTTACAATCTTTTCGTAAAAGAGGAGCGAGCGAGGATGCCTAAGTCCAAGGACGGAGAAGTGGCATCTTTTAAGGAGATTTCGCAGATTATTTCGAAGAAGTGGCACAGTTTGTCGGATGACGAGAAGGAGACGTACAAGATGAAGGCAAAAGAGGATGGAGAAAGCGCTGCAGAAAACATTGAGCCGAGTGAGTAAGAAATTAATAAAAGAAAACGATCCTGCGGGGATTCGAACCCCGACTCTTCGGTTCCGTAGACCGACGCCTTAACCATTAGGCCACAGGACCCCTGTAAGCTCAAAATAAACTTTGATGGTTGAAATGTTTTTATTTTTTTATTTCTTGATGCTTTGTATGCCTTGTTTTAGGAAATAAAACTTTTATTTTTGGAATAATTTAGTGAGATATTTTATTTTTAATTGGATTTTTTCATGGATTTTCTTTTCTTTTGGACTTTCAGTCTTCTTTCTTGGTGATCTTTTTCTCTTCTTTCTCTGACTTCTGAGATCTTTCTGACGGATCTTGTTTCTCCTTCTGATTTCTTGTATTTCTCTTTTTTGTCTTCTTCTGCTTCTTCGGCGGTTGGGCGCTTGAGGAGGTATCCTTTATTGAGTCTGTCTCTGTTGGACTTTTTCCATTCTGTGAAGATGGTTCCTGGGGATTTACTCATTTTTTTGATTCTTTCCTGGATCTCTTTTTCTCTATTTGGCTTGTTTTCTATTGGGGTGTATGTGCTCGATTTAATATTCTCGTAGGAGATAAAGTTTGGGTCTCTGTACTTTTCTAGATTTACTGGGATTTGCTGCTTTTTCTTCTTTTCTTGGGGCTTTTGCTGGTACGTAATGGAGGAGGTAATTGGGTTGTACTTTGATTTGTACTGTCTAACGGCTGTTAGGAGGGATGAGGAAGAAATTCCGAAGAACTTGTGGACTGGAAGGACTTTTGTGCAAAGAGAGGAAAGGACCCAGTTATTGTCTATTTTTTCTACTGGATTGGTTTTGCAGTATTTGTCGTATGAGAGAGAGAACGAGTTGTCTATTTCTAAGAGCCTTTTCATGGGAACATGATTGTTTATGTAGATGGAGGAGGGAACGGCTCCTAGTCCTAAATAGACACACTGCTTATGTTCTGAGTTGAAAATGCAGCTTTCTGTTTGGAAACATAGCCTTGTTGGCCTTGTGGCATCTCTTGGCTTCTCGGAGTATATGTGGTTGAGGAAGGCAAAGTACGTTGGAAGGTCTGCTGAGCGAATAAAAGAGAAAAGAACTCCATCTTCTCCTCTTCCTCTGTTCATTCTTCCTACACGGTGCACAGAGGTGTTTCTGTTTGGAGCATAATCGTACTCAATAATTGCCTTTATGCCTTTTATGTCTAATCCTCTGCATCCTACGTCTGTTGACACGAGAATGGAAATTTCATCATTTTTGAAGGCTTTCATGACCTCTTCTCTTGCTTCTTCTGACTCCATTGAGCTGAAAACTCCTGCTCTGTATCCTTGCTCTTTGATTAGGGTAGAAATGACCATGGCTCTTTTGCAGGTGCTTACAAAGATAAGGATCTTCTTTGTGCTGTGCTTTTTTAGGAGAGAAAGAAGAAGAGAAAACTTAATGTCTTCTTGCACGTGTAGGTTGTTTATGATGAGTCTTCCACTTTCTAGATGATCGGAAACTCCTCCTAAAATTTCTACTAGCGCCATGTCTTTTCTGTTGAGAAGAGTTCGGATATGGATGTTTCCTCTGTGGTGGGTGGCACTGAAAAGGGCATACTGCGGGGAGCCTTGTATAGCGCCAAGAATTCTTTCCAGAGAGAGGGAAAGCGCATTGTCCTCAAAGATTCTATCCATTTCATCGATTACTACGATATCTGGATGCGTTATTTTTTGTAATAGCTGGGAGTCCTCTATGCACATTTCTCTTTTGGTTCCTTTGTCATCTACCTTTACATAAATTGGTTTGTTCTTTTCCGCTGAAGAAAGCTCTACAATCATGTGCTCGAGTCTTCCTGGGGTGCATATGGCTACCTCAAACTCTCCTACCACTAAGTAATTGAAGGAGTGTGCGAGGGAGCCCATTCCTGTGAAGAGAGCGGGATGTACTCCATTTTTGCTCAAATCTCTGAAAACGGAGGCTACCTGCATAGCTAACTCATACGTGGGCACAATAACTATTGCTTTGGCCTTTGTGTAGATAGTTTTCTTTTCTCTTTCTTTTAAAAGCTGCATTAGTATTGGGATCACGTACGCATATGTTTTTCCACTGCCTGTTCGGGAAACGGTAATTATGTCTTCTCCCATGTTTAGTCTGGGGATGACTTTCCTCTGAATTGGAGTGGCTATTGGGTACTGTATATTTCCCAAAATCTCTTTTGGAATGCCCATTCCTTTAAATGTAACGGACTCTTTCTGTTGAGTCTCTACGCTTATTCCAAAATCCATTGCAAAAAAAATCTTCCAGAGTTTTATTCATTTTCTTTGAAATGCATAGAGACCCAGTAAATGAAAAGTCTTTTATAATAGGAAGGCATTTCTAAATATATTGCATTATAGATATGCTGTATAATGCTTGGGTTGTGTCTATAGAAATACAACAACGAGTCTAGTATAAACTTTTTACTGGGCTTAAAAATGAGATTATTTATTGCTCTAGTATAGTTAGACAATAATGCAGTATATGTATGTATATTTGTGATTAGGGAAACGGATTGGCTTGTTTTTAATATTTATTTTTTTAAATACAATATGTCAACATATAGTATATCTATGGTAGGTTTAAACTTTTCAATTACCACAAAAACGGCTGCCATGTTGGCTACCGAAGTTATACTGGTGGTTGGGATGGCGTTTTTGATGACTGGGCTTTATAAGCTAATTTCCTCCCAAAACAAAGATAGATCTTCTTTTGAGAAAGTCATTATTGTTCTTATCTTTTTATTTGGGATAGCTTTAACTACACTTTCTATACTTATTTTTACAGATGCTATTGATATTACGAGAGGAGTTAATAGATTTTTATCTGAAGTAGGTGTAAAGACATCTATTTTCCGCAAATAAGAGTTTACGAAAGACGAGCTAGCTCTAGAAGAGTGGGAAGAGAGTAATGGATATTGAAGTGGTAAAAGATCTTAAAAATAAAGTGAAATGGGTAAGAATATGTTCTACTTTTAGTGCTATTGGGGAATTCAAGAGTTTCCAGAGCCTGGTTTTGTGTGGTAATATGCTATTGCTTGATGTTCTGTGGCTAAATAAAACTCTATCTTTGCATGGTATAATTATATTTCTCTAGTGCGAGTATGGCTGTATGCGACTCTTTTTCTACTGGGGGTATTTTTGTAAATACTTCTGAGTAGTAAACTATGGCTTCTATTTCTTGTTTTAGTACAGCACATATGCTTGTGAAGGATGCTTTCGTCTTTATTCGTAGATCACACTGTTTATATTGTGTTTGGAGTTTGATAAGACACTATACTACTCTCTTATACTAAGATCAAAATAAACGAATATAGATTAATCAAGGCAATTCTAAAGCTAATTTGAATCTAGATTCTAAAGCTAATTTAAATCTAGTATCGGAAATGCCATATTCTATGCTGGGCGGATTGACATTTTTTTTATTATTGTAATTTTTATATTTTATGGGGAGTACAAATAAATAATTTTATATTACCATATTTGGTAAAACAGGGAATATCACACTTTAAATATTTATTTTTTTTAATACACCATGTCATTATATAATATATCTGTTCTAAATTTAAGCTTTTCAATTGCTACAGAAATGGCCGTTTCTGTTATTATAGGATGTATGCTCACATTAGGGATAGTGTTCTTTGCTATTGGGTTTTATAAGCTATTTTCCTTTGCTCACAGAAAGGAAAACAAGTCTATTTTTAGAATATCCTTTTTTACCATTATGTTAGTATCTGGAGTGGCTCTGATAATGCTTGCTATACTTATTTGGGCAGATGTCATTAACATTACGAGTCTAGTTGATAGATTTTTATCAGCACTAAGCGAACCTCTAACTGTTCGCCCTAAAAGGAGTTATACATTAGAAGAACTAACTCCAGAAGAGCAAAAGGCAAATGACGCCTATTGGAAAAGAGTAAAGGAACTCGACGAAATTGCTGATCGAGAAGGTGTAATTTCGCACATTGCACCTCCTGCCAAAGTTAAGCCATACACTGGTCCATAGACATTTGGTAAGTAAGACCCAATGAAAAAACCAATAAATACTTATTGTTTTACTAGTTATATACTGCATTAATATGTTTGAAAGTGTGATCAAAAATGAACAGGTATAAACTATTGTTTTTTCTATTTACAGGGATATACAAATAAAAATATTAATTTATAGGATTTGAATCTTTTTAGTTTTAGCAAAATACATAACCTAAATACAAATATATATTTTTATTTGTATATTTTGGCTAATAAATAGACTGCATACTGTGAAAAATTTGCAAAACCATTACAATTTTATTTTATTCCCCCTGCAGGGTAATTATAAGGCAATTATTCCCAAATTTGCTATTTTTATAACAGTTTTTTTACAAAGCTAATGGAAATAAATAAGCATGAAACCTTAGATAAAATATCTAAAACCATAGACAATAGATCGCTTTTACCGCTAATTCTTATTTCTCTAGGACTTATTTGCATTGCGCTCTTTATACTTGTGCTTTTCTCCAATGGCACAAAAATGAAAGGAGGAAAATCCAAGAAGACCGTAATTTTAGTCAGTCTTTTAGTTATTGGAATTTTTCTAATTACACTAGCATATCTTTTTATGACCAAAAAAATAGATATTTATACTATTAAAGCCAATATATCTCGGATTCTTAGCGATAAAGAGAAACTAAAGGTTGAAATAGAAGAAAAGGTCTAGCGCTCTCTTAAAAAGATAACTTCTGCATTTTTCTAATATAAAGACGCTTTTACCAAATAAAGCTGCAAATGAGTTTATTTTAAATAAAGGGCCATACATTGCTAACGTTCTCGAAATATATAGATGTTTGTATTGAGCTAATAAAATACTTATAGCAAAGAATGAATTACTTCATTTATTTAAGTCTATTTTTAGTTAAGGTTTCCCATACCACTTCTTATGTCTCTAATTATGGGGACGTTGTGAGGCTTTGTGGGAGAATTAAGCGATTTTACTTTAGCCATCATTTCTTCATGGTTTAAAGCTTCTCTGGCTTTTCTGATTAAATGCTCCTGTTTCTCTGTTTCGGCAACAAGATTTGATGCCTGTTCCTGTCCGCTATTAGAGAGAATGCTTCCTATTTTGATCACGTCAAAGTAAATTAAAAGTATGAGAGTGGCTAATGCTATAAGCAGGCAGCATAAAATGCCAACTAGAAGCAATACCTTGGCTTTTCTAGTGTTGCTCTTGTTGATCTCTCTTATTATGTTTAATATAGAGAAAATAATTAGCGCTCCAAGTATAATAAAGGCACTAGATATAATAAGTATCGTAATGTTAGTATTTCCAAAAATCATTCTAAATCCGGGAGTAAAAAATATATAAAATATTTCAACAGGATAATGACGTAAGCATTTTCTATATTAGGATGTTTGAAAATATTTTTTAATTTATTTTTAGTAAGGAGTATAACTAATGTTTTTCAATATTAAAGTCTTATTCTTGCACATATGCTGAGGAAAAGCTTACAGAAAATTAAATTGCCATAAAGAAACACCATAAGACAACATACTATATAAATACATTCAAAACCCCTTAAATATGCTGGGCAACTATCTATATGGCATTGGGGCATCTACTTCTTTTTGATACTATTAGCACAAAGAGCAGAACAAGTGCCCCTACTATAATTGCAATTCTTATAATCTTTTTGCCTATAGTTCTTTTGGCAATCCACTGAAGAAATACAAATATTTTATTTGCTTCTTTCTGAGGATTCTTTTTTTGGCTTACATATACTATCTTTGTCTCTGTAGACACATACGTTTTGATAAATCTAGATATTACTTTATCTATGTTCTTATCACTAGCACTGTATCTGATTTCCAGACTGTCAAGGGTTTTAATAGTAGATTTTAGCCTAGAAGACACTATTTTCATTTTTAAAGGATTTAGAAAGCTAGCATAGATGATCTTATGCTTTTTCTCTGGATTTTGCACATTGGAAACCTCTTGGGTAGGCTCTTCAAACTGAACTCCGTGTTGAATACATGATAGATTGAGATCCATAAGAAAATCTTTCCAAATGAAAAAAGAAAGCGCGTTTTGCATCTCTACATTTGGCCTGAAGAAAGTATTCTCTGATAAATGCTTTGCAACTTTCTGTATGCTGTGAGAAGTTGTCTGGTTCTCGATTTTTTCTACAACAAGATAATAATAAAACTCATTAAGCAAATAGGGAGTGGCACATGAAGAAGAGTAGCTTTGCTTTGCAATCCACTTGGCAAGGTTGGCGTATAAAGCTTCTTGCATTCTTTCAAAGTCTTCTTTAGTGGTATATCTTTCTGGGTATAGAGCACAGAAAAAAACCAGCATATTAATATAGCGAGTTTCTGTGAAATTGGTGTCTTGTAAGTATTTGTCTGCGCTTTTCATAAATGTGCAATTGATCAGATCGAGAAGAGTTTGTCCTATTATCTTTTGTATGCTCTCTGGATTTTTATTCCTTGCATCTAAACATATATCTTTTAAATGTGCTAATGTGCATAAAACCACAAGCTCTCTTATTTCTTCTTGTTGTAACAGTAAATCTTTTTTACTAGCTTTTATCGCATCAATCATGACATTCATAATATCTGGTGTAGAAAGAGAGAGGTATTCTGAAGTCAGAAAATCAAACGAAGGTGGAGGGGATAGCTTTGGAGATATGCCATGTTTCATTATTTCCATAGCCAGATCTTTAAAACATAGCTTAAAAATATTTAGAAATATTGGATTGATCCATCCTATGCAGTTGTAAATGCTTTCGTTGTCTGCTTCTGAGTACATTTGAAACTTTTTTTCTAGACAGTTTGTCGTTGGAAACAGAAAAAGAGTTGTAATCCAGAATACAAACACAGTTTTTTTAAAAAAATCCGCTTTATGGAATGTAGGCTGTTTGCTATGCTGATCAAAGGCTTTTTGCATTTTTTTCTCCTAAAAGCAAAATAGTTTCTATATAAACGGTGCAAATGATTTGCCTATTGAACTAAAGCCCCTTATATTTCCTATTTGGGGAATAAAAATAAAATCTTTCAATTTTTTTTTCTTATGCAGAAAACAAGAAGCAGTAGATTTCAGTTTCCAATTTCTATTTTAACAATTATTTTTCTACTTATATTAGATCTCTACCAAGTGACTTCCTCTATATCCGAAGAAAGTGATATATATTCCCCAGAGGACGCAAAAAGAGCACTATCAGAGTATCGAAAAATACATGCAGAACAAAAAACTTCATCATTTATTAGGTCGCAGCTAAATGTTTTTTCAAGGGATGATCTTCAACCCAACTCTTGGAATACCGATTATAACTATCCGCTAATATTTAATTCATATGATGATTTTAAGATAGAATGTAAAAGACTGCTTCATATCCACAATCACCCAATTTCTAGAACAGCCATGGACTCGTATAAATTAGATGAAATGGAATATAAAAATGCAGAACAAGTATATACTATCCCTTTAAAAGATATATTCCAGAATATACTAAATACCTATAAAACTGAATATCCAGATATAATATTTCGCAATATTCACATTAGAGACATTATCAATAATCCTCCAACTGATTGTCTTACAGGAAAAGAAGCGGCACTTTATCTTTTTGAGTTTCTTAATATGACATTCGATTACATAGTAAACACAGAAAATTATATATCTGCCCTTGTGTATTTTCAAAACGAGTATATAGAATTAAATGGTGCTGCAAAGTATAAAGATATAAACAATGCCAAAAATCTACTGAATTTTTTATTCACTCATGCCAAATATATGACCTCTTTTAATGAAAAAATTACTGACTATAAATATATACTGTGTAGAGTACAGTTCAGCCAAACTGAAAAGATAAACTTAATTAGATACTGCGAGTTTATACTTTCATGCATACTGGTTTATAAGGATTGTGCCATGTTTCAATATCCTAATACACAAGCCCGTCTAAAAAAAACAGAAAAAGAGCTTTCTGAAGGATTCACCATTCTAAATAACTATTATAGTATATACTCTCTATACCGAGCTTTATTTGACAGGAAGGAATACATTAATAGTGTGAAAAAATGGATTTTAGGCGATCAAAAGTATGATATTACAATTGATCAAAAAGCCCTAATGGAAAAAGATGATGACAGTTTAACTTCTTTTAAACCATCAGATATTACAAATACTATTTCTCTACTAGAGACAAATACATATGATAGTACTAATTTTAAAAATATAAAAATTATAGATATCATTTCTCTTTGCGGAACTGAAGGTACTGTGGAAATACAGGATTTTTCTGGGTCCTTAAATGATAAAAAATTCTTGCAATTTAGAAACCATATTAAGAACATTCTTCTTAACAAAAACACAAAAATTGTGTTTAAAATTGATAAGCCAACCAAAGTAGAAGAGTTATCAGATAAAGGCTATAAAAAAGTAAAAGAGCAGAGAGAAAATATCATAGTTCAATTGACAAAGAAAGAAGAAAAACCCAAAATTCTTACGATATTTTTCTGGATTGGTGTTATAAGCACTTTTGGTCTGTTTGTTCTATCTATATTCACTAAAGCCACCGCTGCTATCTTACCCATTTTATTACCCGTGATCATCTTTACATTTGCTCTGTTTGTTCTGTACACACTGAGTCAAAAAGAAAACAAGATCCGAAAAACATCAATTCTTAGAGGTGTCCCCATAGCTACTATAACCTTCCTTGCTCTTTATATTATTAGCACCTTTGTTATAACCGATATGAATAGTAATCCTTTAATTCTCAAGACTGTCCAATTTCTGCTTCTTTCAGAATTCTCTCTGGTAGTCTTATTTGGACTCATAACTTCTGGTTTGATCATTAAGAGTGTAGGCCATATTAAAAAGAGATTTAGAGCTAGATTAAGACTTAGAATTGTCATCTATGCTCTTTCTATTCTTCTTCTCCTTCTTCCGCTTATTATGATTCTAATTGGATACAAAACCGATGCAATGCTTCTTATTAGATCCGACATAATGGTGTTCTCATCTATTCTTTTCTTCATTGGAGCCCTTCTAGAAGACCAAAATTATAACGAGTCTGAACTACAAGCTAAGAGAGGAAGAAACCGCAAATTTACTTGGGCAGCCATAGCTCTTTTTGCTATTTTGCTCATCATATGCATAAGTGTCATCTATCTATGCTCACTTAACAAGCCATTTGATGCAGTCACTGAAGTAACTAAGGAGTCTTCTTTATTCTACAGATTCTTCTCTAGTCTACCTATGAATTTCTATCCCACTTCTGAGATACCCAACACGCCGTAATTATAGAGCATAGATTAATAAACAACTATTAGTTTAAAAATTAAGTACTACTTTGTTTACTTTCTTATACACGTACTAAGTAAAGATAAAATACTTCACTATAGAACTATAAAAAATAAATTCTTATTGTTTGCAAAAATATTTATTGCTGTAAATAAAGCTAAAGACTTCTGCTCTATTGAGAACTAAACATATATTTTTGTTTATTCTCTAGAAGGTTGTATGCCATTGACACGTTCATGTTATGCACCAGCACGATCTGCATTTGCATGGCCAATAGGCGCATGCCTTGTTTCATTAGGTTGAGGAGTAGGGGTCATAGGTTGGAGCACCACATCTATAAGATCATCGGGAATAGGCTGTTCATCTTCATGCTGTATGTTCCATTGCGGCTGATATGCATATGGGTCATGTGCATATTGTTCATCCATATATTGCATATTCCCATGTTGTGCGTTCCATTGCGGCTGATATGCATATGGATCTTGTGCATATTGTTCATTCATATATCGCATATCTTCATGTTGCGGATATGTTATCTCTTCAGGCACGCGGGATGCAGATGGATTGTTCTCTGGTTTATCTGTGTAGTCTGTGTAAGAATCTATAAAGATGGAATCATATTTGTCCGTAAAAGAATAAATATCAGAAATTGCTGGCAATGCAGATGAAGAAGATGGCGCAGTATAAGAACTAGTTGAGGGGGCACTGGGTATATATGGTATATTATCATAGAAAAACTCCGGATCTGTCATGGGAACCCATTGATCAACATTTATATTCTCAAAAGGAACATCTATGTTATTATTTGATAGTCTTTTTCTCTTATTAAAAGAGGATTCTACCTTACTCTTTTTATGGTGTCTTTTAGCTGCAGAAGGGGTAATTTCTTCTATCTCTTCATCCTCTTCTTCATTCTCTTCTTCTTCATTATTTAAAGAAGATTCGTTCTTTTCTTGCTCAATAATAGATTCTAGTTCTGCCTTAGGAACATAGGAATACTCTAATATTGTGGCTTGTTTAGTTGAATAATAATGTTTTGACCAAGATAGGTTTTTTATAATGGCATCTCTTTTAGGAAGAACTTTCTTAGAGCATATTCTGTTTTTATCTAATGCATTCTGTATTTCTTCATGTCTTGTTTTCTTTTCAGATTCGCTTCTTACTTTTTCTTCTATTGTGAGAATGTTTTTTAGTTCTTTCTTAGAAATTAGCACATCAAAAAGCATATACTTCTCATGCTCAGAATCTACCTCCATCTGATACGTACTCTTCATAAATATCATATGTTCTGTGATGTGATAGACCATGTTTGGCATGCACATCTTAGGACATATTTCTCTAAGATCATCATCTGTTGTCTCAATCTTTACTGGATCTGTGGAAGATTCAGCTAGATCTTGTGTATTCTTTGGAGCTTCATGAACATAAGGGAATATTTCGTTCAAACGCCTCCTTAATAATACACATAAGCTTCTGCAGTCTATGTCTCTAATAAGAAGATACTTAGTCCGCGTAAAAAATTCTTTAAAACACTCACCATACAGTGAATTGAGAACACAGAAGGAAAAATCAACATAAATGGGAGAATAGTTCTTAATGTAGTACCTGTTATATCCAATTTTCTGGTTAATAATATTCACATAAATCTTAGTTGTTTGTGGACCGGACAGAGCTAGGAGAATATCGAAATTAATATTTCCTATGCCTCTAGCTTTAAATCCAGAAGAGATAAAGTAAATAGGAGTTAGACCTGTATCGATGTCTTCTATAGTCTTTTTAGATACACTTGCAGATGTTTGTGGCTGTGTAGCAGCTAAATGTCTTTCTTTGTTGTGCCTATAGTATATGTTATCTATTATATCCATTTTAACCCATGGGCATACGTCACTTTTTGCATTATCTTTTAAGAAGAACTTTAGCTTGTATTTTAGAATGCTATATAATGCATAAGTATAAAGTCCTTCGACTTTTCTTAGTTCTTCTTCCTTGGCATCTATAGCTGGATCATCTTCCTTATTTTCGTTATCCAGGAAACCTGCTAATATAAATGCTTTCTTGTAGTTAATACTTTCTTTCATAAACATGTTTACCACATGGGAAAGAAATGTGTTTGGGTCTTTAGTGTATTTATCATCTCTCTTAGTCCGAGTTAACGGATTGTATAATATAAGATTAGATCCATTCGCTGAGTCACCTATATTTTCAGATAAAACGTATTGCCATACAATAGCAAGCTTTCTAAGACGATTTATGTACTCGAGTAGTTTATAGTTGGGGTGTGTAAGTAAGTTTAAAGGTTCCAAATTTATAGTTTCCCACACTATGCTTTTGAGTTTGTCGATACTGTTTAGGAATGTTTGTATGTTTTTTCCGGTGTTTTCGAAACTTCTGGGTTGATGATAAATGTTATAAATAAAATATACCCAAATAAGTTTTTTCTTTTGCACTTCTTTAAACAATATTTCGAAAAAGTCCGAAGAAGTAGTAGAATAAATTTGATTGTTTTCATCTTTGAATTGGACGCAATCATAAGGAATAAAAACAAAGAGATAGAGAACCTCCTCCTCCTTAATTGTTTGACCATTGGTCATATATTTTTGATCAAATGCAGTTTTATCGGCTATTTCTTTTCCAGTTAGTCTCTGAGCAATGAATTGTGAGTTGAAACATTTTTTAAGATTGTCCATATGTTCTTCATTGTTTGGTTCGTTATTACTTGCTGTGTTTTCTGTACTTGATATTATAGAAAAGATCAGAATAAATGTTAAAATAATGAAAGTGATCATTAAGCCATTTCCGTTTCTTAATTTCTTCATAAAAATTTGATTTTTTTAGCCAATAAAATATAAGTTAAATTAAGCCCCTGTATATGCTGTTGGATGCATATAGTTTTTTATATTTCTATATATAGAAATATTTTAAAATATTTGTATTAAAATTTTTTATCATAATGGATTTAAAATATGTAAATGCCGTGCCTTTGGCAAGAAGCTGTGTCTTATACGTAAAGTAGTGGCCTAACAAAGACAACATATTGGGCTTTGAAAGATGTTCATCTATTGCTTTAGTGCTGCTAAAGTGAGATATAGTAGAATGGTGATCTAATACAGGGATGCGCTGGGTGTTGCCTGTGTGTATATATGTTGTATTATTCTGATGACTTATATGATATGTGTACATTATAGAAAGTGGTTGGCTTTCTCTAGCTCTCGCTTTGTATTTATATTTGTATTTTGTGATCGGAATCACGATTGACAATCAATAATTATGAGGTCTTATACTTATAAAACTGTGATAAAGTGACAAGACAATAAAATAGGGGTGTGAAGTGGATTGTCGCATTAAGCTATTATACTAGTATATTGGCTTGCAATAGATCTAACTGTAGTAGAAAAATGAATAACTCGACCTCTTCTAAGTTCTCAATAAAGTCTTTATTAAATTATTGGGCTATGCTTGTCTTATCCTCTTTTTAAGACTATAAAACTTTTAATCAGACCAGTATGTTTTTTGAGGGTGTAATTTTTAAAGGCGCATTTAAACTATTATCTATTTCCCATGCTTTTGTTTTCGGAAGCTTATCCGCAACAATAACTCTGCGAGCCTTATTTGCTAATTTTCTTTTTGGATTTGGCGAGTCCATCTCAATAAAAATAGTATAGTCCTTCCTAGATTTCAACTCTCTTAGCAAATCACCTATAATTACTTCTATGGCATTTGTAGAACAATCAATACCAATATTTGCTGTCATTGGACTGTTTGAGCTATCTATTATTTCCTTAACACGCATATTGAATATTGAGTATTTAAACTTTCTATCAATTTCTTCCATGTTTTTAAAGGTGAACATTTTGCAGTCTCTTACTTTGGAAATAAGTAAACATAGAAGTTCTAAGCTTAGTTTCGAGTCTAAGCTATTGTCTTTGCCCTCAATAACTATACTGTCTACTTTAATTACTGATATGACATCAATTAATTTGGCAAATAGCTCTTCTAGATTATGGCCATTTTCATCTTTGCTATTTTCAGACGGCAACATAACTTTTATGGAACCAATACCCATGGTTTTAAAGTCTAGCAGATAAGTCGATTTTGAGTAAGCTAGTAGTGTATCCATATTGGTCTCGGTCAAGATAGAAGCATTCTTATCATCAACAATAAATTGCTTTATGGCAGTGAAATATTGGTTTTTGTCACCGGTGTACTTTTCTGGTCTTTTTGTAGACTGTCCATGAGGCTTGGGAGGTTCTTCGTCTCCTTGGGTGTCTTTGGGCTGAGTGAGAGGATTACTTTGGTCGTCTTGATTTTGAACGGGAAGAGTAGTTTGATCGTCTTTGGGCTGAGGGGGAGGGGCAGGAATAGTGTGGCCTTCTTCGGATTGAACGGGAGAAGTTGAGTTTTTTTCCGCGTCGAGTTGGGCTTGGGCTGTTGATTTATCTGTGACTTTTCCAGTAGGTTGCACATCTGGTGTTATGCCACCTTCTACTGGTTTGACTTTTTCTGACCGAAGCATTCTTCTCAGTATGTAATACCCCAACCCACTTATGAGCAGAAGTGTTACTATAATTGCTGCTAAGATTATTATGATTCTTTTAGTTTTGTTCTTATCCATAAAAAAATAAAAATCTAACTATTTATATCTTTTTTAAATTAACTAAACCAATTAATTAATTAATCTATTTAATATTTCTAAATAATCCGCCAATATTTTTGTTTTTAATCTATTTTAATTAAAATTCTTCTAATCTAATTATTGGTATACTCTATCTAAAAATCCAAACCAGAATACGATTCTCCATGGGAGTAACTTATTATATTGTTACAAAGCCAATGTCTGTGTAGAATAGCAATATTCTGAGGCTATATTGATATATCTGTATATTTTCATACAAGCATATAACAGGGACTATATGACTTTTATTTTTATTTTTATAACTTCTGCTAATAGAATAAATAACATGATATAGTCACAAAGGCTAGCACACCTGTTCGAGTTCACTGCATTTCAATTCTTTAGATGTATATTTAATGCTTACAGCATCTTTCTGATTTGAGTATAGAATCAGAGAGTGTTTACAGCAATCGTGAGCATCTCCTGCAACAAAAGCCTAATGCTGTTCAATAAAGAGGCCTAATGTGCATACAGGACAATTATCTTTTTCTTTTCAAGTGCCAAAAAATAAGTTGGGTTTATTCCTCTACGCTTAGCTGTAGTAGAATATGGCTAGTAAATTAAAAAAAATATTTTTTTCCTAAAAAGGAAACTCTTTATGCAATTTAGGACAAAGTTTTTGCAAATATCCTTTTTAATATGCCTTTACAATCTTTATACAATGAACCAATTCTTTCTAAAGTAGTCAAGAACGAAGATGTAGGCATTGATTTAAGCCTAACAAAGAAGTTTTTAAGTGACCATAGAAAAGAAATAGCCGAACTTGCTCAAAGCAATCCTGTTTCAGAGGAAAGGATATATACCATTATAGACTTTTCTGAGAAAGGTAAAATGTCAGACATTCCCAGAGACTTTTTAACGTTTATTCCAGAAGTAATAGCCAACTTTCTCCATATAGGAATTCCCGAGATTCTCTTTATTATTGGGTTTGCCATTTTAATGATGGTGCATCATGTGTACTTCGCGCATATGAAAAATCTGACAAAGTACAAAAGAATTCTAGTGGATCTGGGAGTCTTTATTCCGTACCTTCTCATACACTGCATGATATACTGGGACTCTAAAACAATTAGTTCCGCTGTACATCTCCAGTTCTTTCTTGCCGGTCTGATTATTATCATTGTTCCCAGACTGATCATGATTGCAATGAAGTACGGCCTTCCTTGGATAAAGGAAAAGATTCTTGGCTCTCCAAAGGACCAGGAGTCTGTGGACCATGAATGGGAAAATACTAAAGAAAAATCATACTATGTTGTGGCTATTTGTGCAGCCATAATACTTACATTCTCTATAGCTATGTTTGTATACTCCACAAAGAACTCTTCTATAATCGGGCACGAGAGCATAGACTACACAAGCATATTCCGGAAGAGATGTTTTACGGGCATATTCCTTCTGGGGCTAGGAGTTGTCATGTATCTCTTCTCAGAGAGAAAAATTGCGTCAAGCAAAGCAAAGTACGAAAACAAGCTGGAGTCTGAGCTGCATGAATCTGAAGAAAAAGAGCGCCTTATCAAAATGAACATATACCTTGTGATCTTCCTAGGCTCTATTCTGTTCGCATACTGCTTTGTTTCGCTACTCCTATCCATCGAAAACACCCGATTCATAACAGACATGAAAATACTTGGCTTAGGAGTATCTGAGATCATAAAAAGTCCTCACTTGCTTTGGGAGGTTATTAAATTAACCATTCCTTCCTTTATAAAGAATCTTCCAAGTGAGGCTCTACCTACTTTAGAAGGATTCGCAAATAGAATGAATAAAGTATTTAGATGGCCATGGTGAGCCTATACTTATTTATACTTAGAAAATCCAATAAAAATATACTAATTACCCATTCTATCCATTGCTTGTTGCTCTTGTTGTTTCAATTATAAGCGCATATTATAAGATATTTGCGCATATTGTGAACAAATGCATGGTCTACAAAACTAAAATGGCTATATTTTACAGCTATTTAACAAAAATAAAAACTCAATTAATAAATCTTCTTTACTATATTTTTCTTCATTCTTCCTCGCTGGACATAACGGCTTTTGAATGTTTTTTAATCGAGACTTTCTTCTCTTTTAGAGGACGCTTTTCTTCCTGCTCTTCTGCTATACCCTCTTTTTGTATCTTTTTTGGGATTTCCTCTTTTTCTTCCTCTTGCTTTGTGGTCTTGTTGATTCTTCTTCTTTTCACCGGAGGAGCAGCTGCTTCTTCTTCTGTATTATCTTTAGCTTTTTTCTTCTGTGTGGATTTACTCTGTATTTCTAAAAGAGCTTTCATGACTTCTTCTCTTTTCTGCGACAAATCATTTTCCTGTGATGAGGAAGGATTTGTCTTATCTTCCTTTTCGGAGTCTTCCTTCTCTTTAGGCGTTTCTTCATTTTTAGACATATGGGGAGTTGAAACTTCTTCTTTTTTTTCTTCTTGTGCGCTTGTCTCTTCTATATGTCTCGTCTCCTGAAGGAATAGCCTAAGTTTTTTCACCTCTTCTTTTCCGTCTACGCTTACTACATGCTTATCTATTCTTTCTATGGCTGATGCAATCTTTTTTCTGCTTTTTTCATTTATCTTACTTCCTAGCTCTTTGTCATGTTTTCTTTCTTTTTCGCATATTCTACATAGCTCTATTAAAATGGCCTTTTCGGCTAGGAGCTTTTGGATGTCTGTGGAACATCGGGAAGCCAAGTGAGTCACTGCGCTTTCAAATATCTCTTCATCTAGCTCTTTCTCTTCTTTTAAGCAGAAAAGAATATGGTTGTAAATAACAGATATATTACTGGAAGAAACTTCTTGGTTGGAAAGCAAAGGATTCTTGTACTTCAGAAAGGAGCAGAGAGAAAGAATGTTCTTAATTCTTTCTGCCTCTACTAAGCATTCAGAAGAGTTCTGAAGAGAAAGCAGCTTTACTATGTCTTCTAGATCCTCTGTGGCTTTGGCGGGTGTTTCTATCTCTGTTACTGCCTTAATGTACTCTTTGTAGCTGCTTGGTTTTTTCTTGACATCCCGCAGAAGAGCCAACGCTTCTGGAATCTCGTGCAAAGGAGTCTCTTCTCTCTTTTCCCAGGCGCTTAAAATATCCAGATTTTCTTGTATTCCCTCTCTATCCCCTGCTTCCGCTATTTCCAAGGCCATTTTGTACTTCTTTTTGGCCTCTTCTATGTTTCTTTGCGCAAAAAAGATATTTCCCATTCTGTTGTAATACCTGCTTCTGTTGATTTCCAGCTTCCATAGATACTCTGTCTCTGTTAAATCAAGAACTTTCCTAATCAACTGAAGAGAAAAAGGATTTAGAGAAAGAGGAAGGGATCCTTTCATCTTTACTACTTCTAAGAGACTTATTGCTCCTCCCTCCTCTTTTTCTGGGAAACTTATCCACGACGCGTCTATTTCTTCTGTTTTCTTCAGCTGTATATGTGAAAGAAGAAGAATCATTTTGCATTTTCTATCGATTTCCTGGTACTTTCCCTTGTATTCTTCTTTGATTCTTTTAGAAAGAACCAAGGCCTCTTGATACCTTTTCTTTACATACATTGTCTCTGCTCGAAGCATCTCTAGCATAGCATAGAAGCTTTTTATATTGTGCGCCAATCGTAAAGCCCTTTCTGGATTCTTTGCATTTTCTCTAATAAGCTCTTCCGTGCTTGTTAAAATAGATCCTGTGTTTTTGCTGAGGGACTCTTCTATTTCATGGACTATCTTGTCAACTCCCACGCCTACTCCCTTTCCAAGCAGTCTATCTGCATGTTTTCTCATTTCTTCTACTCTTTTGCTAGGGGAGTGGGCTTTTTCGTGTTCTACGAGCTTAGAGTGCAAATTCTGTATCTCTTCTATTGGTTTATGCATTAGCATATATATTTTCATTTTTAGAAAGAGAGTCTCTATGGTTTCAGGAAGCTTTTCTAAGATGGAAAGAGCATCTTCATACCTGCTGGAGCGAAGAAAGATAAGTGCTTTTATTTGCGAGGCATACTTACATTTTCTATTCAGCTTATACCCTTCTTTTGTAATTTCTTCTATTTCTTCCTCCTCCGCTAAATAAAGAAAGCACTTTGTAATGGGATACAGAAGAGTTTTTCCTTTCAGTTTTTTTGCATTAATTAGATACTCAGACTCGTGCTCTCTGGAAAACAAAATAAGATTGACTAAAATATCTTGATTGTTTAGAACTGTTCTTTCCTCTTCATCGTTGGGAAATGTCATGTCCCTTATCATTTTGTATTCTTTTTCTTTTCCCGCTGAGAAATATCTTCCTGCTATGCTTATTTTTATCTTTTCCGGAGCTCGCTCCTCTTTTAACCTCTTGCAAAGCAAAAGAAACTCTTCTTTTTCCGGAAGGCTTTCCTTTCTTTCTCTCAAAAATGCTTCTTGCATGCGAATTTTTTCTAAATTTATTCTTTTAAATACGAAGAAATAAAATGATTTTGATCAAGTCCGCATAGTGTCCATACATTTCCCTTGTAAGGTATCCGGGAGGGTATTTTTTCATCAATGAATATTCAAACTCTCTAAGAAAAAAGGACAGAATAGCTCCCCCAAGGACAACAAAAGTTCTCCAACACCACGCGGTCTTCTGGAACACTAAACAAAACACACAGGAAAGAACTACTATTCTGTATGTAAACTCCTCTAATATTCTTTCAAAGGGTATAGTCTTATTGGAAATCTCAGGATGCACAAGAAGACGCCTTGTTAGCGGCTCTCCTTCTTTTTTCTTCTTCTTCTCTGGTGTTCTCCTAATATTATCACCATGGGAAGTAAGTGATTTTAACACTCGTACATTTATAGCTAGAAAGAATATCAGAATGTCCAAGTCAGAAGAATATACCAATTCCTTTACATAGAGATAGATAAGGTACAGAGTAAGCGTAAATGCATAGGAAAAAAACAAAGAAATGTAAGGAGAAGTGCTTATATACATCATTGTGTATAGAAACCCCAATATGTTCCCCACTAATCCTGTGGCTACTTGCCCCTTTAAAGGAAACACATTTCTTAGATATTCCAATATCTTATAATTTTCCATATTTTCTAAACAAAAAAGAAATTTATTTGTGGAATTATTTTGTAAGCCTTTCAATTTTTTCTTTAAGAACTCCATTTTTTGTAAGAATATCAATAACTCGCAAATCGTCAGAAGTTTGAATGGATAGATACTCTGTTCCGTTCTCACTCTTTATGATGCTTGATCCGCACGCAATTGTTTTGGAACAGCTTCTTGATATTTCTTTTATTTCCTTCTGTCCTAAATGCGCATTTAGATTTCTTACAATAGTAACTATTTTGTTTCCTGAGACTTTCTTGGTTGTAACTATGATTTTTGAGGTAGGTTTTTCTTGTGTAGATTTCTTGGTTCCTTTGCATACAGACGAATACTCGCAGTACTCGGTTGGAAATCCACATTTGCTGCAGTAGATGCTTTGCTCAGACATAAGAAATTTTTTAATGGAGGAAAAAGAAGAAGCATATAAAAGCCCTCTTTTTCACTTGGACAGCATTCAAGCGGATATGTACAAGCTTTTTTCTTTATTTTATAGTGGAATAGGAATTATCCAGAGAGACTCGTACGAAGCAGCAAAAGGAGAAGACCCAGAAAAGATTCTCCATTTGAAAAACACACTTAAAGAAATCATAGGGCAGTTCAACCAAGTAAAAGAAAGAGTACGAAGCAGAATAGAGGAAATAGAAAACACTCCTGTAAAAACTCCAGAAATAGAGGATCTCCTAAAAGAAACAAGAGAGCTAGATGTGGTTCTTAAGGCAAAGGTAGAGGATATGGAGAAGGACCTTCCTCTTCTCCAGGACTACTTTTCTGATATGCTTAAAAAGTCTATCTAATCTATGAATAATTAATAAATGTCCAAAGTAATATATTTTTTTAATATTCCAAATAAAAAAAGAAACGTGTACAAATACAAATTTAGTTTACAAGTTTCTTTTTAAGAAATGAAAGAATTAAAACAGAAGATACAATGGCTAAGAAGAGACAAAATTCCTTTTAACATTATAACAGTAGAAGAAGAGAAACTAATAAGGAGTCTCTTTGGGATACCTGAGAAGGAAATCACTTTTCTATCCTCTTATGACTTTACGAAAATAAACATTATAATAAGCTTGAGCAAACAGGATATAAAAGACCTTCTTAGCGAGAGAGAAGGAATATCTTCTTGTTTGCTTGTAAATGAATATATGTCGCTCAGCGAAATAAATGTGTTAAGCCAAGGAAAAGAGCTTCTTCCCGCTTTTGATGATCCCAAGGAGATGTCTTTAGCAGAGTCGCTTGCGCTTAAGGGAGAGCCAGAGGTTCCGGGATGCTTTTTAAAAGAAAACATACGAACACAAGGAAAGCTTCCTGTTTCTAGGTCTGTCAGAGTAACAGTAAAGTATACAGATCTAGACAAAATACCCAATTCACAAAGAAAAAAAAGTAAAAAGAAAAAGACGAATCAACAAGAAAAAGACAAATAAAAGTGTAAAGCTTGTCTTTTATTTAGAACCCTTTGGCCTTTAATAGGCTTTCTTGTGCTGCTTCCTTCTGTTCTAATAGGAATCTTTCGAAGTCATTCATTTCTCTTTTCTTAGCGACATATAGGAACTCCTGGTATTTTGGGCAGGTCTTCTTCTTTTCCATGGCTTCTTTAATAGAAGACTCAATAGAAGAAATGAATATCTCTCCTCTTTGTTCCTCAGAGTTGTCAAAGGAAATCACAAAGTCCGTGAGAATGAAGTTCTTTGGAGTCATGACTTTTCTTTCAACTGCTTTTCCTGTGCAGACAGACAGTATCTGTATAACAACGCTGTCTAGAGTAATAAACTCAACTACTACTCCTAACTGTGCTACTCTTTTTGAGCATTTGAATTCAACTACTCTTCCTACCTCTAATAAGTTTCTCTTTTCCATTTGACAGGGCTAAAAAATCTGCAAAGAAAAGAAAAAAATATTCATTTTCGCATATTCTGTATCCCACAAAAATCCAATAGATATAAAGCAATTGCAGAAAAACCACAGAAACTCAATAGAAAGAGCGGAGCACGAATATGCCGCTCTTTACTTGCGAAAGTGTATATTTAATTAAAATCCTAAGAAAAAAGACAAGCACTATTTCTATGTAAATTAAAATATTTCTGCTGTTTAGTTTATGTCTATAGAAAAGAAGTGCTTGGAAATGATGCAAAAGGAAGATGAAAGCTTTGAAATGTATGCGCAGGAGTACAAAATAGAGCTAATGCACGAAGGAAGAGTTACAGAAAACACAGACAGCATATTTTCCTACTATCTTTTATCTCTTCTGGCCAGAGGAGAAACAAGAAGATTTTGTTTGGTTCGAGGAGGCCTAGAAAGACTTACGGAAATGCAGGAGTTTCCCCAAGTAAGAAGCTTAGATGTTCTTTGGAGAGCGAATCTTCTTGGAGATTTTCCTCAGATGAAACACTCTTTACAGGGACTTTCTACAACACACCAGAAAATAGGAGAAGTAGCCATAAACAGGCTACTTGGAGAGCTGCAAAATAAGCTGGAGGAGAAAAAAGAGAAGGAAACAGCAACTATTCAACAGGTAATTAAGATGTCTGAGCTGTTCTTCCGCGTATAATAAAGAATATTTTCTATAAAGCAATGTTACAGAAGAGATGAAACAGAAGTTTTACTCTGTAGACTTAATAGGAGAGAAAATAAGCCATCCATGGATGCTTCAGAAAGAAAGAAAAATAGAATTTCCAAAGAGACAAATAACAATGACATGCACATGTTAGATGAGTTTCTTGGAATGGACGGAGAAGTACTTCTTCCCAAAAACTCTCTTTCTTTCTCTGAAGATCTACATCAGATTCTAGAGGAAAGAAAAATGCGAAAGCAAGGAATGCACCCTTCTGCCCATTCGTACATGGGCACAATGAGTGCGCATGAAATGGAAAGAAGAGAGCCTGTGCACATAGACGCATGGAGCACAAAGAAAAAAAGAAGAAACAGCTCAATGTTTTGGAATTACATGCACATAGACCAAAGAGGCATGCATCCCGATAAAGAAAGTGTCTATGCAGATGATCCCCCACATTTTATAAAGAAGCCCATGGATAATCGCGCACAGAAGCTTTTCCTTGGGGTAATTAAGAAGCCCTCTATTACGTACGAAAAAAGCACCATTAACTCTATTCTTCCCTTGTATTTAAATGCCACCACGAGCTTTGAAGGAGCTGAGCAGAAGAAGGAATTCTTAAGCATCAGCCAAAATTTTATAGAGAAAGTGGAAGGCGTAAACTACGAGTCTCTTACTGTTCAGCAGTTAAAATCCATAATGAAAGAGTTTGGCCTCAATTATACCGGAAAAAAACAAGAATTAATTAATAGAATCCAGCAAACCTACCAGAAGATTCTTCGCAAAAAAGAAAAAGAAGGTATGCTTGAAGAGGATACTGAGCACAGAAACCAGAAAATTGAAATATATAAAAAGCTAGGAGAAGAAATGCCAACAGAAAGCGATAAGTCGTCTTATGGTTTTATGTTTTTCTGAGGGCCCAAATAAAATGCAAAAATCAGAAAAAATAATCAAAATAAACAGCATCTATTAAAATAAAAAAGTGTTATCAAAAAATAAAAGGTGTTATCATGTGCAGAGCATGAACGCTTTTATTAAAAAATAAACTATATCAGATCTAATAAAAAAGTTTAATCATCGAGGTGTTTTTTGGGTTTATAATTTACTGGCTCAATGTAGCTAAATAGCTTAGCAAATAGAGGAGCAGATGCAAGTCTCTTATAGCTGCCAACTATTGTGAGAGTGCATCGGGCTCGTGTTACTCCTACATTTAGCCGCTGGGAGGAAAGAAGAATTTCCATAGAGATGCTTTGCCAGAGAAAAGTGTCTATAAGAAGGATAACATGATCTGCTTCGCTTCCTTGGAATCTATCCACTGTGGATGCCTTGTACACCCCAAGGTTTTTGAGTCTTCTGACCTGCTCATTGAAGTAGCAAAGAAACTGCGTATGCGGAGAGTTCTTTTCTCTAATGAACACGTTTGCCTCCTTGTCGTCTTCCATGTTGATAAAGGAGATGTTTCCTATTTCCTGTCTTTTGCATTTCATCTGGTTGTCATAGAACATTGCATTGGCAACATCCATAATGCATTTGGGCATTCTATACTGAATCGTTAGAGAAGAAACAGGAGATCTTTCCCTAAGCAGCTCAAAGAGACTGACTTTTAAGACATCTACGTTTCCTAGAGGATGTAGCTGTAAATGGTCTCCTACTAGGACAAGAGAGTCTGAGAGCTTTGTGGGCAGAACAGAAAGAAGAAAATTCTGCTGTGTAGCTTCATCTACAATGCACATGTCAAATTGTCTATTTTTCTCAAAGATAATATCTCTGAAAAAGGCTCGTGTGGTAGAAAGAATAACATTGTAGCCATCTAGCTGCTGTTTTATATCTTCAATAGATGTTTTTTCTGTGTTGATTTTGGTTTCTCCTGTTCTGTATATAGAAAGGCTTTTCTTCTCCATGGATCTTTCAAGCCTGTCCTGGATGTTTTGGAGAGCTAGGCGGGTGTAGCAGCACACAAGCACCTTCTTTTTTTGGCAGGCTAAAATTCTGATCAGAAGAGAAATAACGGTGGTTTTTCCTGTTCCAGGCATTCCGTGGATAATTGTATATGGCTGCATGGAGAGAGCAGATAAAAGAGCATTTTTCTGGTCTTCATTCAGCTTGCTGTACTCGGGATGCACCGGCTCTTTGCCCTTTAGCGACTTAAGCCTGTTCTTCCATATTTGCTTTATGCGAAGGTTTCCATATAGCAGAAGCATAGACGCTCTGATTTCTGCAAATCCGCTGGCTCCGGGATCCCGGGAAAGAAACACTACTCTGTCACTTAGATTCTCCATAATAATAGTAGAAAAAGTTGCTATTTCAAAAAACAGCATTGTGTTCTCATCGTACTCCACCACTTTTGCAACTCCTCCGCACACTATACAGGAGGAAGAGTCATAAATAATTACATGCTCGTTTACATGGATAACTCCAGAATATATTTCATTTTTATCCACTTGAATCCGCAGAAAGTGCTCCTCCCACTTCTCAATCGTGCACCGAATAAGAGGCTCTGCAGACATCTCTTCCTCCTCTTGAATTTGCTGCCAGACATACGAGAAAAACAGCGGATTTTCTAAATCCATTTTTCTTAATACTTTACTTGGGTCTGCCATTAGAGAGTTTTCTATTGTGCTCTGGCTAAATGTGCAAGAGTTCTTCTTCTCCGCTGCCTCTATCTCTTCTAGCGCTTGGCAGCTCTCCCGCACTGGGCATATCCGGCAAAACGAGATCTCTTTCTTTTCCGGAAGCGTTTTCATCAGAGAAAGCTGGTTCCTCTGCAGAAGCATCCCGGTAACCTCTGAGTGCTTTAGATGGATCTCTTTTTCTGTATTTGAGGGCATGTGGAAAAGAATCTGCGAGCTGTATCCAGACCGCTCCTGCTGCATAAGCCCATAGAGTATCACCTGCGCAAGGTTTTCTATCTGTATGTTCTTTCCTGTTTTTAGCTCGATTTCTGTTTCTATTCCGTTATTCTGGATAATTGCATCAGATTTTCCTTTCATCTGGAACTTCTGGCTGTATCTTGTCTGCGGATTAGTGCAATACGAATACTGCAGAGCCCCAATGAACTTTCTAAGGGAGCCCATGCACTTTAAGCTCTCCCGGAATGCATGGTCAAGAGGAACACCCGCCTGGTATATTTCTATGATGTTTTCGGATAAAATGCTTTTTAAGGCTTTAACAGCTGATGAAAAAGACTCCTCTGGATTCTGCATCAGATACAGAAACCATTCGTGCAGAATCTTCCCATGCACCAGAGAAAAAGACACTTCTTCGTTGTATCTGCTAACTTTATCCTCAATATACGACTTTCTTAAGCAAGTCATGGATTGCACAATTCGAGTGATTGTCAGAGATTTTCTTGCATGAACAATCATATAGTTTTTCGTGTCAGTTACAGAGAGGAGATCAGAGTTTCTGTTTTCTATACAGCACAAGCACCTCATAACTGCCACTGTGACACCTACCGGAGGAAGAGCCTTTCTCCACAGGCCATACACCTCCAGCCGCTCGTCGTCTTTTCCTCTTAAAACATCACACTCCTCGCCCTTCTCCACTTTACATACCTTGAAGGAGGTGTGTCCTTTAAGAAGAAGACTGTCCACATCTATTTCGCTTGTAAAAGGACTGCTAGGAATGTTTGCCTCGTCCCAGAAATTCAGTTTTTCTATTTCTTCTGTTCTTTCTATTTTAATCTTCTTCACGGAGCCTCTGTTAGGACTATTCCATCCTATAGTCATGTATTAAATTTTTCTTTCATGAAAATGCTAAGAAGAGAAGAAGTCCTGCAGGAAATACAAAAGGAACTAGAGATGAAAGAGGGAAGAAGAAAAGAGGTAATTTTTTACTCTCTACAGGCTGGGGCAAAAGAGAAGAAGCAGTTTCTTTCTCTTCTGAGGCCTATAATAGAAGACTCCATTATATACAGCAAAAAACCAGTTATCCAGACGTATAGCGAGTGGAGGCAGATCCAAACAGTTCTGGAGAAAATTCTTTCTCCCATCAATATCAAAGAAGGAAAGCGCATAAAAAAACATTTTCTTCCTCTGCAAAAAACAATAAGGCGCTCCTTTATGCATCTTGTATTGCAAAAAGAAGAAGAAGTTCTTCTCTTTTTAAGAAAAGAGATACAGCTGGCAATAGAGCATCCAGGATCTTCTCTTCTCTTAAAAATTCCAATAAAGCTTCTGCATATAGCAAAGAAAAACGACGTAGTAGAAAAAGAAATAGTTATAGCGTATAAAGAAAATATTAAAAATATGCTTATTGGAAAAAAAGAGGCGCCAGGATGGATCAGGGATATTTTAATGGCTCCTGGTTTATTTATTTTCTTTCCGGGATGCAGAAAGCATCTTAGATCTGCCATACACGCCTCTATTTCTGCTATGGTCATAGAAGACTCCATTATCTCGCGAAAAGACATTCTTCTTCTTCTCCAAGCGGAGGAAACCGAAGAACTTTCCCTTCTTCTTCTTTCAGGGTTCCACAAGACGCACAGACAGGCCATTTCAAAAGAATTGTATCTAGCAGTAGAAAAATATTTATTGGATAATCCACTGGAAAAAGCAATTTCTCTTTTAGAAAGGCCTTGGCATAGAAAGTCAAAGAAAAAAGTGCAAAAATCAATAGAGGAGGTCTTTTCTTTTTTCTCCAGAGAAAAACCCAAAGCGTTTACAGATCTTTTTATTTCGAACTTAAAGGGCTTTTTTGACAAAAGTATCCCGCCTCGAGAGAAAATAACAGTTTTAAAGTATCTTTCTAAGGCGCTCTCAGATAACATCTACTTTGAGGAGTCTTTTGTAACACTTTTAGTAGACTCGCTTTTAAAGGGCTTTTCCCTAAAAAAGCTCAAAAGAATAGTAGGGATTTTTAACACGCATTGGAAGTTTACCCTAAAAACAAGAACAGAAGAAATTTTGAGAGACTTTCAGATGGCAGAAAAAATAGAAGAAGATATTTTTCTTATCCATGCAAATAGTTTCAGATGGCCATCTGATCTATGTAAAATAGATATAAAGGACATTCCAATTTTCTCAAAAATAAAGAAAAGAGTGTCCACGAGAAAAAAGCGAGAAAGAATCCAAATAGAGTGGATGGATGGCCTTTCTACAGTGGAGCTGCAGGTAGAGGATGTTTCTGTTACAGTTTCTCTTCTCCAATACCACTTAATTATGCAAATAGAAAAAACAGAATATTTTAATATTTCTGAAATGAGAAAAACTTGCTCTTCTCTTGATACCCATTTAAGTCCTTTAGTAGAAGCAAAAATCATCGAGAAAAGCAACAGCTCAGAGATCGCAAAAGGAAGCCTTTTTTCTTCTCCCCGGGCCTGGAAGAACCTCTACCCTTCCCTAATAATGAAGAAGTCAGAAGAGAATGTTTCGCAAGAAAGAAGATTAGAATCAGTTTTTTTAGACTCTTTTATTATCAAACAGCTAAAAGAAACAAAAACCATCCGCGAACAAAACCTTATCTCCACTCTTACATCGAAGTACTCTATTTCCGAACAGACCATTTCTTCTCGCATTCATCTTTTAATTGCAAAGGGCTTTATTAGCGCTTCTCATGGTATTTTAGAATATCTTCCATAAATAAACAGGATTTTTAATTGTTTTTATGAGTCCAGAAGAGAAGAACGAAACCATTAAAGGCCTTGTTAAAGAAGCAAAATGCACAGAAAACCAGGCAAGAAATGCTTTAGAGCTAAGCAGATACAATGTAGAAATAGCCAAAAGCATAGTAAAAGAGTATACGTCTGCTAAAAAAACAAATTACGTAGGAGGTGTCAGTGGACAGATCCAGGAAGTGCCTAAGTCGCAGTATGCCGATGAGTTTGCGAGGCTTATGCAGCACAGCAACCAGAACCAAGGAGAAACAGCAAAAGAAAAAAGGCTATTAACAATATACAGAAATGGGTTTTTAATAGATGATCAATTTACAAGACTCTCTCCAAAGGAAAGAGACTCCCTTATGAAAAGAATCTCAGAAACGGGAGAAGTCCCTAGTGACATGTTTCGGATCCATAAGGGAGATTTAGTGGATGTTGAGATAGATATGAAATTAGATGAAATGTACAAAGAAGCCTTTCCGGGAGAATCATACTCCATCAAGCAGAGTCTTCCAAAGGAAACAGGAAGCACCATAGACCTAGGAACCCAGGAAGTCACTTTTAAGCTGACAGTCAACAAGCAAAACGTAATAGTTAAAATGGGAGGCTCCTCTTCTTTTCTTCCATTAAAAAGCTACTTGGATGAAAAGAACATAAAAGGAAGTCTGTTTCACGAAGAGAAGTGTGTGTCCTGGGACGAAGACCCTTCTAAGTACAGCCGAACTCGCCTCTCTCTCCACCAATAAAATTATTCCTGAAGAATATTATATCTTTTCTGTATCTCCTGGATTTTTTCGTGTATCTCTTTAAGTTGCTCCCTATCTGGGATCTCTCTTCGGATAGTATGCATTTTAATTCTCTTAACTCCCTCTAGGGTCTGCTCCATGAAAAACCCATTTAACTCCGACGGGGAAACAGTCAATGCAGCCAGTGCCACCTCATTTGGATCAAGAAGAAGATAGTCGTCAGCCAGCATAATGTTCTTTAGATTTTCTATGGACTTCTCCCAGTCTAAAGTGCTGTCGATTTCCTGTATTTTCTGCGTTTTGACAGTCTCCTCCATCTCCATCCTGATGCGCTCCTGGTTCTTTAGCATAAGAAACAAGCCAAGCAGCTGAAGGTGCGGCGAGCTTATGTGAAGATTAAAATTTAGAGCAGTGCATATTTCCATTTCATACTGTACAATTAAAGGAATCTTTATAAATCCCAAATACCTCTTCAGCGTATTAGCTGTAATATAAATATTTTCTATTTTCATGGCTAAAAAAACACAAGCTACCACGAGATTCTTCATGTCAAAGTGAAATATTCTTTTCTTTGTGAAAAGCATCTTAAAGTAAGTTATTGAGGTACTGTGTACCTGGATGGGTGCTTTCAAATACTCGCAAAGATCTAAGATTTTTATCTGATAGTAAAACAGAATAATCTCCTCCTCTTCCTCTGTTAAGTCCTTTAGAGAGTATTTAGACATTTTCTTTAGAAAAAATTCTGTTTAAAACTTTTACGGTTTTCTATGTTTCAAAAAAAATGTTTTCTTTCTAATATAACAATTGGTAGCAGATGATACGTATAGAATCTGCTATTTGTTTTAACAGAAAATAAAAGGTTTTATTATGACATTTAATTAATAAAAAACATGAAGTTGCTTGTTTTTCTTATAGTTCTCCATCTGCTTAATGGAAAACCTATTATTGGAGTTGGTTTTTTGGCTTCCCGCGAGATAATTAGAAGAATAGATGTATATTCCTTGTTTTCTGAAGTGTCTTTCTACTTTTTGCGTGATGGTTTGGGGTTTTCGCTTGAGTTTTCTGGTGTTATTCTAGAGAATAATCAAAAGAAAAAAGATCACAGTTTGGAAGAGAGCGCGCAAAGCATGGATAGCAAGAGAAAGAACATAGGAATGTTTGGGAGCTGGTTTGCCAGCTCAATGGAGGAAGACGTTCCATCTGATGAAAGCATAGGAATAGACGAGCTAGAGAGTCTGGGAAGAAAAGCAGGCGATTTCAGAAAGAGCAGAAAAATGGGAAAAACAGATATTCTTGTGGAGCTCCAGATGATGGAGCATCCTACTAGATGGGGAGGCGTATCCTGGCGCAATTCTATTTTTTCCAAAAAGGCGCTTGTTTTCTGTCCTGTTTCCCCAGAAGACACAGTTGTAGAGATAGGAGAGTACGTGGCGCATGAGATAGCGCATGTTTTGGGAAGCGGCCACGACAAAGAAAACACTTTCTGTTATACCCCCAATAGTTTGATGGGCCCAGTGCGTATAAGAGGAAAAAGAAAAGTTTTAAGCCAATGTTCCATCAGAAGCATTCAGAAGAGAATAAGAAGTCTTCAATAAAAATGAAGAATATCCAGTGGAAGCTAGATGGAATATCTTCCTTCCTCTCGCCCAAGCCAAAATACGAGCAGTACTCTACTCCCTCTGAGCTAGCTGCAGCTACTCTTCATACTATTGCAATGGAAAATGGAGGGCTAGCGGGAAAAAGAATACTAGACCTGGGATGCGGTCCAGGTGTTCTTTCCGCAGCGTCTTTTCTCTATGGAGCATCTTCTGTCTGCGGAGTAGATATAGATGCATCAATAGAGCCCATATACCAAGAAAATATTAGAAAAGTAACAGAAACTCCTGCAGAGTTTTTTATAAGAGACATATCAACCGAATCCCTTGAGGATTTAGGAGAGTTTAGCATAGCAGTCATTAATCCGCCCTTTGGAACAAAATGCAATAAAGGAATAGATGTTCTATTCCTGGAAAAAGCCTTATCTGTTTCTAAGGTAGTCTATTCCATGCACAAAACGACAACCAGAGAGTATCTTAAGAAGAAGTTTGAAGGAAGAATCCGCGTTCTCTCTGAGATGCGCTTCGACCTTCCCAAAACATACAAATTCCATAAGAAGCCAAATGTACAGATACATGTGGATTTAATAGAGGTAAGACAGAGCAAATGCACTATATAATACATGCCTCCACATGCATATATACGAATACGATACAGCGCTGCGCAATAAAAATGAATAGACTGTGTTTTGTAACAAAAGTTTTATTTTCATAGTGTGTAATTGATTGTTTGCTGTCATATTAATACAAACTGATATATAAAGATACAAATATCACTATATATTATTTTCCCTAAATAGTTGCTGCAAGTCGTTTTGTACGGGATCCTCTGAGCCTTTTCCTTTTTTCTTTTTTATGCAATCAATATCTGTAAAAATCTTTAGAATTCTTTTTACTGTTTCGTTTTCTAAGCTTAGATACTGCACAGTTTTATATAAAATTACAAAATCTGTTTCTAGCGCGCTAATCTCTGAATATGTTTTAAGCCGAGGAAGGTAGTGCAGCGCTAGCCCAAATACCTCGTTTACCTTATCTGACATAAATTCAGGAGAAACCTTTCCCTTATACTCTTCCAGTGCTTTTGAAACCTGGCTGGGGTATAGCGAGCATTTTGTAGTTTTATCTGAAGTGTCTATTTTAACCTTGATTTTTCTTGTAATTTCCTTCATTTTGTCCTCTAGCTCTGACTCTGTTCTCTGGAGAATTTCTTCCTCCTGCTTCTCAAGGTTCTTAAGTTCAGGGAGCTGCTGGTCGATAGAAAAGGTCCCGTGCGATTTGCCCAAAGAGTGTTCTTTTTCTATGGTGCTGCGTATTCCCTGAGTAAATCCCTTTAGCACCAAAGCCTCTTTCTGTGTTACATGGTCGGAGAGAAGCTCTCTGATCACACGCAGAATCTCATTGATACATTTAAGAGTAATTTCATCTAGCTCGTTTTCTGCTTGCTCCACCCCGGATATAAGCATCTGCGTCTCCCTAAAGAACAGGAAGAGACAAGAAGAGGCTTCCTCTAGCTTTTCTTTTAGCGTGTTTTTTCCATGCATGGTTTTCTTCATTTTTTCTTTCACTTCTTCTGAGTTGCCACTAATCAACGCATATGCTTGCTGCACAACTATTTCTATCAGCTCTTTAAAGTATATGTCATTTTCCCTTAAAAATCCAAAGAACTTTTTCAGATGTTTTAAAACCTTTTCGTTGTCTATTGTCTCTGGCTCATAGACATCTAAAATGTTTTCTATTTTTCTTTTCATCTTGGGATCATACTCTTCTTGCGCAGGATCCACGCCCTGTGGGAAAATCTTTCTTATTTCCGCGTCTAGCAAAAGAAAGTCTTTAAACATCCGCAAAGCCTCCTCTACCTCGCCGCTGGCTGAGCTCTTTTTGGAGGAAATCTTGCAGAGTTTTGTAATTTCTCGCTTTCTTGCGCTATTTACATACGCAGCAAACTCTTCTTTTCTTTTGATCTCCTCGTATATGTATTTACCTATTTGTATCAGAGTTTTATTTTGCATTGCAAACTTTCTTGATTCCTGTATCTGCTGGCATGCATAGCTTTTTTCTTTTTCCTCTGATCTTATAGCAAGCTCCTGGATGCCTGCCATATGCTCGCAGATCCACCACTGAGTGACTAAGTTTGCTACGGCAACCAGCCTGTCTTCTGCGCCATCTGCTATGTTGCACAGCTTTGTATAAAACGCATACTTAGAAAAGTACTCTGCATCTGTTTTGGTTTTTCTTATAGCATACGACCAGAGATAGATATACCGTATGTCTTCATCTGTAAGAGTGACTCTTTTGTTCAGACAGTTCTCTATTCGGATCATGCATTTGCTTGATATTTTATCTAGATGCCCAATAACCTCTAACAGCTCCTCCAGCTTTTCTGTTATTTCTACTGCCTCCTCCACGCGCTCGCTGGCTGTTTTGATCTCGTCAGCCTCCTTTTTTATCTCTTTTTGCTTCATGCTGTTTATTTCAATTATCTCCTCGGCTTCATCTATTTTCCGATTTAGAACGGTCACTCCTTTTATTAAGGCATTTGTTTTGTCCAGGTCACTCATAATTTCTAGTGGATTCTCTTTTACTATTTTTTCCAGCTCTTTATCCAACTCAGATAGCTCAATTAAGGCCTGATCCTTCTCCTTTTCTCTTTCCTCTTTTCTAAGTATCCGCGATAGAAACAGCTCTGTGGCATCCATTCCTTCTCTCATCTCTAGCCTCCTCTGCTCTTCTTTTACACGTATTTCCTCCTGACTCTTTCCTACACTCTCCTTCATCTCCTAATTGTTTATACAAAAAAGATTTATTATTACCCATCCACATACTTACTCGCATTCCGCTCTATAACTAACTGTATAGTATATATAGAAAGAGCCGCATCAAAATATTCAAAGGACTCTCCATCATTGACATTGTCGCCCTTGAAGAAAAGCTGCAGCACTCCACTCTCTCCTCTGTCCACTAACAGCTCTATCTTCTTTTGCTCTTTGTACACCTTGACAGAATAGCTTGGAATATACTGCACATCAAATATTTGCGTTTGGAAGAAGACTCCTCTGTTTCCCTCCAGCCTATTGGCATACCACAGCTCGTTCTCCTTCTGTTTCTCTATATGCTCCTTTCTTTCTATGTGCTTTTTGTACATTTCTCGTGTTCGGTGTTTTGTCTGGCATACAATGCATACTATAGTGGCCATCTAAAGAATTAAATATTATTTTATTCCAATAAAAGTTATTCCGTTTAAATCATTGTGATGCATACTTAAAGTATTTATATTTTACAAAATTTTTATTTATGGAGTATATTAACAAGCACATTTTCTTTCCTGGAAGAATTCTTGCTCTTAATTTAATTGATTTCCTACTGAAAAGCCAGAAACTCAATGAAATGTATGAGTTTTTGCATTTGTACTCTCCTAGATTTTATGTTCTGTCTATGCTGTTCAATTGGTTTGTTAACATAGTAAGCAAATACATTCCTGTTTCTGATCTGAGCATAGGCCTAATACTTGATGGAAACAGAAGGTATGCAAAGCTAAAGGGAATAAAGAAGGAAAAAGGACATCTTGAGGGAAAAGAAACAGCAATACGGATGATCAGGTATCTCAGCAAATCTAAATGCAAAAGCGTTTCTCTTTTTATATTTGGGAAGAAAAACTTTCAAAGAAGCAAAGAAGAAGTTTCTTCTTTAATGGACATATTTTTTGAAAGCTTTTCGTATTTAAAAAACCAAAAAACATCTCAAAGTGACCCAAATAGTTCTTCTTTTATTGACAAGGTAAAAATTGTAGGGGATCTGTCTATGGTAAGAGAAGATGTGCAGAAACTGTGTTTAGAGATTAATTCGAACTGCCCAGATAAAAAGAAGTTTTTCTTTCTTCTTTCGTACTCTGCTATAGATGAGTATATCAATAGCAAAAATGACGGAGTAGACTTTCCTATAGACATAATTGTGCGCACTGGAGGAGAAAGAAGGCTGAGCGACTTTCTCCTATGCAACGCGGCAAAAGGCTCAATGCTTGTTTTTTCTGCTACGAAATGGCCCATGTTCACAAAGCTGCACATGCTGCTTGTTTTCTTGAAGTACAGGCTAGAGCAATCAATTACACATGGGACCATTCCAAAACATCGGTATACACACAATGCCTCTATGGCATAGCATGTGTTCTAAGTATTTGGCAAATAAGCTCTTTTGTATTTTTAATATTTGTGGATACATTAGACATGTAAGATCCCTCTGTGTGTCATATGTCTTTTTGCTAAAAATATGTTATGTACGGCATTGAACAAATAGATAAATTATTGATAAGAAACAAAAAGAGCATGATAATACTGGAAAATAACGAATGATTAAAAACTATAAGAAAAGCGCTGCTGATAATATTGCGTTTCAAAACTAAAACAAATATATTTAATAGAATTATTTTAAGCTAAGAATGAAAAGCTATTCATTATGTATATTATTTCTTTTAGCTGTCTATGGGTATAGTTCCTGGAATATACATGAGCCTTCTCCAATCATTCGAAATGTAGTAATTAAACACACCCATTCTTTTAGGGACCCCTATGTAAATGCTCCCATGGAACCACGCAGCCCTATAGTCAAATCGCATAGCTTCTATCCCCAGAAAAGCTATCGCGACAATTCAGAAAGTCGCCATAAATACACAACAAGGCACACAAGTTCCTCTGAGCACCACCACCACACACAAATATCGGGTTCTGGGTACCACGCCCATGTTTCCTCCCATAGCTATCTAAATAAGCCATTGTGCATATGTCATTCTACTGGCAGCTCAGACCAGATTGGCTCACATTCATACAAACAACACAAACACAAAAAATACATCCAAAACATAGATGATTCTTCACACTCCGACTACGCATACTACAGCCCCAGCTACCGCCATACGTACAAAGAAGAACTAAAAACAAAAAAAACATACTTAAAACACTCTATGTATGATCTACAGCACAAACAATACAAAGCAAGCGAAGATATAAAGAATTATACAAAGAAAATCGAGCAATTAACAGAGAAAAAAAACTTCCATAAATCTATGATAAGCAAAAGAAAAAGTTTTCTAATGTATCTTAGGAGAAAATTAAGAGATCTAAATAGCAAACTTAGAGAAATAACGATAGCTATAGCTAAAATACAGTCAAAAGGCATGGGAAATCCGTATATTGAGTTGAAGTCGTATTCTGCACATCACAAAAGTCCGTCCCCCTATGAAAACGAAAAATATGAAATTTCTTCTTTTTCTTCGGATAATAATAAATATGTGTAAATCCTTTGGAGAAAAGGAAATTAAATTTTTGTTTGGCAATGAAAGCGCTTGAGAAAGAAGAAGAGAATTCCTTTTCCGTGTACCAGATGAACTTCCATAAATCTCTAGAAAGAAGAAGAATAGAGAACTTAGAGAAAAAAACAAAAAGAATATACGAGTCTTCAAGAAGAACGCTGCAAGCTCTTGGATTTGACCCAGAAAGACTTCCTGAGCCAAACATGGACCGGCACATAAAACAAACCGGGTTCCAAGAGATCCTAGAGACTCTGAAAGAAGGAAAAGTTGAAGAGAATCAGGTCTCCGTAGAGGAAGAAACAAACAAGCTCTATGAAGAGATATGCAAGAAGCTTATTTCCAAAGTCCATAAAGTATTTATTTCTTCAATATCTGTTAAGCAAGCGCAGCATAAAAAAATAAGCACCATATGCCAGAGAGAGCTTAAAAGAGTTTTGACAAAAACATCTAAAACGAATCCTATTCTTAAAGGTAAAAGAATCACTAAAGAGCTTTCTCTATTTTTTAAGCGCTCAGAAAGATCAATACGTGAAAAGAAGAGAAAAGAAGAAAAAGAAGACTACGAGAGAAGAAAAAAGGAAGAAGAGCAAGAGGAAGAAAGGAGGCAAGAGAGAAAGCTGAATTTCTTAATTACGCAAACTGAGCTCTTTTCCCACTTTATTTTAGGAAAAACCCAGAACACAGAGATAGATGAGCAGTCTAAAATAGCTTTAGAGGCTGCGGAGAAGCACAAAAAGGCAGTGGAGGACTTTGGAAGGCCTGCTAAGAAAAGCCAAGAAAAAGTCTCACAAGCCGTATACAACAACTCAACTCTTCCCATTTCTGAAGGCATAAAGGTGCCTTCTATTCTTAAGTGTAAGCTCAAGGAGTATCAAAAAAGAGGTCTGGAGTGGCTAATTAGTCTGTACGACCAAGGAATCAACGGCATGCTGGCAGATGAAATGGGTCTAGGAAAAACAGTGCAAGCCATTTCTTTTCTTGCGCACCTCGCCAAGAACGAAGGAAACTGGGGGCCTTTTCTTGTGATTACTCCTGCATCTACCCTTCACAACTGGGAGCAAGAGTTTTCAAAGTTTGTATCTGGGTTTAAGATTCTTTCCTACTGGGGCGGAGTGAAAGAAAGAAAGCTGCAAAGAACACACTGGCAGCAAAGAAAGCTGCAGAAAGAAGATTCTCCTTTTCATGTGGTAATTACCTCTTATCAGCTAGCAGTAACAGATGAGAAGTTTCTGAACAGGATAAAGTGGCAGTATATGATTTTAGATGAGGCGCAAGCCATAAAAAGCAGCTCCAGTACACGGTGGAAGACTCTTCTATCCTTTAAAGCAAGAAGCAGGCTGCTGCTAACAGGAACGCCTATCCAAAACACCCTCCAAGAGCTCTGGGCTCTTCTGCATTTTATTATGCCTACTCTTTTTGACTCGCATGGAGAGTTTTCTGAGTGGTTTAAGATAGAAGATGGAGATAGCATCACAGAAGCAGCCAGGCTGAGAATGGTTCTTCAGCCGTTTATGCTCCGAAGAGAGAAGAAAGACGTAGCAGATGAGTTAGGACAGAAAATAGAAAAAACAATTATATGCGAGCTAACCCCCAAGCAGAAGAGACTGTATGAAGGAATTCGAATGCGGGCTCCTATGGCTTCGTTTTTGGAAAACACTCTTCCAGAGGAAATAGAAGGAGTGGAAGGGCTAATGAATCTCGTTATGCAGTTTAGAAAGGTATGCAACCATCCAGACCTCTTTGAAAAGAAAGAAACTGTGTCTGGGTGGCAAGTGCCCAAAAACGAAATATACATTCCATTGCCATTGGCAGAAACAATCTTCTATTCCGAAAAAAGAGCTCCTAAGAGGCTCTGCATAGAAGAAAAAGAGACTCCATGCATTTTTTTAGATCGGCCTGCTAAAAGAATTAAAGTAGACCCATATTTGAGCGAAAGCATTATAGAGAAGCTGGAAACAGCTTTGATTCCTCGATGCATCCCTCCTTCACAAAGAATTGTCTCTTCTCTTTCTTTCCCAGTAGAAACTAAAACTCCGCTGGAGGAGAAGTTCCTTATTGGGCATATGCCAAAGATATATGTGGAGTCCGTAGACCGCTTTGTAAGTGAAAGCGGAAAGCTTTTGGTTTTAGACAAGCTACTTCCCAAGCTAAAAGAGGAAGAGCACAGAGTGTTAATATATTTCCAAATGACAAGAATGATGGATCTTTTTGAGGAGTATTTGACCGTTAGGAACTACACGTATCAAAGATTAGACGGAAGCAGCAAAATATCAGAGAGAAAAGAAGCCGTGCAGAAATGGCAAAGTGATCCTTCTATTTTCATCTTTATTCTTAGCACAAGAGCCGGAGGGCTAGGAATTAACCTCACTGCCGCAGATACTGTTATTTTCTACGATAATGACTGGAACCCTACTGCAGACCAACAGGCCATGGACCGGGCGCACAGATTGGGGCAGACAAAAGAAGTAACTGTTTATCGACTGATTACTAAAGATACCATTGAGGAAAAAATCATGGAAAAAGCAGGAATCAAAGGAGAAATACAAAGAATGGTTATCATGACGAAAGATTAGGCTGTTCCTGCGTATAATAGGATATATAAATGATTTTGCTGATTTTTATTAACTAATTGATTTTTATATTAATAGCTGCGTATATATTTTTTGCATATATTTTTTATAGCTCTGCTCTACAAAAAGTAAAGAGGAGGCTTTATACCTTTTTTTTGGACATCCGCCTTAGGAACTTCAAAATATGTAATGTCTCCTGTGTCCTCAATATACGCCACAGCTGCTTTGTTCATGCATCTGTAGCAGTAATTGGGAGCACTCCATATGGTAATAAGCTTTTTGTTGAACATTTCGCTGTATCCAGCATCTACCAGCTGGTGTGAGCGAATGATCATTTTCATTCCTGTTTCGCGGAGAAAGTCATCTACTTGCTTTTCTCCAAAAAGAAACCCTGCTCCTCTTGTGTTTTCTTTATAGGTTTCTGTCTCTATGTCTGGATCGCTCCACAGAAGCTCCGAAACAATACCTTCTATCGGAACATCCTGTACTCGAAATGTTTTTTCTATTTCCTCTATGGATACACTCGGGCCTATTCCTCCATGCACAGCAAAGATGCTTTCGTTGACTACGGCTGCCAGGGGAAGATAGTCAAAAACTTCGCATATTTTTTGCCATGGCAGCTGGGTCCCATACGCCCGGATGCACTCCTCATAGAACCCGTATATAAGCGTAAGCTTTTTTGACTCATGATTTCCCCTGAGCATCCATATTTTCTCAGGATGCCTAATTTTCATATGCATTAGAAGAAGAATGCATTCTAGAGAATTAACTCCTCTATCTACATAGTCGCCCAGAAAAAGATATCCCTCCGGACTCCCAATATTAAGAAGATTTAGCAGATCAAAAAATTGTCCATGGATATCTCCAACAACCATCAAGTCAGAAGGCAGCCGAAGAAGAGTGCCCTCTCTGGAAAATATATCTATGCACTTCGTGCATATTACTAAGACCTCCTCCAAAGGCACTTTATCTTCCTTGAGCACTTTAATAAACTCATCATCTATGTACTTGTGAAAATCCTGCGATTTTGTAAGAGTCATAAAGAATTTTCCAGAAACTAAATAAATATAAAGGATATTTTTTTATAAATATGCAATGAAAAAGCAAAAGAATTTATATGAGATTCTTGGCGTAGAGAAAAGCGCATCAGCAAGTGAAATAAAAACAGCGTTTAGAAAGCTAGCACGAAAGTATCATCCCGATATGCACTCCAAGAAAAGCACAGAAGAGCAAAAACAGATGCAGGAAAGGTTTAAAGAAATAAACCATGCATATGATGTTCTTTCTGATGAACAAAAGAAGAAAATATATGATTTAACAGGAAATGATGGCTCAGACGGCATGGGCGCCAACTTTTCCCAAAATAAATCCTTCTATGGGCACGGAGATGGCGGATCTTTCTTCAAGGAGTTTGCGTATCATATGGGCGGCTTTGGATTTGGAGACCATGCAGATGCTGAGGATTTCTATGGAAGCTCCAAAGGGAAAAAAGCACATAACTCGTTCTTTTCCCAAGGAGGAAGGTCTGGCCATCAGCCAATGAAAAATGAAGTAGTTGAATATAAGCTAAATATGACCCTTGAGGAGATATGTACAGGAGCAACAAAGGTTCTAACCATCACAAAAAAGCTTAGAACGCATCAAATAGAAAAGAAAACAATTGAAGTAAATATTCTTCCTGGATACAAGCCAGGAACCAAGATTACCTTTGAGAATGCAGGGGATGAGTATGCTGATGGAAGAGGCACCGATCTTATTATTGTGCTCACAGCAACGCGGCATCCTCTTTACAGCATAGATAAATGCGATGTGATTCACTCGTTCATAGTTAGCTTAAAAACCATCCTAAAGGGAGAGCCCATTAAGACAATTAAAGGATTGACTGGAGAGCCTATTATTATAACAAGAGACGTTCTGGACAAAGATCTTACTTCTGGAGTCATTGCAGGAAAAGGCCTTCCAGATCGCACAAAGGGAGGAAAGAGAGGAAATCTTGTTTTAAAGCCTCAGCTAATCATTGATCTCTCAGAGGATGAGCTCCAAAGAGTGAGACAAGCCCTCTATATATAAGCAATAAAAATATATAATAGATATACACCTCTTTTTTATGGTATCATGTGATTCCTTTTGGTATCTTCATATTTACTTTCCAAACTATACTATACTATACTATACTATGCAAGCAATAAATAAAATCATTTATTTCAATTCTAGTAAATAGCTAGAAAGAGAGATACCGTCATATATACGATACAAACAGAATGTCTTTGACATTTGTTTGATAAAATCACAATAAATGCCATTTTATCTCTTTTTAAATTCATTTTGTTAAAAAACATTCTATTCGATGTTTAAGTGGAGAGTAGAAAAAAATAAAAGAAATAACACATCTTATAGTTCCACCATGCCATCAAGATCTCAACAGAGGAAACAGCTCCAGCCAACGCATACGTATTCGCCAGGTGCTGTTTATTATGGCAGCCCTGAGCAACAAGACATAGCTTTTATTCCTATGAGTTCATTTGGAAGTGTTGTTGAAATTAAGACCAATTGCCCATACTCAAGCGAATATTCTCAAAAACAGCCCAATAGCTATATTGCATATTCCAACTCCAGAAAAAAACCAAGTACATCCGATGATGATATAATAAGACGCCAGGGAAGTGTAAGAACTCAAGATCGGGTAAGCTTTCTAAAACAAAATGACAATGAACTACCTTCGCATGAATTCAGAGCCTCTTCCATTTCAAAACCGCTGCGCATAATAAGTTTAATTGTTTTTCTCTGCATATGCCTAGTTTTTATGATCATGTCCATAGTTTTATTCGAGGTGTCTTTTTCAGTCATGTATCCTTTTTTTCTTATTCTTTTTTCTTTAGTGTCTTTTACTATGAGACACTATTTTTTCTGCGTAGAAAACATTATTACCTCTGGCTGCATTTTATTCCTCTTTTTAGTTATGATAGTGCATCCATTTGGGATTTCAATTAACTTCTTGAGTTTGATTTATATCTTAATATTTTTGGCTTTTTTTATACCGGCTTTTATTCTTTCGATTATAAGAGCCAGAAATAGCATTTCTAACAGCTATAAACATGTTTGCTTTTTTATTCTTACAATCATTTCTATTGGTTTTGGGGTAATTAGTATAAAGTGTATTCCTAATAGTATAGGGCTTATGCAGCTCCAAAACCTACAGCCGTTATTTTGCATTTCTTCGCTTATGTATTTGTTTGTTTCTATGCAAGTATTTGTTGATAGAAAAGACAAAACTTACAAAGAGTTTAAAAAGAAGTTACAGATTTTTTATTTGTTTGAGGGGGGATTTCTTATTCTCTGCAGCATTGGAATGACTATATACTTCATTGGTCTTTCTTATTCAGGACATCTAAATGAGCTAATTCATAAAGACATTACTTTCTTAAAAGCTGTGTACGATGATCCTTCTGTTTTAAAAAAAGCATATAATCTTTAATAAACCAACTGTTAATTCAATCTTTATTAATAGAACTATTTAATAAACCTGTTATCCATTCTGTCAAAATAGATACTGGAACACTATATTTATGCATTTACTAATTTAGCTCTTTTGCGCCAGGAATATTAATAAGAAGGCTGTTAGGGGCGCTATTGCACTTTACATCTGCCATATGGGTTTCTGCTATAATATAGATAACAAAGGAAATCAGAACAATTGCCAAAAGGAACGACAAAAAAATCTCTAGCCGCTTGGCTCGAAGAGCTCTTAAGCACCTATACCTCTCTTTATACAGAACATACTCGAGTGCCGACAATATAGCAGCCAGGGGAAGAAGAATAAATGGCAGGTAGAAGACACTGTCTACAAACAAACTGTTAAATTTGGCAATAAACAGAGTATTTAGAATCACCATTGCAGTGATACATACAGCTACAAGAATGAATACATTAATTAAGCCTTTTTTTAAAGCAGTTAGCGTTTCCTTTTTTTTTACTCTTCTTTTTTCTGCTATACCTCGTATTATAATAATCATAGAGGACACTGCAATAAAGCTCAAAGAAACAGATATGACTTCCCAATACAGCCAAAAAGAACTTCCTTCCATTTGAATAATCATATATAGATAGATGGAGATCAAAAAGCACCAAAAAAGCGTAGACAATCCTAAAAAAGCATAAACCAATCTGCCATGCATAAGTGTCCAGAAGGTTTCTTTGGGCTGGCTTTTTCTTTCGCTAGAGGTTACCCAAGCCTCCCTTCCCAATATTACATCTTCCGTTGGAGTATTTATAAAATCATATATATTCTTTTCTTCTAGGGTTTTCTGTATTTCTTCCATTCTCTCGTGATACATATATGACTTTTTAAGGTTTTCTTTCATTTCTTGGTCTCTGGATGCTTGCATTCTTTTCATTTATCTCATCTATATAAGCATGTGTCCTAATGCGGATATATTAGTTTTCCATTTAAATATGCCAAATGTGCATGTATACTAGCCATTAACTGAAGACCTGCTCTTCCACAATATCCTGTTTATTTCTATATAGAACTGCTCGTAGAGCTCTTATTTAGCTCTTCCTTTAGCTTAACAATTACATTCGATTGGTTGTATGCCTTTAGATCGCCCATAAGAACAGAAATATTTTCCTTTAGCCGGGTGTTTTCTTCGGAAAGGTCCTGAAAGCTTTTCTTTTCATCATGGTGCGTGTAAACAATCTCGGGAGAGAATATCCGCATGCATTTGAAAGGATTCCCGTTTCTAAACGTTTCTATTTCCTTGGCACTCACAGCCGAGTAGGAAGAAAAAAGGTCTGGCTTTATACTGGAGACATTGATTTCTCCCTTAATTATCTGAGTGACAAACTTAAGAAAAAGCGGCTGGTTCAAAGTGGATAATATATCAAATAAACGGATAAACCGCGAATCGCTAATAGAAGCGGTGCTTTGAATAAAAAGAAGAAACTTAGTAAACTCGTCCACTGTAATATTCTCCTCTTTTTTCTCGCAGAAAATCCCATTTATATTGGTTATCAGAAGAAGCATCATTTTAACAACGGCTTTTATCTGAATAGAGGTTAAGTAGCTAATAGCAACAATAACCAGCCCAATAATTTTTGTAAAGTTTTGCGGATCCACGGCCTTGTTCTCAAGAATTATTTTATACTCAGAAGTTTTCTGAAGAATATGCAGCACTGTATGCACGAAGTAAAGCCTTTCCTCAACTGTTTTTTTCATAATCTCATTCTCTGCAAAGCCTTTGTCAATGTGTTTTATAATAGAGTTGATCTCTTCATCTGTAATTGTTAGTTCTCTTTCCTCTTCTTTTTCTTTCTTCTTGTCTTTCTTCTTTTCTGCGTCTTTCTTCTTTTTATCTGGGCTTTCTGACTTTTTGTCTTCTTTAGCATTGGAGGCTGCTCCTAAGGAAGCATTTAAAGATGCTTCTGTAATAGGACCTTTTTTTTCTTTTATTTTCTCTAAGTATCTTTGGTTGTAACAGGAAGTACACATAAACTTCTCTGTACAGGGAAGAAACACATTATATATAACAGTTGGCGGAGTTTCTGTTCTTTTGAAAAGAGACTTGGTCAACGCAAGCCCCCAGAGAGTTACCCGGCATACATGCGTAATAACATTCTTCTGGAGCACCTGCACATACTCCTCCATGTTTGCTATTTCTTTTTGCGAGAGCCAGCATAAGACTTTGTCTTTTTCGTCCATGTGCAAAGCGAATTCAAAGGCTTTTTGTACTCGAGATATTTTCTAATTGGTCTACAGAGCCCTTTTGTTTTAAATATTTTTTGTGCATCCTCCTATGAAAAAGCTGCTCTTCCTTTACAGAGACATTGTATTTGATCAAGCACACGGCACAAGTAACAAATACTTTTTGTCCGAAATTTAATGACATCTGCTCGCCCTTTTTTGAAGGAGACTCTTTTTTTGTGGCAGAAGAAGGGAAAGCAGAGGACTCTTTGGGGACAAGAAAGTCTGCAATGGTCTTCTTGATTTTTATTTCATTTTTTTCTGTATTACTGTGAGTGTCTCTCTTCCCGAAGTTCTTCATAAGAAAAAAACTCTGTATCCTCTTCTTTTAGAATTTCTTCTATTTCTGAAATAATTAAAAGAATAGATAGGGTGTGCGCCATTAGCTCAGAAAACTCTTCGCGTATGTGAAGCATCCGATTTCGCAGGGAAATGGGGGATGCCATTTCTTTGCCTCTTATTATTTGAATATCTGCTTGGTTTCCAGCATTTATAAGGCTTTCTTTAGAGGAGATTGCTTCTTTCTCCTGGTGTGATCTTTGCATAGATACAATCAGTTCTGTGATTTTGTCCTGAGAGACACACCCCCGTAGGCCCATTCCTCCTTTTTTTGCGCATGCTTCTTTTATGTGGTAGTTGTCATTGGCTATCTCAATGAATCTTTCGACCAAACCATCTACCACAAGCCGCTCATATATTCTTCCTTCTTTTTTCATACTCTGTAGATAGTCTATATACTTTCTGTACTTGCTGGGAGCCACTAGATCTCCAAGAATAAATGTGTGCATTATTTACAAGAGATATATATATTTATTCAATTACTAAATGGTTTCCATGATAACTAAAAACAAACAAAAGCCATAAAATGCTATTAAATGACATAGACATAAAAGATACACGAAACAGTCAAAAATATTAAAGAATAGGATTAATGTTACAGATGGAAAGCCTTTAAAACTCTTTTTCTTTTTGGAAAGATTTGTTTTTCTTCTTAATATACATATGTCTATTAATTGGACCCATTATTGCATTGGGTGATTTCTAATAAAATTTCTTCAATGGCTCGCTCAATTGGAGATCTTTGATGGGGATTCTCTTCTTTTAGAATGTGAAGATACTCAAGCTGGTTAATCAAAATGGAACATCTTTCTTCCTGCGCCTTAAAAACATACCAGTCACATAGAACCTTCTTTGTTCTGGCAATTAGATTTTTTCTAATTATTTCCTCTTCTGGGAACTCCTCTAGTTCTTTGGATGGGTTCTCCATTCGTTTCAGCTCATTCGCTAGTATGCCGATGGAAATGGAGCAAGGACTCTGTATGCACTTTTTTAAAAGCTTATACTGCTCTATTCTTTCTGGACTACACTCCCGTTTTTGAGTGGAATCCTCGAAGAGAAGAGCTCCTAAACAGTCTCTGCACAGACTTACTCCATCCACTAATACAATACAAACTGTGCACACCCAGGAGCCGCATGCTTTGCAGTTAATGCCTACTATGTATATTTCTTTTTTGCACTCCATACATAAAGAAGAGTATCTGTATAAACATGGACGGACTTCCAAGTAATTCATTGCCACTCCGTACATAAGGGAAAAGAAACCAAATGAGCTGCTTGTTAAAAGGTGATTTCTTCCTCTGTAAGTGCGGATTCTTTCTTCTACTTCTTTTTTCCGTAAATAACTCTTCTTTCTTGCCCGGGAATACTCTTCCAAGTACCTCTTAGTGAGATCCTTCATAACCCAAAACGAAAGTATATCCAATAAATGCTAGAAAAGTAACCAATCAAACTATTTATTCTTCTTTGGAAGGCATAGTGCTGGATGCGGCCTCTTTAACTGTTTCAATTGTTTCCTTTGCCTTTTCCAAAGCAGCTCCCTGAGCAGACTTCAGTGCTTGGGCAGGATCTGCCTTCATGAGCTTCATAAGCACAGCGTGTGTTGGCACGTATAAGGAGGCGTTTAAGTGCTCCGTTAGTTGGTAGCTTCTAATTGAGAGATAGTAAAAGAAGAGGAATTTTATGTGGTAGTAAAATGGGAGATGTCTATGCAAGAAAGGTACCATAGAATCTAGAGATACGCAGAGCGCAAATGTTAAAAGATACCCAAGAGTATGCTTTGTCTTAGAAACATCGAAAGGTATCTTGCTTACTATAATTGAGGTTGCTTGGGGGGCAATTAAGAGAAGGGCAAATGCATTTGTAAGAGGGCTTGCTAGACCCTTTGAGAAGAGAGCGGCAAATATAAGCCCGGCAACTGCTACAAAGCAGTACTCTTGCTTAATTTGGTTCCCTGTGAGGTTCTCTAACTGCTTAAAAATCGGATATGATGCTGAGAGTTTCCTTATTCTTTCCATTGCTTTTTTTTAAATAAAGAATTATTACTTTATTTCCTTTCTTAATACATAAAAAGTAAAATAAAAATCCGTTTTATTGCCTATGTGCGCGCTTCTATCGCCTTCTTTTTCCTGGCTGCTTTTTGCTATCAAAAGTAATTCCCTTGCAGTACTCCTTGACTTCTTCCTGGGAAAGAGGAGTAAAAGAAAGGATCAAGTCTCTTATTTGGACATTTGGGAGCGATTCTTCTTCATTTTTCATTCTTACGTGGCTAGTAGATACATCTACAAATGCAGCATTCTTCAGATTTTCTTTGATTTCGGATATCTTAATAGAAGTGACCTCTTCTTCGGAAGCAGCCTCTTCATTTTCCTTCTTTACCTTATATCGGAAAATCTTTTTATAGAAGCTTTCTATGATCATGTCTTGGGTAGCTTGCTTTTTCTCCTCTTTTTTTTGGAGTCTCTTTTGCTTTCTTGCCTCAAAATAGTCTTTTGCCAAATGGATCTCCAAAGGATACTCCTTTTGTATCTTCTGCCTCTTTACGTTCTCTTCTTCGTTTTCCTCTTCCACCTCTCTTTTGTATATAAGAGTAAGAGAAGACATTTCTTTCGTCTGCTCTTCTGTGAAAAGCTCTATTATTATGGCTCCTATAAAGTTTTTCTTGTTGTTTTCTAGCTCTTTTCTCATAGTAATTCGTGCAATTTTTTCGCTGTGAGGAGAAAGAAACTCCTCTATTTGCTCAAGAGACAGATCTACTGGTAATCCTTTGATAAGCAAAGACCTGTCACGGGAGTCGTATGTTTCTGGAACAGGATCTATTCTTTTTATCTTCAATTCAGCCACAATAAGTTTTTCACTTTTTTTTATAATTTCTTCTAACTCCTCCGGGGTCTTTTTGTAAGATGCTATTCGGTTGAAAGAAGAAATAACTGAAATGGGAACCCATCCGTTATTTGCCTCCATTACGCTTATTAAAAACTTGTCCTTTAATATATTTGCATCGCTAAAGTAAAACTCCACTTGTTTAATTATTGCTTCAGTCTCCATGGCTTTTGCAAATTTTTTTTCTTTCCGGTGCTTTAACTTTTCTCTTCTCAAAAGGCGCGCGAAGATTTTCTAAAGAATAAAAATCTTTTAACAGCTTCTGTGTTATCTCTACCATAGAAACATCTTGTGAGATCGAAAGATCTTTATGCGGAAGAATATCTAAAACAGGAAGCACAGAGACTCCTCCAAATCTTGTATTGGCGCACCCATATACGATTTTTTTTGCTTTTACTTTAACAAGAGCTGCTAAGCACATGATGCATGGCTCGCATGTAATAAATATTTCGGACTCCAAGAGAACTTCTTCTTTTATTCTTCTCAAAACTAATATTTCTGCATGCGCCAGTGGATCTCTTAAAGTGTTTGTAAGATTATGGGCTTTTTCTATACACACTCCTTTGTGCATTACTGCGCATCCTATTGGTACCTCCTCTATCTTCAATGCTTTTTTGGCTTCTTCTATGGCAATGTCCATTGGGTCTATTGAAAAAAATTATCTTGTGTGAGTTATGCTCGATTTATTAAAATAAAAATATGTAAGGGATACACAATTTATTTTTATTGGCCTATATAGATGCAATTGTGTAACAATAAGAGGTTCCAATAAAATATTTTATATTTACGTAATACACACAAGAAAGTAAATAGGATTTTACTAAAGTTTAAAACTAATAGCTGTTTATTAATTTATGCTCTATACTTTTGATGAACTGGCTTCTGCAAGAGTAGAGTAGAAGCTCTTAAATAGTTCAGAGAAGAAATTGTAGAAGATAGAAGACTCCTTAGTTATCTCTGTAGCCGCATCAAAAGGCTTGTTAAGAGAGTGTAGATAAACAATACCTATGCAGAGAATGAGAGAAATAGCAAAGAAAGCTATAGCCACTCGGGAAACTATGAGATTCTTTCTTCTCTTAGCTTGTAGCCTAGACTCATTATAGTTTGGGTCTTCTAGAAGGACTCCAATGAAGAAAAGAATAGCTGCAAAAGTCATTATGTCGGATCGAATAAGAAGCATGGCATCTCCTTTGTGATTAATAAAAACCATCATAAGTGGAAGGAGGAGAAGAAGGATAGAAACAAGATAGATGATAATTCTAAGCATTAGTCTAGAATTGTAGTGCTTTTGGGGTTTGTTTATATTCTTAATGATAAAAAGAGAAGCTATAGATCCAAAGAAGACTACAAGAGAAAGTCCCACGAGAAGAAGTATTTGTATAGTTTTGAAAGTTAAAGAATCAACGCCTACTATGGGCAAGAAGAAGCTAATAATAATATAAAAAACAAAGAAAGCTATAGCAAATAGGGGAATACCTCTAAGATATGATGTTTTCTGCATCTTGTTTTTTTTTATACTGAGCGTGTACAGCATAAACAGAGCAAGTGCGAAGATAAGCACAGGCAATAAAATAGATAGTATGCCACTAGCCATTGCATCGAATATAGATAGAACGAATAATCCGAAAATGCTTCCAGAACTAAATACGAAAAAAGAAACAAACTTCCTATTTGCTGTTTCAGTCTTTGTAAGTTTGACTATAGTTTTTTCTCTCTCCTCCTTTGCTTTTATATAGCCTTTATCTGATAATTCTTCTACTTTCGCTATTTTATCAAACTTAGGCACAATCTTTGTGTTTTTGTTAAGAAGAAGATCCTTCACATTTTCCTCAAGTTTTTTATATTCTGGTAGAGCTTGATATTCTAAAGGAATCCTTATTTCTACAGTACCTTCAGTTCCGCAGAAAAGAATGAAAGAAATAAACTCAAGATCTTTAGATGCGTCTGCAGAAACGGGTTGAATCGAATTTGTAAGAGCAGGCAGTTTTGAAAAGCCGAATATAATATGACCCTCCTTTTCTTCCAAACCATTTAGATCCAGATCAATAGAATAGTTATAATTATCAAAAAAGAACAGTTTGATCCACTCTAAACTTTTCCACTTTTGAGATAAACACATGAGTAGAAGACTTGCATTATTGCAGTTTTTTATAAGCATGCATTCTTCGGAAAACTCTTTTTCTGTTTTTTTTAGACGAGCTTGGATACCTGGATACTTAAATAGGCTGCGATTCTTGTATCTTGGCATACACGAAATCATAAGCTCGCAATATCTAATTAAATTTGTCTTTTCAATTTGACTAAATCTCACTCTTTTCAATATATCTTTATGCTTAAGTTGAGTGTTTACTAGATGACAATTTATAGATTTATGATAAACTAACAAAATATTTAGCAAATCTTTAGCCAAAGCAATGCAGGGAATACTCTGTTTAGGTGTGCGCGATTTCTTATAATCTTGTAACTTTTTAAGCGTTTTTAAATAATTCTGAGTGGTTTGTAGATAATGCTGTACTATATCAATAAACTGGAAAAAATAAGCAGTAGCTTGTTGTTCTGTAAGCCATTCCATTGGATATCTGGAAATTACATCCGAAATATCTATCTTGTAATATGTTGGTATCGAATACTTGACTCTATCTAACTCTACTATGTCTTTAAGTACAGTTGTTAAACCAACAATGCAGGAAATCTTTTCCTTTGCTTTAGAGGTATTAGTATTTGTTTGACATAAATCAAAAAACTTATTAAATTCGGCATAAGTTGGGCTAGCATTTTCCCTAAAATGAATTTTGCGCCATTCCTCTATAAGAACATCGTTATCCAAAATAAACTTTAAAGAATACTCACTTCTCATATAGCTATCTGGAGCATCATCTATTGAGAATAAATTAAAGGCATATGGCGCAGACGTCTTGTGTTTTTCTGTTATCTCCATCTCACTATCACTGATAGATGCTGCTGCTTGATTAAGATCCAGCATAAGTAGGAGATGTGCGATGAAAATAGTGATCTTTAACATAAATTTGTTACTTCTGAATCTGTGCATGCTTTACGGATATTAAAAAAAATATAGTTTTTCCCCTTTAAGAACAGTATGCTAATTACGTATTATACGTTTTATTTTTAGGGGTATAAAATTACCATATATTATTTTTTTATTCTAATACCCCTGTTAAAATAAACCTACCAATAAATATATCTTTTATGGGCTTATGTTCATTCTGGGGCTTTCTATCCATGTATTATTTGGAATCGAATCTAAAAACATTTTTAGTTTAAATAAATATTATTTATTCAGACACCTGCATAGATATGTTTATAGGATCCATTGATGCGGTTTTAGAATTAGTATTAAGAATAGAAGATAAAGAAGGCTTTTCTATCTGTATGGTAATTATTTTTTTGTTTTTTTCGTTCACAATATCAAATTTACTAGGAACAAACAGTCTATTAAAATTGGAAATAGGGAATAAGCTGCTGTCCCCGCTTTGAACTCTTTCAGATAGTACTGCTTTTTCTTTTTTCCATATTTTAGAATTTACTTCTATCTGTAATCTAGCGCAATAGATGTTTTTTTTAGTCAACCAGTTAAGAATCGAATCAAAGATACTAGGGGTTTTTACTATTTTAGACATATTAAAACTAGTAGTTGGATTAAGATATAAAAGTAGATTTTGCGTATATATGTAATGGGAATCCGTTTTTTTGGGCCTATTGGAAGATTCAGAAGACATGGAAGCAGATTCTCCCAAAGAAATAGAAAGCCTGTTATTTTTAGTAATTAGAGTCATTAGCTGATAGAGATATATGTTTCTAATGACAATCTCTTGCATATCTTTACCCTGTGAGTCGACCATAAGATACTTATATATATGCTTCCAATGGTTGTAAGTGACATCTATGTATTCAGGACAATGCTTAATTGGATGTTTTATAACCTTAAGACAGTTGATATTTGGCTCTAAAATAATAATTCTTTTAATATGCAACAAATTGGAAGTAGAGGTCAAGAAAGGAATCGTTAATAAGCCAATATTTGTATAATTCTCATAGTCCATTGAAACAATCCCTACTTCTTCTACGTTGGAATATATTAAAAGATTGAAAAAAATACACGGGAAGCAATTCTCTGGGACTCTCTTTTTCTCTATTATTGGGTTTCTTAGGACATAAACGGCATTGTACCACATATTGTCATAACCTTTATATAGACGGTTTGTTATAGACGATACAACTTGCATGGAATCGGCTATAAAGTTAGAATATGGGTTAATTAGCATAAAGAAAGGCTCTATGTATGTTGAGAGAGAAAACTTTTGCAAATACTCACTAGGATGCTTCGTGATAGAAGATTCCTGCATGGTATGTAAATTTGTAAAATCAACCCACTCAAACATCAAATTAAGAGCTGAGTTTTGATTTTTTCTAATAATCTGCAACAGCATACTCAATCCCTCTCTTAATTTGCTCAAACTTACATAGATAACTACGAATTTGTGCTGATTGAGGATAGGCAGAAATTCTTCTTGTGCAGGCATGTTGTAGAACACAGTATATGAAGACTCCTCACTATTTTTCTTTTGGCCCATTCTTATTAGCTCTAACTCATCATTGGAACCGAGTAAAAGAATTTTCTTGAATATTGTTCTTGTAGAAAGACTTGAGAATTCATGTCTTTTGGAAACATCTGTCTGTAAAGAAGAACCCCTAATATTAGTTATTGGGGCAGAAGGAAGAGATGAAACAGAGGAGCATGACGGAGTATTGGAAACATCTTGGATTTGGATCGATGATTGGGAAGAAGAGGAGGGCATGCCACTTGTCAATGAATATGGAGTAAAAGCAGACTGGGGGTCTGTTTCTTGGATGTTGTTTGTAGAACATGTTGGCACATCTGTGGAAGCAGCACTAGGATCGATTCCTGAGGTACTCCCATCTATGTCAATGGAGAGGAGATCATATAATTTAGTTTGTTTGGGATATGCATTGTTTGAAGAGAGTCTCTTTCCTAAAATACTTGAAGGCTTATGAGGGCTTGTTACATCTGACAGCTTAATATTTTTTTGGCTGCTAGAAGAAAGAACTTCCTCATTGTTTATTATAGGTACTAGCTTTATCGTCTCTTCTTCTTCTTCACCATCAACCACTAGTAGAGGAGAGGCCGCGGTTCTGAAAGAAGAAAAGCACATGAATAAAATAATAAGACCTAAAAATACATTTCCTTGATACTTTCTCATTTTTAACATTTTAAATTCGTTACCGTAAAAAATTTATATATACAGAATATTTTATAAGGTATACAGGGACTCACATTGGCCAAATATTTTCCATGTATGAACTAGAATGTTTCTTATATGATGCTACACCATATGCATCCAGTAGCTCCTCAACTAGTTCTTATACTGCGCCATCTTCTTCGTCTGCACTTTCGGAAAGTTCTAATATTTATTGCTTATACTTCCATATTGAAGTATTTTATTTTTACTTAGCACAGGTACAAAAGGATAAATAATGTAGTATTCAAGTGTCAAACTAATAATTGTTTATTGGCTTCCAGCATATATTTAGACCTAGTTGGACTTTACACATTGGCTATAGATATCTTTAAATAGTTCAAAGAAGAATCTGTAGAAGACAGAAGACTCTTTGGTTACTTCAGTGGACGCATCAAATGGCATGTTGAGTGAGCATATGTGGATAGCAGCTATGCATACAGCAAGGGAAATAGCAAAGAAAGCTATAGCTGCTCCAGAGGCTATGAGATTTATTCTTCTCCTAGTTTGTAGCTCTGGATCATTATGTTGCCGCTCCTCTAGAAGAATGCCAATAAAGAAAAGAGTGGAAGATAAAACCATTATGTGTGATTGAACAAGAATCATTGCATCTGTTTTGTACCCAAGAAGAGTCATAATGGGCGGAAGAAGAATAAGAAGAATAGAAACAAGATAGATACCACTTCTAACTACCAGTCTAAGAGAGGAATATTTTTTGGCTTTTTTCCTACTCTTAAAGATCAGAGAAGAAGCTATGACTCCAAAGAAGGTTATGATAAACATGCCAAAAACAAACAGCATTTGGGCAATTCGTACGGTAGGATGTGTAGTATCTATACTAATTCGAAGGAGAATAATTGTATATAAGACAATGAAGCCCATAACAACCAAAAGAATATCTCTAAATTTGATCTTTTTTTGTATAATGTTTTCTTTGTAATTGATACTATATAGAGCAAACAGACAAAATATAAAGATAAACACAGAATATACACTAGACATTGCAGAAACAGAAAACACTCCTAATATGGATGTAAGAGGCAGAGAAATAGCTCCTAAGCAAGCACACCAGAAATAAGCATTAAAAGTAGCACTTACTGGAGTAGTTATGGTTTTTTCTTCCTGTTCATTTGTTTTTATAGAATCATCGAAACATAGCTCTTCCAATTGATTATATGTGGACTCTGTTGTGTTTTCTACTATCGAGGAGGTTAGAGGCAAAGGCTCAGCTGGATTGAAGAAACTCAATATAATTTTTGTCTTTCCATTAAGAAGGACCTCTTTAACAGCTTTCTTAAATGTCTTATACTCTGACTCCTCCTGATAAGTTAAAGGAGCGTGTATTTTTACAGTTCCTTTGGTGCCGCAAAAAATAATAGTGAATACAACTGTTTGTTTTATATCCACACTAGAACTTGATGTGTCTTGATCTTGTAAAACAATAGCATTGGTAATATCTGGTAGGTTGGGAATAAATTGGTTGTGTACTTCTTTTGCTTGTATACACTCCCTGCTAAGGCACACCTTATAATTCTGACTTCCAAAAAGCAGTGTTTTAAAAAACATAAGATAGTCGTCTCCAGTAAATAGGATGTCATATAACAGCTTTACATTGTTGTAGTTTTTTATAAGTGAGCAGCCACTAGAGAGATCTATTTTAGTTTCGTTTAGACGGGTTTTAGTAGATGTGAAGCGGAAGCAATCATAGTATTTGTGCTCGGGTATACATGAAAGTATAAACTCAGAGTATCTAACTAGGTTTTTCTTTTCATTTGCATCAAACTCTACTCTATCTAATATATACTGATGTGCAGAAATATTTTCAGCACAAAGGTTCATAAATCTAGCATGGACAAATAACATATTCAGAAACTCTTTAGCAGAAGTAATAGGACTATAGGACATATTGGTTTCATCTGAATCACCGTTATATTTAAAGTCTTCCAACCTCATTGCATAGCCTTCTGCGTGCTTTACATAAGTATTGTGCAGATTAAAGAACTCAAAAAGATAATGTGCAGCTTCCTCCCCTGTCAAACATTGGGTTGGGCAGTTATAGATAATATCCTCAACTCCAACACGTTCCAGTATTATGTTTGGATACTCGGATTTATGCATGTCCAGTACAATCATGTGCATCTCCCGTAAAGAAATGCTATAGATTGTTTTTTCATGTTCATCCACATAGGAGTGCACTTTATAAGACTGAAGAACATCTATATATTTTAGATTTGTGGGTATATAGAGCATATTTAGATACTCCTTTTTAAACTCATCATATGAACTAAACTTCAAAAAATGGTTAGTGCTGGAAAACACGTATGGGCTATTTTCTGAAAAAGTATTAAATACAAACTTAGATGACGTATTGTGCTGGGGCATACCTTCCTCTTGCTCTGCCAATGATAACTCTACTGATAGCCCATCAATAGACGAGGCGCTGTTGCCAGATGTGTGAACAGACGCATGGCTCAGATCAAGAGTAAGTAGAAAAGATATTATTACAATAGCAACCCTGAACAAAAACTTATTTCTTCTGATTTTCTCCATAATAAAAAAATTTTTTTAAATTTTTATAGCCTTCTCCCAAATAGGAAATTTTATTTTAGCTCAATTAATATAAATCTTTTTGCACTGTCTTTCTTCTTTTCTTTTCTAGTTAAGATAACACAATAAGAAATGTCTGGGAACAAGCTTTGTAGTGTAAACTGTAGCTTAATTTGTTAAGACTCACTAGTTTCTATTTTTTGTTTTTACCATTTAAAAATTATTTCTATTATTTTTCTAAATGCAAATATTTTACAAAGTATAATAATTTATTGCTAATAGAGTGTACAGCTTGCATATTTTATAAATATTATTCTTACTTATTGTTTTTATTAATCCTGCAACCAGTTGTAAGGAAGATTATACTCGTGGAGGAGCTCTATTAGCTGTTTCTTTTCAGGAGAAAAGCACAAAGCAGAGTATAAGAGATTTGGGTCATCTGTTCTACTATCCAGCGGAATAGAAAGATAAGGAAAAGGAACAGAAGGTTTTTCCATAGTTCCTTCTGTAGATTTGAGAGCCTGTTCTAATTTAAGAAGAGAAGGGCTTTTCACTTCTTCGGATAGCGAATTGATTACTGCAAGGGTTTGCAAAGAACTAAATATTCCAAGTTGTAGACATATTGGGCCTTGTAGTACTTCTTCTCTTTGAAGAGACACAAACTGCAGAAAAGCATTTAAGTAGATAAAGTGTCTGCTTGGCTGATCCACACCCAAGTCAGAAAACAGAGAAGAAAGAGAGTCTAAGCTCTGGTCTAAGTAGATTAACTGTTTAGCAGAAAACTTCTTTTTGCTTTGGAGAATGTGCTCAAACCCTTGTGCATCTATTACTTTGGCAATGTATTCAAAAAGAGAAACAATAACAACAGAAGGAACAAACATGCCGGATAGAACAGAGTGGATCATTCTTATGTGAGAAGAAACTGAATCAATTGTAGGCTTCTTAAGCAGCCGGGAAAGAATGCTTGTTCCCTCCAGTTGGGAGGATTTGAAGAGAAACTCCATTCCAAATCGAATTATTTCATCGGAAAGGGCTCGACATCCCTCAAAGAATATGCCCTGGACCATGTCCGATGTTTCAACACTTGGAAATGTTCGGGAGATAAAAAGCGAATTGACAATAAAGAATCCAACGGAAGAGGGAACAGAGGTCTTCTTAAGCATCAAAACAGTACGAGCAGAAGATTCAAAGGCCCGTATTGCAGAATCAATATTTTTTGATATTCCACCAGACGAAATGGCACATACTCGGAATAGAGCAAATGCGCATCCAACAGAAAAGTAGTAAGTAGCGTAGGAGGAAGGGATGTTTTGAATAAATATCTTGCATATTTTTTTAAATGTCTCTGCAAAAATAAGCCTTTCTTCTTTTCCTGCAGAATCTATCTGCTTATACAGCGAATACTCCCCAGATACCATAGGACTGCTAGGAGACTCGTTGCATGCGCTAGAAAGTGGTCTATCCAATGGAGAATTTAAGACAGGGGTACTGTTAGGAGTATTGCTAGATGGAGTGGTCAATGTATGCTCGCTTATATTCTTGGATGCCGTACTCAGTGCAGGAGCATGTAGATTGGGAGACTGTTTTGGAGAAGAGTTCGTGAAATACTCGCTATTGGATATTTCATAAAGAAGAAGCTCTATTTTATGGCTTAGCTCTTTAATAAGAGAGTCTTTCTCTTTTATAGAGTCTTGGGTTCTTTTAACATGCGAAGAAAGCTGTTCTATTTCTCTCTCTTTTTCAGTGAGATAAACCACCTGGAAAGAGTATCTTTCCTGCATTTCTATGCACTTTACACAGGCTGCTAGAAGATCTTTTTTCTCTACTGAAATAAGAGCGCCATCACTAGTTGATTCACTAGCTACTTCTAAAAGATCCTCATTTACTGTTCCCTCTGGTGTACTTAACAGGTATGTCTCTGTAAAGTTGTCTATAACAGGAGACTGCTTTGAATCCGGTATGTACTGTGTATGTTCTTCTTCTTTTTCATCTGTTTGCGCACTAACAATGAGTAATGATTCTTCTGTTTCTTTTCTTTTTCTCTCTTCCTCTAATCTTTTCTTCTGCTCTTCTATTTCTACTTGTCTCTGCTGCTCTTCCTTCTGCTTTGCTATCTGGATCTCCTGCAGCTTTCTGTTAACAGCTCTCTGAAACTCAACTCGTCCCCTGAGGTATTCCTTAAGTACTCTTGTTGATTCATTTCTAACTCGTCTTTTCTCTTCTAACTCGTGATAGCTTTTTTCCTTTAAAAAGATATAATGGTTTCCCACATGCGAACCTTCTCTTGGAGCATCCTGCAAGTATCTTTCTTGAAAGTCTTCTTTTCTGATTTTTATGAAGAACCCCATCATAAAGATTTTTACGGTTTCAAATACTCCCGAGAATTTTAACTGATCGCTTACATACTCTTCTGAATATTCTTTGTTCTTTCCTGGCTTGATGCACCGGACATAGTGAATAGAGCACTTAGAAAGATGAGACAGTAAAGAGTTAAGACTTTTTTGAAACTCCCCAGCGACTCCTGTCTTTGTTAGCTTTCCTTTGAAGTTCTCTTCTGTCCAGAGAAAAGGCGCGCTCATTTTGTTGCAAATCCCCAAGACATCAGAATACGTGTTCCTGTTGTTTTCCACAAAATCTTTTGCTTCGTAAAGAACCTTTCCTGCGTAATGCTCTATTTCCAACTGAGTATCCCATCTTTTGAGGGAGCCAAGGGAGGAAAGCTTTTGGAGCCATTTAATGGCAGAGCCGCCAGGAAGAAATGATTCTTCATCCAATAGCCTAATAATTCCTAAACCGCCCTCAAAAAGAGCTTCTGCCTGAGGAAGGTTTTCCAAAGATTCAATTGGTATTCCTTCCTCCTCAAAGGCCTTTTTGTTCTCCTGAATAACTCTTTTTATGTAATCTGCCTGCAGCTTTTCATTTGCATAGTTTATACATAGCTGATCTAAACTATTTTCCTCGAGTATTTCAAATCCATAAATATCCAAAAGAGAAATTACTTGATGATTTTCTGAGCTATTATCCTTATAAGACTCCGTGCCAATTATTTCCCTGCTTATTTCATTGTTATGGGTCTCTGCTTGATAAAGACCTTTAATAAACGCATTAATATCCTCTATTTTCTCCTCTTCATTGGAGATGGTGGTTTTTCTTTTTAGAGAAGATCCGTCAGACAGCTTTTCGTTAATTTTTTCAACTAGATACATAAATGTTTTTTCATAGAGATATCTTACAAGTGTATCTTTTGACGTGCTAATCTCCGATGATGTCTTTTTCTTAATTATTACCTCTTTTCCTGCTTCGATTCTTCTTGTTGTAAGCATTTCAATAAGCTCCTTTGGATCTATTTGGAGAAGAGCTTTTGCTTTCTTTAGCTCTTCTTCCTCTGGAGATTCTGGGTTTATCCCAATAATATGCACAGTAAAGAAAATCACTCGAAATACCAGTTGAATTGTTTTTCTATTAATTCCGAGCTGCTGCATGTCATTTACCAGTTTTTTAATTCTTTTAGTTTCTTCTTTCTTTTCTCTCTTCTCTTCTAAAAGGGCTCTGCAGATCATAATAATGTGAAAGCTCTCCTGAGATGAGACTCGTCCCTTTTCCAGTAGAAACGCCTTAATGCTTGCTCTGACCATTCTCTCTTTGGAGTAGAAAATCTCTACATACCTTCCGAATCTCGAAGAGTTTGGATTGTTCTTTGTGCATGCATTCCCAAACGCTTCTAAAATGCTTCCGGAATAAAGAAGCTTTTTTCCCACTTCTGATTCTTCTTTATACTCTTTTTTTTCTTCTTCCTTTGTCTCTGCGGTTCCCAATGACCTTTTGGAGAGATACTCTACTATGTAATTGGCATTCACTGTTTTTCCTGATCCAGACTCTCCACTGAGAATAATCGCTTGGTCTTTGCCATACCGTATCTCCCTGTACGCCTTTTCTGCTATTGAAAATATGTGCGGCTTATCTTCATCTGCAGGAATGCGCATGCCCGCGAACACTCCTATTTCTCTGTTGGGATTCACAGAAATAAGAGAGGGCCCGGCATATGTGTATATTTGATTGTTTTCGTATCTTTTGCGGATGGCAGCAAGCACCTCCTCCTCTGAGAATCTTTCAAGCGCAGAAAGATTCTCTTCTTCATTTCTTAGGCTCTCCTTTCTCTCCATACAAAAAACCAAGTGGAATAGAATTTTCTTTATTTAGAAAGATGAAACATCTTAGAAACTACTTGTTTCCAGTAGGCTTAATCTCTCCAGAGTTGCAAATACAAACATCCTGGCGGGGTCTGTCATTTGCATCTGTTGAAGAGTTCTCAATGGCCGTTACAATATCCTGGCCTTCTACTACTCTTCCAAATACTACATGTTTTCCATCTAGCCATGTTGCTGGCTTTGTAGTAATAAAGAACTGGGATCCATTTGTGTTTTTTCCTGCATTTGCCATGGAAAGAAGCATAGGGCTAGTGTGCTTAAGTAAAAAGTTTTCATCTGCGAACTTTTCTCCATAGATGGACTTGCCTCCTGTGCCGTTGTGGTGGGTGAAGTCTCCTCCTTGGATCATAAAGTCTTTGATCACTCTGTGGATCTTGCTTCCTGAGTAACCGAAGCCTTTCTCACCGGTGCATAGCATTCTGAAGTTTTCGCAGGTCTTTGGGACCTTTCCGGATTCTAGCTCCATTACTATCTTTCCCATGTGCTTGTTTCCTATCTTTATCTCGAAAAATACTCTTGGTAGTGCGGTTGTGCTCTTTCCTTGTTGTTTTTCCATCTAGGGGATAAAAAAGAAAAAAAATATATTTATTAACTATCTAGTGACTTAACATCAGTTAAAAGATGTATGTGTATAATTAGCCGATAAGAGAAAAATAAAAGAATGGAAGGAAACTCTTTTTCTTTTCCTTTAAGATCAATGTGTCTTCCTGCGAAGTCTTCTAGGTAGAAAGAGAACTCTTTGAAGTCTTCTAAGTTGATTTCTGAATCATGGACAGATATGTAGGATTTTTTTAAAAAACTAGCGATCTGAAGAATAGACTTTCTAAATACATCTAGAAGTGTACACGTAGAGGAAAACTCCATAAATACGATTTTTTCTCCAAAAATAATCTGTGCGCGAGCCACTGGACCCTTTGCCGGTTCTTCTTTTCTCGTTTTGTACATCATTGTGAAATATTTCTAAAGTGTTTTATTTTCTATTCAAAACATGAAGAACTCTTCTATAAGACTGCTCTCAGAAAATGGAACAGAGCATATAATTAGTTGTAAAATGGCGAGACAGAGCATTCTTTTAAGGTGTCTAATAGATGAAACAGAAATTTCTGAAGAGGGAGTTCCTCTTCCTGTTTCTTCAGAAATTCTTGAGAAGATTATTGAGTTTCTTCTGAGCCACGAGGAGGACAAAGAGCTTCCAATGGAGTATGATCCATTTGATCCTCTTCCAACGGACTTTGATAGAATATTTCTGCAAACCAATCAAAAGATTCTGTTTCAAATAGCAAAGGCTGCTAATTATCTTCATATTCCTCTTCTTCTTGAGCTCTGCTGCAAGACAATTGCAGAAACTCTAAAGGAAAAGACCACAGAGGAAATAAGAGAGTATCTTGCCATTGAGCAGGAACACACAAATACATCGGCAGCTAAAGAGTATGGGTGGATAGAATAGAAGGGATATTTAAATATTTCTATAAGCAGCAGGAAGTATTTTGCGAGATGTTTCTAAGTTCTACGTACAGAGAAGCAAAAGACTCTTTTGTGGTGGTGTACGAGTACTCCCTTGGGGTTTTCTGTATTCTTCTGATTCTTTTGCAGAAGGAGAGCAAAGGCGTCTTTAGTGGACAGAGATGCATTTGGCGCATCTTTTCTGCTTCTTGTAATAAACTAGTTAGTTCGCATATAACTGATTCATTTATCTGTTCATGGGCTGTTTGCGTCTCTTTTTCTATTATTAGTACATCCTCTTTTTTTTCTATGGCTTCCTCCGCCAGTGTTTCCATTTGTGCATCTACAGGGTGTTCTGGTACTATTTTTATCTTCTCCTTTTCTTCTCTCTTTTCCTTCTCTGACGCGCCTATTAAAAGGTCCTGTTTCTTTAGGGGTAGCAGAGACTCTCCACAAATTGAGGAGAGCTGCCTTTTAAATGTAACTATTTTTTTCTGCTTAGCTCTTTTGGGTTGGATCTGCACTTTCTTTTCTTCTTCTCTTTCTTTATCTATGGCAGTTAATATTTCATTCTCTTCTCCTTTTTTCCGGAATATCATAAGTGCCTGTCTGGGCGTCAACTGCGAAACATCTCTTTCCCAAAGCTCCTTATGCTTTACATACTTAGGAAGACCTTTTCTTCTTCTTTTTCTTCTTTTTGGGAGATCGTCTAGCTCAATGAACGATTTTGGGGAAAGAGGAAGAATCAACTCTTCTTCAATGTATTTTCTGTGCGGCGTGCTTGGAGATTCTTCCATGTCTCTCTTGCGCATTTTCTATTTTTATATCCAGAAAGGGCGGGAGCGGGAATGCAAAGAAAAAATAAAGAAAAAACAATTTTGGTTACGGGTTCTAAAAATATTCCACCATGTGCATCCTAAACACTACGCAAACGGCTGCTTTCTTCTTTTCTTCTGGATCTTATCATAGCATGTGTGTACAATAGCAACAACATTTCCTACTGCCATAGTAAATATTAGAATAGATCCCACCAAGGGCTGGTAGTGCGTCCACTTGTACTTGAGATGGAGAGTGTATATGGAATATGCAACATACATTTGGATGAACTGGAAAAAGATAAGGAGAAGAGACACAATTATAAAATTGGTTGCAAGAGAAATTGTCATGTGGTCACTTGTGGTTTCTAGAGATGCATCTTTTTCCAGAGACCTTAAGACATACAACCTACGCATCTGGTACTGGTACTGAACGAGCTGCGAGCATGAGAGAAAGAAAAGAAACTTTAAGATAATATTTCTAATAAGAGAAAAGGAGTACTCTGGACAGGAGAACATCATTGCTGCTATCACAATGCATATGTAGTGGTGGAAAATCCACCATTTTTTGATATTGCTTCCGTTGTTCAGCAAAATATGCTCTCTGATAGTTAGCGTGGAGTAGATGTAGAGGTGAGAAAGTATCTGAAAAGTATCCATAATCTTGCTTTTTACTAAAATCAGATTAATGAGAGTCAAAAGCGTCACTCCTATGGTGGAAGTAAGCTTAAAGGTTTCATAACTAGTTTTGTACTTGTGTTTTGCCTTTTCCGGAAGCTTTAGTTCACACACGCCCAGAGTTACTTGAAGAAAAAAGCTTTCAGATATATCAGAGGCAGCGGATCTAAAAAAATTTTTCATTTTTTTGTCCGGGCTTTTATGCTCGCGCTTACACAATTTTATTTCTTTTCTCAGGCTATGCTTCACTTCTTCTATGCGGCTCTGGAGCATATGGAGCTCTTTTTGGTGTTCTTTTATTTTGGTAATCGGCATAAATATTAAAAAAATTATTTTTTCATATGGAAGAATTGAAAACCCCAAAAGGTACCAGAGACTTCTTTGGGAAGGAAAAGATTCTTTTAGAGCAAATTATTGAAGAAACAGAAAAAATATACAGAAAGAGAGGAGGAGTACCATTTGACACTCCGATTTTCGAGATAAGGTCTATTCTTATGAACAAGTATGGAGAGGACTCTAAGCTAATATTTGACTTGGCTGAGCAGGGAGGAGAGATATGCTCTTTACGATACGATCTAACGGTGCCTTTTGCAAGGTACTTGGCTCAAACAAAAACGCTTAAGATCAAAAGATATCACACTGGGAAGGTTTTTAGAAGAGACCAGCCTTCTTTGAGCAAGGGGCGGTACAGAGAGTTTATACAAAGCGACTTTGACATCGTTGGAAACTTTGAGCACATGGTTGCGGATGCTGAGGTGGTTAGCTCTGGGTGCGAGATACTCCGGTACTTCTCAAAAAAGATGGGAGGAACTCCATACACTCTGCGAATCAACCACAAGAAGCTTGTTGATGGGCTAATGGACGTATGCGGAGTGGAAAAAAGCATCCAGAAAAGCATATGCAGCTCCATAGACAAGTTGGACAAGATGTCCTGGGAGGAAGTAAGAAGCGAAATGCAGAAAAAGGGAGCCGAGGACGCGTCTATTGAGAAAATCCGAGAATACATCGACTGGAAGTTTCCCCTCTCTAAGCTATCAAAGATCCGGGACTCTAAACTTGGAATTAACTCTTACGGAGCAGAAGCAGTTAGAGACCTAGAAAGACTTTATGAGCTTCTGATTCTCTATGGAGTAGACGACGATGTCATGGTAGATTTAAGCCTTATTAGAGGTCTTGAGTATTACACGGGAATTCTTCTTGAGGGAGGATATTCCGGAGCCGAAGGCAGCGTAATAGCTGGAGGAAGATATGACGGTCTTGTGAACAGTCTAATGGAAATGCCTGCAGACGAGGAAAAGAGTCAGAAGAAAGCAAGCAAGAAAAAAGAAGCTTCTCCTGTTAGTTGCGTAGGAATTAGCTTGGGAGTGAGCAGAATATTTTCTATTCTTCCTATGCCCAAGAGAAAGACATACACAGATGTTCTTGTATGCTCCGTGGGCAGCAGTCTTTTAGATGAAAGAGTGCGCGCATGTGTATATTTAAGAGAAAATGGAATCCTTGCCGAGTACTTCATGGGCTCTTCTGGAAACTTCACACGGCACAGTGAGTATGCAGAGGCCAATGAAATAGATGTGCTTGTGCTCTTTGGGCGGCAGGAGCTTGAAAAGCAAGAGTATCAGATTATTTGGGGAGACAAAGCCGAACGGCAAAAGATAACTACTTCCTGGGAGAGACTTCCGGGAGCTCTTAAAGAGATTCTTGAAAAGAATAAGGAGAACAGCGAGGCGCAGGAAGACCAGGACCTTCCTCGTATAGAAGATATTTACATCACAAAGCCTAAAAATGAATAAAATAATATTTTGCTTGATATTACTTAACAAAAGGTATATTAAAAATGCTATTTTTATTTTTATATTACCACCAACGTAATATATACTTTAGCAACGAAGTTTTGGTTGAATAGCTCGATACTTAAAAAAACATACTAGCAAGAACAATGCAATAAGAGGAAGAAGGAATTTCATCGGTGTCCATATAATATCTAAGATAGATATTGATTTTATAATGGAAGAGTTACCATCAAATGGATACGAGTGTGCAGTTATCGTGATACCGTTTACTGCATTGTCTACTATTGTGTTGCAAACTCTATAATATCTTTCTCTTTCCTTAGGATCAGATATATTATCTTCAACAATATTGTTTAATGTTGTTTGTTCCTGGCTACGATTTATAGGAGGAAGAGGAGTTGTATCAGGCAGGCCCAGTAGAGTGTTATAGCTGTTGGGATATTTAAGTTTTAGGATAATCATAAGACCATCAGACAGCCTGCTAGTGTATATGTTTGTTGAATCTTTTCTTATAAATGAATTAGTACTATTACAACAGATGAGAGCCATTCTAAAAAAGTTAACACTTGCACTTATTTTTTGGTTTGCAGTATGTTTATCTATGTCTAAGTGTGCATTTTCTAAATATTTACTAGCTACTGGAAGATAATTAAGTGTAGAATCAATCTCATATGGGATGGTTTTCTGTCTCAATCCATACATATACATCATTGTATGAGGTATAAACATAAATTGGAATTTCTTTACCAGAGTGCCTGCTTTGAGGAGAGTATCTATAAAATATTTTATAACTGGAAACGTAATTAGATTGGATGTAACGAAATCTTTGAAGAATGCCGAACAGTCATGAGCATATATAATGGTCTCAGAATAAAGCTCTAGACTGCAGATAATTTTATAATGCGAGTCTCCTATATAATCGAAAAATACGCTATCTAGGAACAGCGCAAATAGCATGCCAATAAGGAATGCTTTAAGTTTTCTGTTTATAGACAGCATCTGGAAACAAATGTAAATCAATCCGGATATAAGAGAAAAAAAGTACATTCCAACTATCAAAGGCAGACAGCTAATGGTGGAATTCTTATACAGCCATGAATCGTTTGTGAACTTAACTATATAGAAAAAGAATATTATCTGGAAGAGAAGTAGTAAAAATACTTTTCGCAGTACTACTTCAACACACAGTGCAAGTATGTATGCTAGAGGCGTGTTGCTGTTTTTTTGTATGTTTTTCTTAAGTGACACATGATATTCATTAGATGAAACATATGTATCTCCAACTAAAAGTATGTATACAAGCACTATCATGAACAAAAGCATTGCAAAGAACGTTTTGTTGAGCAAAAGTATGTTCAGATATTGTGTGTAATACCCCGAATACTCTGCTCCTTTGGCGGTTAGTAAATTTGTAAGCTTAGTTTTGCCCGCATCTGAAAGAAAAATGCTCCAGTCTGGAAGAGTATAGTTAGATAACATTTTTGGGGCACTAGCAACTCCATCTTTGTAGAGGAAGCAAAATATAGCCAACCATATGCATATCCCAAACAACTCTATGATTATGGGTTTTCCAAAGAACCCCTTGTCAAATAGAAAAGAGGTCTTGATAATGGAAAAGGCTTCTTTTCCTACAATTGTGTTGGTTATGGGAACCAAAAAAAGATTTCTCTGCGAGGAATCATATGAAGAAATTTCTTGAGTCATTATGCTCTCAGTAAAAAGATCCAAGCTCCTCTTATTCTTAAGGTCCTCCTCAGTGTGGTTGTCCGAGCCAAACAGATGAACCATGTATGTCAAGTAGAAGTAGTTCTCCTTCACAAGATTCACATTGTGCTGCGCAAAGAAGCCAATAACATCAGAACACGCTCCAGAGTAAATGGCAGTCCCGTTGTACATAACTATAATGTGGTCGAAAAGAGAAACTATCTCCGGACTTGGCTGGTGAACAGAAATAAGAGAGGTTTTTTCTGTTTTTTTAATAGTGTGAAGCACAAGCATTGCCAAACTAGAGTCTAGTCCAGAAATGGGCTCGTCGTATATGCAGAGGTCCTTGTTTTCCAAAAGCGCACAAATAACCAAAACTCTTCTTTTTTGTCCTCCTGAGAGATTCTTGAAGGACACATTCTTGTTCTTCTCTATGCTAAACCTGCTTAGAAGCTCTTTCGCTTCTTTAAGTGGTACATTGTTTACCTCGGCAACAGATGAAATTATTTGTATAGCAGTTAGCTTTCTATAGTCAATAGACTCTTGCTGGCAGTATGTAATGCGCGAAAACCATTTCGCCACATCTTTTCTTTTCTCTAGACCTGCTCCAACATCGACCAGAATGTCTCCGGCTGTTTTGTGGGATGGATTGCATAGCCCAGCTATTCTGTCCATAGTTGTACTTTTTCCATCTCCACTCAATCCCAGCAGAGCTGTCATTTTTCCCTTGGGCAGCGAAAAAGACATATTTCTAAGTATTAGCACATTGTTCTTTGTGCTTAAGCTATATTTTCGGAACTCAACATGCGCGTTGCTTTCATTCTGTGTATTCTTTAGGCTATCTTCTAAGTTATCTTTTAAAAAACTTTCCATATTTTTTAAAAAAAATATATTATTTATACTTATCTTTTTAATCGCTTTACTCCGTAGATACCCCTGAATTAAGCTCCCAAAAAGTTGATGTATATTGGACACTTAGGTAGCTAATTAAAGTTTCCTCAAACATAAGCTCTAATGGCAATATTGAATGCTTCCCAAATAGATGTGCTTGAATACAGACACTCTAATGCGGATAAAGTGCCATGGAGATGAATTTTTAGAATAGAATTGCAAAATTTAATATTTATTTTTGAGTAGCATGCTTATGTGCTGCTATATGATTTATCTTTATAATCTCTGTTAAAATAAATATACTACTTTCTATGTTTTTAATCTGGAAAATGCTAAAGTGTCTAAGTAGTGTCATAACAGTGCACTATAGCACAATTAATACATAAAGTATAAGCTGCTTTCTAAAGCCTATCTCTACATGCATTTTATAAAACTAAATGCTGTTTGTTGCTCTAACAGAGAATATAAAAATAAAAGTATCTGACATTCATTGCAAAGCATTGCATATCTTATATATTTGATATTTTAAAAATATTTTAAAAACAATAATGCCAACTATAGATAATACACAAGAAGCTACGCTAGAGGATTTTATAGACTCTTCACAATCTCCTTCTAATGAAAAACATTTCTTCTATAAAGAAGGAATGCGTCCTTTGATTCATAAGAGGGACCCGCGAGATAAAGTTACAGAAAACATAACCAAACTGTGGTACAAAGAGAAAGCTTTTGTTCTTTTAATGGGTTGGAAGGCATTGTTAGTCATAGCAATAAAATACACTGCGCTTCTATATATAATAGGAGGTATTACGCGGAATGAAACGCCATATACTTTTATGGCGCGAAATAATCGAGTAAGATATTTTACTATGGCTGCCAACATACTTACTTTTTTACCATTCTATATTTTTATGGATTTCCATGTCATAGAGGTCAAGAATGGAAAATATCCAAAAGGAGTCACCAAAATAGTAAACTATCTTTTCATTGGCTTGGTCTTGTTTGGAATAGAGCAAGCAATAAGTGTAATACACTTTTTCATCCAGGAAAAGATATTGTTCAAAGCACATTGGCCCGGTAACTTTATTGACATAGTTTTATGTTTTCTGCTAATTATCTTCTTACTACTAACTGCCTCCTTTCATATAGGAAGCAATTGGGGAAAAATAATTTCAAAAAACTTTACAAACAAGAGAACTGAAGAAGTGATGGTTAGCCTAATATATGCCGTGTCAGTTACTGTAGTCATATGCATTGCAGTAGCCATCATCTTAGTCTTAAAAAACTCTAATAACATTAAAGAGCTTCTGAAGCATACAAATCTGCTCAATGAAGAAAAAGCTGCACTCTCTAATATCTTAGACTGGTGTGGAGATATATTAAATACATACAGCGCCAAAGTTGGAGCATGACACCTATTATCACTATTCTAATACATATTAACAATAAAAGCACTTTTCAATAAACAGATATGCAAATATTTTAGAATCAATCGCCTACTTTGTGTCTTTGTGTTTAAGAGCATCTGTTATGCAGTGCTATATGTTTTTACCCTCTTTGCTAGACTGCAGTATCACATGCCTTTTCTGACAGAAAAAGTAGAAGTGTATAAAAACATCAAAGATAAATTAAAATCATTTTGCTGATATATAACAAAGTTCTTTTAAATTATTTTATAAAAAGAATGGAACAATCTAAAGAACAAATGCCTTATCTCGATGATTCTACATTATCCTCTGATAACAAAGCAAGCGAAGAGAAAAAGACCAGCTCGTCTTCTTCATCTAAAGAAAATGCAAATAATGATCTATTATGGAACATCTTGAGTCGCCATATTCTTCTTCTAGGAGTGTGGGAGCTTTTTGGCAATATTTTGAACACTTATTCGCTAGTGCTGGTTTTAATAGCCATGATAAATGCTAATGAAACAAAAGAAAAGTTTATAATAGACTTTCAGAAATACATATACCTTGGAATCCCTATAACACTCCTTTTTATGTTTCCTGGATTCATATATGCTTTTCAAATGTTAGATCGATATAGAAATCGGCCCAGCATTAAGAATATACTATATAGAGTTCTACTATGCACAATAGTCTACATCGTCTTAGCGCTTGTGAATTATGAAACAATTGACTTATTATATAGAAATATTAACTCCCTAGACGGGGAATTTGACTGTTTAACAATCAAGTTGATCTTGTCAACAATATTGGGAATCTCGCTATTTTTTATGTCTTATCCTATATATCTTCTAGGAAAGTTAAGGAAAAAACTTCCGAAAGCCGAGCAAAGCACAGAATCTGAGGAGACATCCATATCAATATTAGCCAATCTTACTATTCTGATGGCGATTTCTCCTTTTATAGCATATATGCTAGTTGTTCTCAACCTACCCAATGTTCAAATGTTGAATTCTTCCTTCTAGAATTGAAAATGCTGCTGCGCTAGACTCTTTTTTCTTCTAATGAAAATAGTTTATTTGGAATAATACACTTTATAAATAAAATAGAAACTCGACTAGATGAACTCCTAAAGCTAAGTTCAAAGAAGGATACGTGTGTAAAGTTTAACATGTATTGTTGCTGTGCATCTACTTATAGTTTTTGTATTTTGGATATGACAAATCCCATTTTAGGAATAAGTTAGTTCGGTCGGAAGGTGTGTTCCATCACTGATCTAATGCAAACACTCAAATGGAAGCCACTCGACTCTTAGTTTGCAAAAATTTAATTGTTACATTTGACCTCCTATAATATACTTTTTGTGCTAATAGTATGAATAGCAGTATGATATTTAAGCCTGTCTAATTAATTGGGCAGTATAAGCATTAATTGATTGGGTGTTTTCACTTGTTTACAATTGGATGGTTCGCAAGTATAAAAGTATATAAACAAGGTTTTCCTAAATAAACACCAAAGTCTAGCAATGTCGCACTCCTCACACTCAACTATTCCAAATCTTTATGCAAAAAAGAAGTTAACCTACAAAGAGTTTTTTAGAAGTTTTATATACGAAATAATGTTTAAACAAGAAATTCCTCAAAACTACATAAAAAGCGGCATAGAAATATTAAGCACCCTGCAAAACAAGGTTAAAACAATAGAAAAGAAGCAAAGCAAATACAAAAAGACTTTATACCCCAAAGAAGAACACCTGTATGCGCAGATAAATAAGATAAATAATATTTTGTGTTTTTGCATTTTGTTAAAGTATAGAAACCACATAAAGGACACTATAAAACTACAAAAAGACTTTGGAGAGTGTGCCGTCATCCGATTTGATATAGAAGGAGATGCTCTATCCATACTTATGAAGTGTATGGAAGAAAAAATGATTACTATGTGCAGCTTTTATGCTGTTATCGAGTTGAATCTTAAAAACAAAAAAATATTTACTTATATAAGGAATGAATATGGCTCCAAGGTAGTTGGAGAATTAGTTATGTATACAGTAGAAAATCCATGCATGGTATACACTTGGAAAGAAAAGGGCGTACCCAACAAAGCAAATGATATATCTGTAAAGTTAAAAAAAGAGGAGAACTGGAGGAAAGACATAGCGGATAAGCTAATGTTAGAGGAAAATAAGGCAAAGAAAAGCAGCCAGCAGCAGAGCAAACAAGACAGCTCAACAAAGGCCCAACAAGAAGAACGAGAAGAACACGAAGATCACGAAAAAAGCACAAGCGATGATAGTGCAGAAGAAAGTCTGCAAGAAAATCAAATAGAAGCGCAGCCCATCCATCTAAACCATCTGGTCTTTTCTTCCAACGGTGCAACAGGCCCATACACTTTTCATCCGCGAGTTGTTCGGTGGGACAACAATGATCTTAAAATGCTCCAACAAAGCCTCAACTACAGCTCTAACATAGCATACCACAACCAGCCTAAAAAAGACTTGTTGTTTGCTAAGTATCTTCATGATATTTTCCCAGTTGCTCGGATTTGGGGCTCTAAGTATAGAGACGAATTCTTTTCTGAGAGTGAAAATGCTTTCAATGGGAAGACATACACAGCAGAGGCGGTCATGGTTATTAAAGAGCAGGAAAAGGAATCAAAGAAAAAAACAATCAGAGGGCAAGTAGAAATAGGATTTGACAGGGAGAAGAAGAATATGATCTACCATCTTTATTTTAAGCCGACCTCTGAGGAGACGTATTATTCAATAGCAAGCGATGATAGCCAAGAGAGTGGCTACAAGGAGATAGAGATAGAGTCTGCGAATGACTTTATATACTGCGGGTCTCTTATTTGTGCAGCAGAGTTCATAAGGAAGAAAGAGGAGGGCGACATTGCTATTGTTCTGCGGAACTTGAAAATTCCTGGCCATTCTGTTGTAGAAAGAACACTCTTTCTCAAAAGAAAGAAGCACATACATAGCAAAAGGAAAAGCAAAAACCAATGTAAGTGCAAACAAGAACAGTATTAAGAAAACTAGTGGGAAATAATTTGTTTAGAGATTCTGAGAGAACAATAAATCAATGTGTCTTTATCATGTTGCTTTGCCATATTAGTAAAGACCCTATATGCATATACACTTTCATTTCTAGCAGAAAGCCAACTCCCTCATAAAATATTTTCCTTGCATTCTTTTCTCTCCTACAGAGGACTTGACACTATTGTGCTTGCTACTGCAGAGCTTCATAGACTATTCGTATTTCACTGCATGCCCTTAAGCGTTAGTAGGAGGAACATAAAGAGAAGGCCCAAAGAGAGAGAGTTTAAAGAAAAGATTTATTTATCTTCTATCTATAGAAACATGTTTATGAGAAAACATTTGTCTTAACCATCTCAAAGTCATTTTCTGTTAGATCTTTTGGTGTTGGTTTGATTGGAAGTAGATGGTAAAAGCTACTACAAATATCCATGTTATCTATATGACATTTAAAGTTGTTCTTCCGTTTAAAAACCATTTTTTGGAATATGCATTCATAGCATATCCAATGACCACATTTAGATATAATATATATTGATTTAGAGAACTCTGATAATCCCTTACAATTAGTGCATTTTTTGCCATCTATTAGATCTTGCTCCCATAACGGTCTATTACACCCATCTACACTTTCTCTAGAACTTTTCAGGATGAATTGGAATGCATTAGAATCCACAAAAACATCTCTTTCTTGGAGCTTTTGATTCACTAAGTAATTTAGCTGGACGTGTTCTATCCTATAGTTCAGAGTTTCTAGTTTCTCTTCTTCAGAAGTTTCCACTTCTTCATGTAAACATGATTCGTTCTTCTGTTGTGTGGATAGGGCTGTTTTTTCCTCTTCTTCGTCATTAATAATATATCCTCTCAGAAATATCCCCTTTTTTAATCTATATATATCCAGTGGATCTATAAGCGTATTCAATGTCTTTATATTTTTATATTCGTTTTCTTTCATTCTTATATTTAGAACTGACAAAGACTCTAACTTCTTAAAGACTTTGTTAATCAAGGAGACTAATCTATCTAGCTGTTCAATTGTAGTAAAAGAATCATCATTAGAGCAATAGTTGTATATAAAGACGTTTAAGTATAGGATAAAACATATTTCCATGTCTTTTTTCTCCATAACTTCAGATAGCCCATCACATGCTTCCTTCACTGACCTACTAACTAAATAGCAAGATGTTTCATAACTACTATCAATTTCCATAGAAGCACATTCTAAACGATTTCTTATAAGCTTAGAAAAATGTAGAGAAAAAGCAGTGGTAGTTGATAAAGATATGCAGTCAATGATAGTAGAAAGCGGTACGCAATATTCTGGTTTACCCTTCGATAGCATGATCCTATTCTTTAGGTCTGGATCTATTTGATCGGGATTTAGCCGCAGTTTCTCTACTATTTTAGGCGCATTCCTCAGAATAACTTTAGAAAACTCATGTTCTCTTATTTTTTCACAGAGATCCAAAAAGTCTTTCTTTTCAATCTTATGGCAGTCTATCAAGATGGTCGCTTCTGGGGTATAGTTATAATGTTCAAGCATGTATTTAATGAAACTTACTTCTGAACTGTAGAAGCAGAGTTTTGTTAAGATAAACATAATTTTAGGGAGCTCTATACTTGATGGTTTGGATTCTTCTTTCTTTACATCTAAATTGCTAAGCTCATTCATACCATGAAAAGAAAGATTATCTATTCGAATTTCTTGACCTAGCCATTTAAATGCATTTACCAGAACACTAAACCATATGTTTGGTGCATTATATCCACGCACCTGGATATTAGTATGATGGGCATGGAGATATAGCATATCATGTTTTTTCTGGAACTCATCAATTATTTTCTGAATTTCTTTAGATTTTTCTAGATCTATTCTAAAAAAAGGTATTTTACGGCAATATTCAGAATTAGAGGGGCATGAGAAATAATTCATCATTAGTACTCTATTTGATTTTGTAAGTGTTTCCATGGAATTAATTGAATCCATGTATTTTTTTGTTGTCTGATTTTTATCAACAAAATTCTTATAACCACAATATCTTGAACAGTTTATCCCTATACTTTTAAGCATGTTTAAGTAGTAGGGCTGAGCGTTTGCTTTGTTGAATTGGGAAATGTGTCTATTACATTCGGTTAAAAACGTTATATTCACCGTTTCAATCCATGAAACAGAGGATTTGCTTGTCGGTTCTTTGAAAGTGTACGGCGCATAGTCTATGAATGTATTTTGAACCATAAAAATATTGTTTATGGATTTATGTGCATTTACTCTAAATGCTAATCCTAATAATAGTGCTCTAAAACTTTCTTTATCAACCCAAAGACTTTTTAATTCTATCGCAATAGAAGGATCTCCGATGCGGTTTCCAACACTTTTTAGATTTGGCAGCCCGTATAGTTTTACAGATAACGATTTGGTGATATCATTTCCTGGAAAAACTATGCTTTCTAAACATAAGCTGTATTCTATATGGATAACTGTGTTCACATTTTTAGCACTAAACTGTTCCAGATTAAGATTTCTTATGTTATTATTTGTTATAACTAGTGTTTTGATTGTGTATATTTTAATACACTCAAGAATATCTTCAATAAACCATTCAGAGAATTGATGAATAACAATTCGCGGAATTTCTATAGATATTGCCTGCTCTTTGGTTGAAGATACATCTGTTTCGTTCGTCTCCATTTTATCACTTGACTGTGCTTTATCATTAACTCCTTTCTTCCAACACCCTCCACTTATACATATCTCAGTAGTAACTACTATTCGCTCAATAAGCATAGAAAATAATTTATCAGTCACTTTTTCCGTGTCAATATGCATAACGTTGACTGTAATGGTCTCTATTCTCCTTAGTATAGCTTCCAGACTGTCACTATTTTGATTTAATTTTTCTTCATTGCTTATTATTTTTTTGATATCAAACTCTTCTAGATCTATAGAGAATTTATCAGTATTTTCTATACGCTGTATGGTAGTAGAAAGCTCCCCCCACGATATATTGTATATATAGCCAGATGGATTTATATCAAAGTTATCTATTAAGACTTTTGATATTTTTTCATAGTCTATGTCTATCTCGCTGCTCTCACTGCTCTTACTACTATCACTACTCGTAGACTCCTCTAAGTCGGATTCTGTACTAAGTCCTATGCTAAGTAGTGTTATAAACACCACAAACATCTTCCATGTGCATAGTGTTGTATAATTTCTTCTTCTTTCTCTCCTCAAAAATATCTTCATACTGTAAATTTTTATTCTCTCTTTCTATTTATATATATTTAATAGACATCGCCTGATTTATGTCATATTTTTAAATCAAGTTGTCATATATTTTTTACATTTTATTTTATTACGACAGGAGTATACGCAATACACTCTTTTCTATCTAGAAAATACTTCCGCTAGCCATGTTCTAGAGATTTCTATCATCGTGCTAAGCTGTAAAGCTCTTTCTTCTGTCTAAGTATCACGCAAAAAGACACTTCTTTCTTCTATGTATCTTAGTTTTTCACTTATTCTTTCTTAACTACATATGACTGTCTATGCCATGTATATTTCTTTCTTCTAGTGTTTTAAGCCTTTGTTGATGTATGCTATAGCTTCTGCACTTTGTCTGTCAGATGTCTCTCTACTATTAACAAAAATGCTATGAGTCATTCTCCTAAAATAAAATCATAAGATTTCCCTTTCATATATAAAGATCAATGATATACTTATCTGGAGAATATAATTTTTATATGAGAGGAATAAGACACAGAAACATGTTTGTAACTACTCTCTTAATATTATCGTTCTTTATGTTGTTTCATACAACATTAGACACAGCGAAAAAAACTAAAAGACAAATAGATGCTAAGAAGCTGCTAGCCAAGAGGAAGAAAGATGATAAAAATAACACCTCAGATGTGAACAATACCCCTATGGCACACGAAAATACTATACATCTCCAACCCAACCCAATAGATATCACCTATACATACAATGAAAATATTATGATCAATGAAAAGGATGTATTATACATGGCTGTCTACATGAATATGGTTCACATTGAGTTTTTGGGTGAAGAAGAAAAAATTTATTCTCTTGAGTCTGAAGCTGACTTACAAGAATTTCATACCCAGATAGAACAGAAAAAGGTCATTTGGATACATGTTGTTCAGAATACTTTCAAGTTTTCGGATTGTTTAGGAACTAGTGCTGATATACAAAAGTTAATTAACAGAATCATGAGGAAACGGCGCAAGCACATAGTTATAGACCCCATAGCCAACACTCAATATAATCTACATATTGATTCTGTACAAGAAAAATATCGACATCTAAAACGCCTTAGAAAGCTTGATCTTGTCTGGTGGCATATATTAGCTGAACATGCATATGACTATAGTCTTACATTCTATACTCCATTATCAACATATACAATAGCAGTATTCTTTGTTACGGGAAGATCTACATTTGTTTCTATTACATTTGACGCTTTTATGCAAGAAAGTGTCAACTTTAGAAAATCCTACATAATATTTGGGATAAAAGATGGATATGGTGGAGAAAAAGGCATTTCTAGTATTAATCATCTTGAGTTATTTAGTATGCTATCTTATAGAGTAAATCAGTTCTTACTAGACAAAATAAAAAATGGAAAATATCCATTTCTGAAAATAGATAGAATAACTAAAGAAGAATGCGAACAAATCACAAAAAATAATCAGCCATATAAAAACCCAGCTATATCTCAAAGTGTGGATATAAGCAGCACTACAAAAGAAATTGATTCGGGAATAAAACCAATATATTTTATTCTTACTGGATTTCATATTAGAACTGTAAAATACATTAATTTTGAGGCACTGTTAGCCATATCCCATCCCCAAATAGCTAAAATATATTTTAATATTCTTAACCAAATGATTGGATACGACAAATATTGGATTGTTGGATACTCTCCTCTCTATGTTGACTTTTCATACTGTGTTCTTAACACATTGCATGAGGAATGTTTTAATGAGTTCTTTAGTAAAACAGAGTATCTTCTTATTCGGGATATAGATAGGGAAAGTCTTGATTTTCTGCTAACTTGTAGGTTTTATGCAAAATTTCCTTATTTTAATGAGGTTCCTATGGATGAATATGGACTATTGAAAGTCTCCTCAAATCTACTAAAAGTTCATATAAAAAATGAAGAACTAAAGGAATTCTTTCCCAAAATGGCTATGAAAAACATGATATATTGTTACACTAAGCATATGCTCTTTATGAAGAGCACTCTTCGGGTAAAAGAAAATCATAAACACCCCAAACATAAAATATTCGATGTATTGATTTTTAAGAAACCTCTAAAAGAGTACATTACAATAAAAACAGAAAAAGAGACTAAACTTGAAAACGAAACAAAAGAAGAAAAATTACGAGGAGTAGAAGAACTTTCCAAGATAACAGAAGTTATAAATAGGCTTGACAAATCAAGATGCAATCGATCTCAAAATATTATAACCTTGGACTATTCCATTATTACAAAGAACCAGTTGAAAGAAATAGTTAATGAAAAAGTTACTTCTCAAAACACCAGTTTACATGAGTCAAACAGAAAAGAAATACGAAGAATGAATGCAGCTGGTCTTTCTAGTCAAAAAGAAATATCACAGATAGATGCATCTTCCTCTTCTGTTGCTAACAAAGAAGAACTAAAAAGAAAGAATAACTCCTCTTCCAATAGCCAAGCAAATATTGTGTCCAAGAGACCAAATACTTCTTCAAATGGTAGAGTGGATCATAAGCAAACATCCACAGCTAATTCTGACTATTCTTGTACTGGATTTGTAGAAGATGCTTCTAACACATCTACAGACACTTTTTGTACTATTCCTAAGCTTCCTTTATTTGCTTCTTCCTTTTCCACTAATAACAGCCATCCATATGGTACTTCGATATATTCTCCTTACTATAATAATAATGCTATTCAACCAGAAAGCAGCCTATATGAGCAACAAAACTATAGGCAACAAGCAAACATGCAAACACAAGACAGTCTAGCATATGTTGCTTCACAGGATGAAGATCCAGAATATCCACAGTCTTGGATTAATAGGTTTATAGATTCAGAGCTCGGGCCTACATCTAACATACCCAATTATTCTGTTAATTCTGCTGATTTCTCAGCTGAGGATCCTATGGAAACAGATACTACTCTAGATGCCTATGAGCATAACATGTTAAACACAACCTGGGCTGCTAATGTTTAACCGATTATAAGGAATATTATAGGCTTTTTTCCTATTTCTTTACCGCAATAAATATTTTTGACTAGAAAGAATTTATTTTCTTTTTTACTACACTCTCCTGTATTTGTAT
>JALPMU010000037.1:0-186582 GCA_024243985.1 Nematocida sp. LUAm3 | reverse complement strand
TCTACTCGCCTAACATAGACATGCTCTGTAGAGGGTTATGGTTTCTTCCGCATTAGAGTATAGGCTAAAGATTCAGAGATAGTTCGTGATGCATATACCCCTCTCCTACTCTAAAACATTGAGTGTGTTGTTTTGGTTTTTCTTCATTTGCTGATGGATTTTCACTGTCGATGAGTGTAAAGTTGATAAGAGTTACCCGCCATAACTTATTCATTTTTTTCTCCGATAAAAACGATTGCAACTGATATAAGTTCTCATCCTGATCATTTTCTTTTTTTATGCATAGATACTCCATATGTAAACTTTCCATATTCACAAATACTTTTGCGACTATTGTGAAGAATTCGCATAAGCTCTCCAGTGTAGTATAAGCGTTTGGATCAGAATTGCACATATATAATTTTATCTCTTTTACGGAATCTACTATTTCAGTAACATTCTTTAGAAATACACATGCATTTTCTATGCACATTTCATATATTAAGAGCTGAGAGTCTATTTGAGACTTCCCGCTAGTAATATTTTTAATGTTTCTTATAACTATAGGGAATGTTAAAGGATTGACATAAAAACCTTGTTGGAATATATCCTCACTAACCTGGAAATTTTTCACAGCTCGCTTAAAATCTAATGGCATAAAACAAAGCTTTTTCTTCAGCTTATTGTCTATTGTGTATTTTTCTATTGATACCTCCTGCATAAACTCAAAAGCATTATGTATACGAATACTTTGGGGTTGGAGTTTCATTGCAATGTTAATTAGTCTCCAAGTATCTTCTCCATTAAACTTTCCACAGTCTATTGTAATTTTCATACTTAGACAGTAAGTGTACTGAGTAAGCATAAACTCAATGAACTCTAACTCTGACCTATAAAAGTATACGGCTTTCAATTGAAAGTTATAGCGAGCAGTCTTTGGAATTGTTAAAAGCTTCTCCTGTATTTCAGACATAACGGGTCCTTCCATATCATAGAAATAAACATATTTTGTCCAAATTTTCTCCCCAAGACATGAAAGTATATCTATGAGTAGCTCAATTTGCTTATTTTTGGAAACAGGATTGGCAGCTCCTTTTATCTGGATTGACCTATATAGTATATGATCGCATATGCTAGTGTATTTGCTTCGGAATTTTGCAATTGCCTCTTGGATCTCTTCAAAATTCTCTAGATGGATGTCAATACCAATAGGAGCTTCGTATATTGATATATCAGATATATCAAGATCTAAACATTTATCTGCAAGACATTTATAGCATATGAAATATTCTGCATTTCTATCGTTATTATTACCCATAAGCTTACCTATAAATTCTGACTGATAGCTTTTAAAATTTTCAGGAAGTTCTAACCTACCGATGTATTCTGCCCCTTCTAACAGATTGATTCCTACATTTCTAATCGCATCTGCTGAGTAGCTTTTTTTCTCCTGATCTTCAATTGTTAAGTATGAATGGGGAATGGACACCAGTATTCTCAAATTATCCACATGGATCCACGGACAATGAGGCAGAGTTTCTAGGTCTTCAGGCGGGTAGGGCATGCCATAGATCTCTAGAGTTTTTGTGATCAAAAGATCCTCTGTAGTTCTTCTACAGGCTTTTTCAATTGTCTTAAAGATTTTCCAATCCACATGAAGTTCGCATAGTAGCACTCCAGAAGAAATAAAAGTGTCAAAATTGGCAATTTTTTTTAGCTCTGGGAGGTATGTTAGAATTATTACTGGGCATTCGATGTCTGTCTTCTCCACAGGGAAAATTATGCTTTCTAGCTGGGGTAGCTCTGTAAACCAGACTCTTCTCTCTCTTTTTATATTCATCATGGACAAATCAATTTCTTTTATGTTTGGTGATTCTATTATGTGGATATCAGAGAAGTCATAGGCGCTATAAGTCTTCAAACAGCATTCAATTACTTCTTTGGGACATTTCTCAAGTTTTATCATATCAATCGCCTCATTTTTTCTCCACTTAAGCTTCTGGAATGCATCTTTTTGTTTAGATGCCATGTCACACTCCTCTACTACAGAGCTTAAGTTGTCGTTTTGTATAGAAATATTTTGTCCATCTATCTCTAGCCCATTAAAACTTACTATTCTCTCAATAAGCATTTTGATAATAGTAAAAGGTATAGAATCTTCTGTGAAATCAGTAATGATGTGCCAACGATCAAGCTTAATGCCGCCTATCTTCCCCAGCAGCTTTCTTATCTCTTTCCAATCGAAAGTTTCTTTTTTACTTGACACGATAAAAAGACAAGCAGTTGAAAAGTCTATGTAGTATAAACCATCTAAATATTCTGTAAGCTTAGAATAATATTCTACTTGGTCTTGACTTTCTGGATCCTGTGAACTATCATATAGTTCTTTGCCCATGATCTTTAACATACTGGTTACTATTTCTCTATATCAAGAGAACATTGTAGTGTATTTTTCCTTTGCTCTTTCATTTTAAAATTATCTGCTTCTAAATTTTTTATTTATAGATTATTTTAATTAATTAATGCATTTATTAAAAACAAAAGTATTGACAGATTATTATCTAGTGCATAGACATTACACTATGTTCTGATCGGATACATAACCAATCAACAATGTCATTTAAAGAAAAAGAAGTAAATCGCAATGGGGAGAGAAACAAATGCGCAGATTCTTAGAAAATATTTTTATTGTCCAATAATATAAAAAGAGAAAGCACTCATGGAGGAACTTATTTTAAATAAACTGCGATCCAGCATACTTTTGTAATCTAGACATAGCTGATATGGTTTTTTGGCAGGTGTCTTTTATTTATATACACAATCTATTGAGGCTTTACTGAAGAGCATATTAAAAGATGTGCCATAAAAAGCATATTTATTATCTTCCAGAAACGCTGAAAATACTTGGGCTTGGGTTATGTTATAATATTAGGCTGAAACATTCAATTGAACAGGTAAAGAATCGTATTATTCCTGGTTTTTGTTAATACTAAAGATATTCCTGGTGTGCTGTGTAAAGTAGATAAGCTGTTCGTGCAGAGAGTTATCCAACGAAAAACAAGACTTTAGAAGCACATTAGCCACATAGAAGTGTTTGTAAGGTGATTTAACAAAGGGAGCCATGAGAATGCTTATTTGATTATGATTAAAGGTAATCCTTCGCCCGCAGATATTGCATTTTAATTCTCTATTCTGCAAAATAGATGGGTATAAGCAGTTTGCACTGCAAATAACAACGTCGCAGCAAAAAAGAACAGGTAGGTTATTTTGGGTGTAGTATTTTTTGCAGTAAAAGCATGCTTTCAGTAGATTCTTATCGAATTGGGCAGAAGTAAGAAGTTTAGAAAGAGGCGTTTCATAAAAAGAAACTGCAGTTTTTCTGGGCTCTTGCATGGAGTTTCTTTGATTGTATTTGCTTGGGGAAACATTAAAAGAAACAGACGAAGACAGAGAATACACATTCTTTTTGTCCATGTCGTAAAGGCTACATAGATTGCTATGCATAAGTGTGCGGTCGTTATAATTACAAGAAAAAAATGTGTCTACAATGTCCATAGAGAGAATTAGAGGCCTATTCTTTAGTGTTATGCAGGGAATGTTTTTAAGATTCACCATGCCACAGAGAAAGCCTATTTGGAAGAGGGGCATGTGTATGTTTTTAATGGATCTCCCTTCCATTTTTCGGATTAAAAAAGATTGCATATCGATTTTTCTATTTGCCTGCTGTGTACAGCTCTTTAGGAGAATAAACTTTTCAAAAACATCACAAGAATTTTCCTTTGCTACTTGGAAGTTTCTAATGGAAAGATGCTTGTACAAAGGCACATATAAAGCACTCCATTCTATGCACTTATTCAGTATACCGCAAGTAATATTTTCGTTTTGAAAGTCTAAAATGAGAAGAATTTCGTTGTTATGAAACTTTAAAAAGCCCTTGAACTTTTCTAGCTCCAAAACATTTTTGAAGTTCTTGTCAAATTGGGATGGCTTTATCTTTGTAATGACAAGACTTTTACTTAGTGCCTTAAGAACTGGGAGGTTTATATCATTCACAACAGAAATAAAAACATCCATAGATATTTTTCCTATGTGAATCCCATCATTGTTGTATCTTTTCAGAGCATTCGAGAACGGTCTAATAAATCTAGTAAAAAGCCCCTTTGGCAAGCGGCCTATTTCTATGTCTGTTTTATAATCAGTCGATACAATATAGGGTTTTTTGTATAGAGTAAAGATATCCTTGAATATGTATGTATCCCGATCTATCACGATCTCTGTATTGATAAGTTGTCTTTTGGAAGCAATAGTCTTAAGTACGTCAAAGAGATCCGGTTTAAATATGCTTTTTTTCTTTACGTCGATATGAATTTTCTTTAGATCGCCTTTAATTAGCTTAAGCAGAGGAAGGAATATATTGTAGGGTGTTTGTCTAAAAACAAGAATCTCTCCGTTGATAGTGAAGGGAGGAGTTATGTAAAAGGGAGTAGAAGAAACAAGTAAGTATTTATAATTGAGCAAATTGATGTTCGGTATATTGAATCCAGTGATCTCCAATCTCTTCATTGTGATATTTTTCAGAAAGCTAAGTAAATATAACAGAGCATGTATATCGATGAGCGCACACTCGGATTTTTTGACTAAACAGAGCAGCTCAAAGCAAACTTCCGAATGCAGGCTGCTAAGCCCCTTTCTTTTATACAAATTAATTTTTTCTATATACTCTCCCGGGTTTTTGAAGTCCAAAGTGAATTTTGTTAGATACATAAACTTGGGCAGGTCTTCATCAATAGAAGATGTTTCCTGAGAGAACTTTGTATCTTTTTTCCATATGCACTCATTGTAGGTGTGATGGAAGCTCCTTATAAATTTTTTGCTCAAACTAACAGTGTTTATATACCGGTGCATGCTGCTGTTGTATATTTCGATCCATTTGCCTTTTGTGTGCCTATCTGACATGCTGCTAATCTGCGAATCGTTGTAGACAGCAACTCCCAAATACTTCATGTCCAGCTCGTTGTATGGAATGTGTCTTATGTCAATGTTTGAAGATTTGTATGAAGAAACATTTGGGGTAATGTATGCAGCAGAATTGCACAAAAAGTGCTTGGCAGAAACAAAGTCATAGTATCTGTCCACTCCGTCGCCCAGCGCATTTAGAATTATTAGCTCTTCCAGATAGATGAAAAACGATGTCTTCTTATTGCTCTCCATATACTGTTTTAAGGCCATTCGGATGTGCAGAAATATACACATAGTCGTGATGAACCTCTTTGGCCTGATACTCTGCAGGTCCAGCAAAAAATCATCACACACCGGCTTATTATTATCATTAAACACATCCAGCAAAATAACATCTATGGTCGTGCCTGGTATAATATTTTGTACAAAACTGTTAAGCGGATTCATGTTTCGATTGTCTATTCCATATAGATAGAGCGAAGAAATAGGAGCCCATCGCACAGGCATGTCTAATTCACTATCTTTTGAGGATATACTGCAGTTGCTCAGAAGTAGGCGACAAACCATCTTTTTGCATAAAAATGAAAGGATTTCTGTAATACATTCTCTTTTTACCTCAAAAAACATCAAAGATATAGAGCTATTCATGTCTTTTTTCTGGCTCTCAAATAACTCATTGTATGCATATTCATCTGTTATATTAGCTAGTTGCAGAGCAGTTGTTAGGATTTTGTGCTCTATATCAAAGCCAACCAAGTTTTCTTTTCTACTTTTCTCTTGCTTGCTTTCTATCTCACTGCCCTCAAGAACAACTAGATATTTGAAATCTATAATGTGTGTTATAAGATACCCAATAAACTCACTATTTTCTTTAAGATCCGAAGCAGAGGGTATTCGCAGGAATAGCCTATTGCATCTCATTATTCTAAGAGTCCCCAGATGTTCTTTTATGTCTTCTATCAAAAAGTCTTTTAGCCATGTTGCCCATATGTTATTCACAGTAATATTAAACATAGTAAAGTCTATATAGTTTTTTTTCGCGCATTTCAAAAACAAGCCTATCAAGTCTACCATTCTGGCTTCTTCTCCAACGTCTTGCGGTGCATGCTCAGATAAAGACAGAAGAAAATACTCCGAAAATACTATTGCCCTTTTAATCTCCAGATAATAGTATTCTACATCATATAAATTCTTTATACACTTTATATGCACATTTCGAGACTCTTTCTTGTAGACATCTATCCATTGGCATCTTGTAAGCACTTCTTCACTCCCCATACATGCTAAAGCAAGAAGAAAGCAAACAGCTACTTGTTTCGCACCGAACCACTGCATATATCTCATTTTTTAGCTCTTTTCTCATTTATATAAATCATTAGCAATCCCCATAATCAATGATTAAAAAAGACATTGACATGTATATTTTGGCATTGAGCTTATCATTTGATATTTGCCATATAATACTTTACTTTAATACTTTACTTTAGTATTTTACTTTAATATTTTACTTTAATACTTTATTTTAATACTTTATTTTACTTTAGTATTTTACTTTAGTATTTAAATATAGCACTCCATTATAATAATTCTTCTAATCAAACCTGCGAACATAGCACATGAACTATCCACAAAGCGTCTTGTATTATCTCAAGATATTCTACATTTTGCAAGTAAGCAAATACCACCGCATTGCCAAAGAAATACTTATTACGGCATAAATAATGCAACTCATCCATTTTCCTAAGATACCATTATATGCTGTCAAATAGAATATAAAGGACACCTCCCACTAAAAGAAAAGCAGCATATCACACATACCCCATGTATTCTATCTTCTATTCGCTTATTTCCTGAGCATAAACACTTTCGTTTATGCTTGCATTAATAAAGCATGTAAATAAAAATACAAGGAACATCACTTAATAATAAAATGGAATATTTTTTTCATAATATGCAGTTCGTAAAAGAATATTGTCTTAGCAAATTAAACAAAGCAGCAGAAGGTTTTATTGAGCCTCTGAAAGGAAGCGAAGTAGCATACGATTTGTTTAGAGGAGTACTAATAGTAGAGCGAGTAAAGCTTAACAAGCACGCGATAGAGGAAAAACTAGGAATTTCTGTAGAAGAGGTGCAAGTAGAGAATGTATCTGTGCATATGCCATGGTATACATCAGAGCTACCAACTGCTCTGGCAATTAAAACCATGACCTGCAAAATAAATGTGAAAAAATGTCTCTGCGCAAGCTCTAAAGCATGCTTTCCCTGTAAAGTACAAGCAGAGCACATAGCCATCCCCGCCGAACAAAAGGAAAAAGAGCAAGAGCTCCAGCAAAACCTTCCCTTTTACAAAAAAGTTATAAGAAAGGTTGTAGAAGATTCAGTTAAAAGAATTCTCTCAATAGTTGAGTTTCGAATAGAAACTCTTTCTCTTTCTTTAGAGATAGACAGCAAGCATATTGTGCAGGTAAAGGATGTATTAGTAAGAAAAAGAAACCAAGAAATAGTTGTACAAGTAAAAGAAACAGGTGTAAAGGCGCTAGGACTAGAGCTAGAGCTAGATGAGTTCCACCTAGATAACACAAATGGCATACGTGTAGAGGTCTACCCAAAAACAGCAGAAATCATACTCCCATGCATCAACCCAAATGAAATACAGCATATAGTGCAAGCAATCCTATATCTTCTTCCAAAGCATCCAGAGCCTGCAGAAAGCATCCAAGAAGAAAAGCACAAAAATGCACTAAATAGACAAACTGCTCTAAAGAGTCTAAATAACACATCTAACAACCAAAAGGACAAAGAGCTTAAAGTCTCTCTAAAACTTCCCTTTAAAGAGCCTCCATATAGAGAAGCCCAAGAGGTTAGCACCCAGCAAGAAAATGAAGTATCTGAAGAAAGCCACTCAGAAAGCAGCGAAGAAGAAAAAGCAGCAAGTCCCATGGACCCCAATATCTATTTTTCTATTTCCCCACTTACCATAAATATACGCGGGATTGAGCCACTGGGTCTCCTCCAGGTTTCTTTAGCAGAAACATCAGGAATCATCTCCAAAGAAGAATCCATAGTAGAAGCGAATGCGTCTCTTATCCACAAAGAAAAAGAGCTCCTCAGTATAGAAAGCCTGCAGATAAAAAAAACACAAGAGGCTCTTCTTCTAAGCATTTCCCATGTCTTTGGCGCCATAGAAGCATGCCAAATACAGGATGCCCTAAAATCAAAAGATTCTTTGATTCAGAAGCTCACAGAACTAGCAAATGCTCTCCCGCAAACAGAGCAGAAAGAAGAGCAATTAGCAATCTCCTTAGATATCCACAAAACAGATCTAAGCCTTAAAACCCACTCTACAGTTGCCCAAATACTTTCCCAAAAAATACAGATATCCGCGAAAAACACCATAAAACTAGCCATCAAGGCAGAAGTCTACCTTAAAGAAACACAAACATTCTCCTCCCTCTCTCCAATTCTCTTAGAAGCCACCGCAGAAAAAAAAGAATCCATTATAGAAGTATTGAATGCTAAGATAGAGCTTCTCAACAAAATAGAAGAAGTCCTTCTCAGATGCTTTTCCATGCACAGAGACCTTCTTCCTATCCTCTCCCATCTAGAATCCAAAGAAGAAACAAATGCTCATATTGATCAAAAAGAGATAAAAAATCAAAATCATATTTTTTTCCAGATCAAAAATCTTTCCATTTCCTGTTTACTAGCCAATAAGAAAATCACGCTTTTATCCCAAAAAATAGATCTACAAGATAAAATGCTCTCCATACAGCATCTCTCCCTCCTTAAAGGAACAAAAGACCTATTACTAGGAGAAGTGCCTCTGCTCCTAATAGAAGAAAAAGAAGAAATCCTTCTATCTATCCATAACTCCGTTCTGTACATCCCAGAAGATGATTACATAGTGGAAATACTAGAAGAAATCAAAAGAATCACCGCAATATACTCTAATAATTACCAAGAAAGCAAAAAAGATTCTTCTCCCAACCAGAATAATTTATTGCTCTCTATCAATATACTCCACTCATCCTTATACTTTAACCATCCAAACTGCAAATGCTCCCTAACCATCAAAGAGCTTCCTATCCGTATAAATGACTCTCTAACAATAGAAAATGCCTCCGTATCCATCACAGAAGGAAGAGATACTCTCATAGTAAATAGCAAAATCCTATCCGTAGACATGCCGAAAGACATAGTAGAAGGAAAACTAGAAGCATCAGGAAAACTCACAAGCAATCTTTACGTCTTCCTAACAAACAGAACCTTCTTCATACTCACATGCTACGGCATCCTCTCAGATAGTGACACTCCAACTGCCCAAATAGACTCTACTCCCCTTAAAATATCCCTGGGAATAGAAGCCGCCGTGGAACTAACTCATAACTCCATGCACATCGCAAAAGCAAAGGCCTCAGGTCTTTTCACAATGGTGCAAGAAGAAAAGTACCATGGAGCAATAGATATATCCAATATAGAGGTATCCTCAGATAATGCGCGTATAGCCACTATTCCTCATCTCTCCCTGGAGTTCATGAAACGATCAGAAATATGCATAGAAGTGAACCTTTACATACAAAAGATCTTTGCAGCAGAAAGAGTAGGCCCTCTCCTCGATCTCTACGCGCAGTTCCTCTCCCGCGATCCAAGATACGGCATGCCATGGGTCGGTACATCTACATTGCTAAAAAGCAAAATAGAAGAGATAGAAGTAATAGTAGAAAAACTAATAATTAGAGTAAAAGACCTAGCAGTAATAGACCAGTACATACAAATGGACCTATACTTAGAGGAAGACCTAGGAAACAAGCAGATACTCCAAGAAAAAGTAAGACTCTCTATTACGCAAATAGTAGAACACATTCCTACCGTTAGAATACATCTATCTACACTGCACATGCTCCTCGGAAAGCAAAAGAACCTTCCGCGCATGCACTCCGCTCTTATGCGAATAAACGAAGGAAGAATGCAGAAGTTTCCAGTGGAGTCCTCCACGCAGATACAAGTGAGTCTCCCCACAGTAATCGCAGAAGTTGAGTCTCCTGATCTAAAAGTAGAACTGCTCCAAACCTCTATTACCATGCAGGAAGATATAGACATATACTCCCTTATTAGGATATACGGAAGAAACAAAGAAACCCTTGATTACGAAGTATTAGTAGAACAGTTTCCTCTAGAGCTTTTCTTTACTGCTTCCTCTCTCCTCAAGAAAGAAGGAAACTCCTTCTGCAGTCTCCCCTTCTTAGAGTCAGAAGATACTCTTCTTATATCCAAGCTTACAGTGGATGTAAAGAACACCCTGCGCATTAGACTAAGCGCAAAAATGATGGATATGCTAAAAACCACAGAAAGAAAAATAGCAATAACTAACCTTATAGATACATCTCTGTTCTCACGCAACCAAGAGATACTTTCTCTTTCCTCCACGTATCTAAAGGACCATGATCCAATTAGCACAAAACATAATCTTCTCTTTGAAAAGTACCCAACAGATACTACAGTAGCATTTAAACAAGAAGAAGATACATACCTTGTTTCCTTTAAAAAAGATATCGCAGTAATTAAAGGAAAATCTAATTTCAAAAACATAACAGACTCCAGTATCACCATAAAATCAAAGAAAAAAGATATTCTTCTTACTCCCTTCTCAGAATGCAGCAGCACTCAGGAAATCAAAGAGTTCTTCGTGCTCATAGATAGAGAAGAAAACGAGGAACACCCTATACACCTCCAATTTAATATTCCAGAAAACATAGATCTCCTAACAGAAAAGATTTCTATTTTAGGAAAAGAAAAAATTATGTGCAATAATATTTGTGTATGCCTAATGGTGCTAACAGAAAAAATAGATAACTGCTGCATTATGCACTATCTCTTCTACCACGAGTACATCCTAACCAATATGAGCTTTTCCTCCATTTCCTTCGAAATAAAAATCACAGAAAGCAACAAAATAGAAAGAATCACAGGAATAGCTGCCTCAGGAGATAACAAGCAAATGACAGGATACACAAACCCGCAAAAAAAACAAAAAGCAAGATTGCGCCTCAATGGAGCAATAGACTTACACCTCCACAGACAAGAAGAAGAAAACAAAAATATTCTCATACAAAAAGGAGTAATATCCGTAGCGCAAAAAAAGCAAATAATCATCCAAGGAGAGTACATAGACGTAGGAATGACGCAAATCACCATCTACCCCATTCTAATCGCCATAAACAAAACAGATTCCTCTCTCTTCCTCAGAACAGACGGAAAAGACCTCCTCATCCTCCCAGGCGTACAAACAGTCCTCTACACCAACAAAGACAAACACTCCCTCATTCTAAACAGAAAAGAGTCTCCCGTTTTCTCATCAAAGATCCACTCAAATATCTTCTTCTTAGACATTAAAACATCAGAGTACTACAACTACCTCGTTAGCATAGTAAAGGGAGAAGGAGCAAAAGAAAGAATTAAGTATATAGTAATAGAACCAGCTAATTACATAGAAAATCTCTCAGGAATCGACCTAACCATCATAACAGATAGAGAGTTCTTCTGCGGGCACACCACCAGAGTGCCCATCCACTTCCCAAGGAAACGCATAAATGCATGGATCCGCTTAGGCACCCTCTCAGATAACTCTTCAGGACTCCTCGACTCCTCAACAGACTCCAATAGCACAGCGGATTACGTAGCGCAATTAGAGGAAATGGATAATGCCTCTTACCTTCCCCTAGAAGGCCTAAAAAAACACTTAGTAAAGCTCCAAACAGATAAAGAGGCAATACTCCTCTCCGTAACCGTACACGTAATTAACAGCCAAAGAGTCATCTCCATAAAGAAGGAAACAGAATGGCCGTACCTCATAAAGAACCAAACCTCACATTCCCTCGTTTTCTCGCAAAAAGGCCACCACAGACAGTACAAACTCCTCCCAGATGAAGAAATGCCATATTACTGGGATAGCTTTAAAGCCCTTCCAGCCTTCGAAATCTCAATAGAAAAGTTCTTCCTCTGCATAGAGGACTTCGTAGCTGTCACCTGCGAAAAGTACAAAGCGCTCCTCGCCATAGAGGGAAACAAAAAGATCCTTTCAGTTCTTCCTCTTATTAGAGAAGATCCCCAAGCAGAAGAGCCTCCTCAACCCCAAGGAACAGTCATTTCCGTATCCGTAGCGCAAATCTCCATTAGCATCCTCGACAGAGCAGAAACAGAATTTGCAGCTCTCCACGCGGTATCCCTCTCCCTGGAGGCAGCCAACTCAATTAATGGAGTAGAATTCCTCTTTAAAGTGAAGAAACTGCAAGTAGACAATCAAGAGGATAGATGTATGTACCCTATTCCTCTATACACTCTAAGTGACTCTACTTCCTTCTCTTTCTCCGGATGGATAGTAAACCACTCCACGTGCAGGTACCTGAGCGTAGGAATAGTTCCAATGATCGCGGAAATCGAAGAAGAATTTATGAAGAAAGTCTGCTCGCACTTTGTATCTTTAGACGAGCCAGTGGAAAATCCTAAATACTTCATTAGATGCTTTAAGTGTCACTTCCTTAAGTGCCAGTGCACCTATCCTGCTCCCATTCCTCCTCAATCCCAATACATCTCCATGGGATACATGCACATTGATCCAATTAAAATGAAATTCTCCTTTAGAAGAGCTGAGCACCACTCCATTGTGCCTCTTTCCTCTTTGTTCTGCAACTTAAACAATAGCAAGATATCCTTGCCGCAGGTGCAACTCAATGACATACACGCAAAGTACTCAGAGGTCCTTGAAATCATACTTAGAACGTACAAACGAGGAATACTTAATAATATAGTGTCCCTCGTGCTCTCCGTGGACTTAGTAGGAAGCCCAGGAGACCTAATCGATAAGCTCGGAGTAGGAGTCCACGATCTCATATACACGCCGTACAGCGTACTCGATAATCCCGGGCTCCTCTCTAAAAAGCTCTTAATTGGAGGAAAAAGCTTAGCGAAAAACGTAGTAACAGGAGTAGTAGACCTCGTGGGTAACATAACAGGAACACTCTCTAAGAAACTCGCTTCTATCTCCATGGATGAATCTTTTGCTAAAATGACATTAGAAGCCAGTAGAATGTACGTAGATGACTCCTCTATGCACCTTCCCATCGCGAAAACGCATCTCTCTAAGGCCAGTGAGCAGTTTATGGGCTCCGTAATTAGTGGATTTAAGGGAGTCGTGCACAGCCCCATGGAGGGCAGTAAAACGAAAGGCATCACGGGAATGGTCCAGGGATTAGGAAAAGGAATAGTAGGAGCATTTATAAAGCCAATATCAGGAGCCATGGGATTAGCTCAGGGAGTCACAAATAGCATATCAGGAGCCTTACAAGAAGGAAAGCCTCTTCTCCGCTTACAGCTCCCCAGAGCGCCTCCTCTTACCAACTCGCCAACGGAGTACGAAGAAAGAAGAAACTTCTACTACCGAGCCTTTAAGTGCCTGTCAAATCGAGAAAATCAAAAGGAAGTCTTTATAACGGGAGCTCCATGTATCTTACAGTACGAGGGATGGTTCGCCTTAATAACAGAAAAACGAGTTATTTTCTACAATAAGTCAGAAGTCTTCCAAACAGAAGGATCTCCGGATATCCAGTTACTCAACGGAAACTCTCTTCTCTCCATAGAAACCATGCAAGTTGAGTTAGAAGGCACTCCGCCATTAGAAGACTTCCTCCTTTATAGAAGAAAATAAGTTTTTCTATCCATGCGCCCGAGAAAAAGAGAAAGCGCCGTAGCAAAGAGAATAAGAGAAAGAGTAGAAGAAATAGAAGTAGCAAAACACGTCAACGAGGTACCTCATCCCCTTTCCTCAGAGAATCTCTCCTTCGAGGAAAGAATGAAAAGAAGAGTAACACAAAGGTCCCCAGGAAAGAGACAAAAACGCGAATTAAGCACCATGCCACAAGACACGCCACACGCATTATGTTCCACGCACGCGAACGCATCAGATCTCAGCTCCGAGGAGATAGTCGATACCACGGCGCACATCACAACACACGCCATGGCCCACGGCATGGCCCACGGCACGAAGAATAGTACGACAAGTAGTGCAGTCCGTGGTGCAGCAAGTAGTACGCCCCGTGGAGCAAGTAGTGAAAAAATGAAATGCGGATGTTCCACGCATAAGCCGCAAAGAAACAAGTAACTCACTATTTCTTTACCTGTTAATTACTAATTACTAATTACTTAGATAAATAATTAATTTATTATTCAATAGTTATATTTCGTATTACGCACTCCATTACGCAATACCGTACTACTGTACGTATTACGCATTACCGTATGTATTACTGTATGTATTACTGTATGTATTACGGCGTAGTATGCATTATGTTATGTTATGTGCTGCGCCGTGTATTCTCCTTTAAAGAGCTTTTCTAAGTCTTCTGTGTATCCGTGGAGGTATCCCTTTTTATTGGAGAGATCTGTGAGGATAGAGAGGAGCTGTGACTCGTATGCGGCCTCTAAGTGTATTATTTCTTTTTCTAATGCTTTTATCTCTTCGTTATGGATTTGGATGATTTTTTGTGTTTCTTCTCTTTCTCTTATAACTACGGCGTACTTCTCGCGGAGAGCATCAAACTCTTTTCTTGCTGTTCCGAGTCTTTCCTCGTTCTCTGAGTTGAGGGCACTCATCTTATCTATTACGTAAAGTATCTTTTTATCTAATAAAGACTTTTCTGATGATTTTGATTTGTTTTCTATCTCTTTGTTCTCATTCTCTACAAGGAGCCTCTTTAGCTCGGACTCAGATTCTTCTGTTTTTCTTCTGTACTCTAATAGGAGGGATGAGGTGCAGAGGAGAGATTTAAGTTGCTCGGCTACGGATTTAAAGTTCTGAGTGCTTCCGTGGAGGTGCATAATCTTTTTTTCGTACTCTCTGAGGATCTCTTTTTCGTTTTTTAGCTGCATTTTCATGCCAATGAGGATCTCCTTTAACTGTTCTGGGTTCCTCACTATTTTTGCTTGTAATTTTGATATTTCTTGAGTTACTTCGATTAATTGGCACTTTTCATAATTTACTCTCTCGAGGACTAATGAGTGTTCCTTTTTTATCTCTTCTATCTCTCTAAGGGTACCCTGTTGGTCTCTGTGGTAATTAATTATTTCTTTTTCTTTTACCTCTAAGGAGCCTCGTAAGTCCGCGAGGATACTTTTTGTTTCTTCGTTCTCTTTTCTCTTTTTATGGAGTATTCTGCTCTTTTCTTCTATGCTTATCTGGTACTCTTCTATTTTCTCTTCTATTTCTTCTCTCTTTCTATACACTCTATTGTACACATGCCTCTTGCTCTCCTTAAATAAAGAAAAATTAATAACCGTACTAAGTATCTTAATGACTCGCGAGGCTTCCGGTTGTATTAAGTCTTTCATTTGGAAGAGACCGAATCCTATTCTTTCTAGGAACTTCCTCATTCCCACGTAAACTTGCACAATGGCCATGGACTCTTCTCCTGACTCATATACTTTTTCCTCTGCGAAAACACTTAATATGCCTTCGTATAACTTACAGAGGTACTGCGTGTTCGGTAAGTGTATATCTGTATCTACCATATTAAATCCATTTTCCGTTAAATATTCCACGATTTCCTTTACGCTCATATTCGGGATAACATACGTGGGAGCCTGTGCCTTCATAATTATTTTTTTAATTAAAAATTCTTATGATACTTCCCGGGGACCCTTTATATGCAGCTAAACTTATTTTTCCGGAAGTAAATTATATTGCTACAGCGCAAGTAGAGTATATACAGTACATGCACGTGTCCTTAAGGATGTTACAAGTAAATGGAGTGGAAACTCTTCCTGTTCCCGCGGTAATCCACAGAGAAGATGCCATGTACGGAATAAAAGACGAGGATAAGTTAAGTACTTTATTTTCTCCGGGAGACACAGTACACGCCAGAATACTTTCCCTCGGAGGAGAAGGCCCAATTGTCCTATCTACCTCCGATGATTACCACGGCGTACTCTCCGCTATGGACTTCTCCACGCAAAAGAGGCTCCCCATAAGAAACAATCAAATACTTCACAATGGAGTGCCTTTAAAGAGAAAGATCGCACAACACGCACCTCGACACGCTACACAGCACGGTACTCGCTAGGTCACCCCTCCAGATACGTAAAACACACATTAAGCGATACGTGGTCACCCCTCGGGATACGTAAAACACATTGGTAAGCACTACGTGGTAACCCCTTCGGATACGTAGAACAGATTGGTAAGCGCTACGTGGTAAGCGATTGGTAAGCAATTAGTTAATACTTAAGTATTTTCTGGTTCTTCTTTATCTTTCCCCGTTGTATGTATAGGTAATATCCTACTCCCACGGACATACAGATGAAGATGAGCCATACGAACTTAGATCTTGTTCTTGGAGCATCTTCCGTGGCCTCTGGAGCGCTTTGGAAGAATAATTTGCTTACGGCGATGCTGCGGAGGATAACTGCGCCACTGGAGGAGGTACTTGCGGATACGGAGATAAAAGGAATATAATTTACGTGGTAGGCTGGAATCGAACCTACCTCGGAGAGTTTCATTAGGCTGCTTCCGTAGAATATACAGATATCTTTTTCTTGTTTCTCTACTCGTATCATGCAGATGTCCTGGAGGGAGATCTTTTTTGAGAAGTGGAAATTGGGACGGTCTGCTCCTGTGGCTACTCCTATGGAGGGAGTTTCTCCTAGGGAATCCTTATTTATATTGAGGTAGACTAAGAGAGTATTCTTTTGGGCTTCTGCTCCGAAGAGGGAGCCGTGTTGGATTTCTGCATTTTTTGGGGTGAACCAGATGCCTACGCCTTCTACTTGCTTTTCTACTTTTAGGGAGAAATCTACTCGCCATGTGCTGTGGCGGAGAGGCTTCTTTCCTACGATTCTTCCGTGGGAGTGCGAGGACTCTCCTAAGAGGCTTATTCCGTACTCTGCTCCTCTGGAGAGAATTAAGGCATCTCCTTTTATTTCTCCAAAGGAAGACTTTCCTGTTTTTGTGTCTAAATACGGGTAGTTTAAGCTGAGAGCGCTCTCGTAGGAGGATCTTTGCTTTTCTTTTCTCGCGAGTGCTCCTAGGAGCAAAAGAAATATTAAATTCATTTAAATAGTAAAAAAAGATTCTTCTTTTATTGGGTTGGGTTAAATACTACTACTTTTCTTCTTAGCGGAGTACTCTGAGAGTATCTCTGGAGGGTCTTTTTAGAGACATTTACTCTTTCTTTTCTTGGGCGCTTTTCTCTTAGGATCTTTGGAAGAGGTTTTCCTTCTTTTTCGCACTGTTCTTTGATTTCGTTTCTTTTCTTCTCTCCTAAGATGGTTAAGCATCTTGCTATGTCTTTCTTTGTGGTGATCCATTGCTTAGTTATCTTTATGTCATCTTGTTTTCCTTCATTTCTCATTCTTAGAATGGCCATTTTCTTGTCGGAAAGAGTATTTTCTATATCCTCGTACGACATACTTCTTAGTTCCTTTGCGAATTCTCTTGTTCCCATGCAGGGGAGCAATTTAAAAAAAAGAAAAAAAACACAGAAACGAAGCGTAACGGATAACGGAAGACATGCCGCATGTTGTTCCACGGAAATATCAATAAAGTAAGGATGTACCACGTAACGTACTAATAAAGTAAGGATGTACCACGTAACGTACTAATAAAATAAGGATGCATTTATGGGTATATATAGTACGGATACATGTACGAATATACGCATACACGTACACATATACGTACAGATACGTACGGATACGTACGGGTGCGTAGTACGGGTGCGTAATAGGGTATATGTTGAATGTGTTTGATTTATTTTTGGAGGCAATCCTTGACGACTTCTAGATTCTTTGCGGCTAAAGGAGAATCATCAATAATATCTTCCATAATATCTTCTAAATAGGAGAAGACCTCTTCTTTCTTTGCGAGGGAGTGAGGAGAGGCCTTTTTCCAGGCTTTTAAGAAGACTAAACCATTGTTCCATGCTGAATCGTACGCTTCAATAAGGATTTTCGTAATAGCTACAAAGAAGAGTACGCTGCTGTTATGTTCCTTAGCGAGTCTCTTTGCTTCCTCCTCAATGGATGCTTCATCTTTTATGATAGTGGAGAGGATCGACTCCATCTTGTAGTAACTTTCTTTGTTTCTTTCTATCTGCTCAGTGATGGAGAGAGTGTTATGTTTCTCGTGTTTCTCTCTTCTTCCTTCCTTCTTCCATTGCGGTTTCTTTTCCTTCTTCTTAGCGCACTGCCACTCATCTTCGTCTTCCTCTTGCGCCTGAGGCTTTCCTCCGTGGAGGGGCACCCAGTCATTCTGCTGCAATTCCTTTATGTCATCTACCATGAACCTGTACCTCGGGCTAAGACTCTCTACGGCTATGTCTAGCCAAGAGATGTATCCCAAAAGGATGTGGTCAGATAGCGGATGGTTAAGTGATGCTCCAGTGAGTTTTAAAAGGTAGCAAAACTTTTCTACATTTTCCGGAGTAGATTTCTTCATGAGCAGCCCAATGACATTGTAAAGGACCTTCGGCGTAAAGAATCCGAGAAGGAACAGTTCAGAGACAAATCGGATACCCGCCATGTCTCTCTTTTTCGTGGCTATTCTCGCGTATTCCTTTTCTTTGTTGCTTGAGATCTCCATAACTCTCGCTGCCAGTTTGTCTGCGCTCATTTGGATGCTTTCCTGCACTGTGTCTACGCTCGCCCATTCCTTTTGCGTGTTAAACTCTTCTCGCACCAATAGTGCCAATTCCCTTGAGAACACAGAAGTATTAGATCTAATGGGAGACTCGTCTTGTTTTTCCTTTAAGTAAATCTCTTCATTGTAAGGGTCTTCTTCCTGTGATCTAAACTCCTTTCTAATTAGTACAGCCAGTTGCCCGTACACTTGCGCGTACGCTTCCTCCTGCATAGCTCGATCGAAGAACATTTTAGAGAGTTCCAGCATATCCGAGTTACTTTGTACCTTTATATCGAGTATCCTTTTAGCGGCACTATCTATATTACCAAATGAGACTTGGTTAAGTATAAGGTTAAAGTCTGCTATGTGTTGCTTAATAGTAGTGAAAACGTGTTGCGGAGCGGAGGACTTCTTTCCCTGTGAGAAGGAGAACCCGAGTTGCTTAAATTCTCTTTTTCTTCTTGGAAATGAAGAAGACTTAAGGAAAATAGCCTTATCAATGGCCACGGAGAACTTAGAGCTATTCTTCTTACAGGAGAGCAGCATGTCCTTCGTGTAGATGTACGGGAGCGTGGCAACGGGCACTTCAGCAACGGGCGCCTCAGCAACAGCAGTAGGCACCTCCGTAACAGGCACTTCCACAGCAGGCACTTCCACAGCAGAAGGCACTTCCGTAACAGTAGGCGTAACAGAAGGCACTTCCGCAACGTGTTCCGCAACATGTTCCGTGGCGTGTTCCGTGGCATGTTCTGTAACGTGTTCCGTGGCGTGTTCCGTGACGTGTTCCGTGACAGATGGCGTAACAGATGGCGCAACGGGCGCGTGTTGCGCACTGTGCTGTGGGGCCTTTGCACGTGTTGTGGTTTTTGTTTTTTGGAACTTTGAGGAGATGGGCGGTTTCTTATTGGCGAAGACTTTGCTGGTTATTGCGCTGCTCTGAGCTGCTCCCCAGGCCTCTACTTTTTGGTCTGAGCCTTTTGGCGCGTGAACTACTCCGTTCACGATATTGTACTTGGAAAGGTCTTCTTCTTTCTTTTTCTCTTCTTCCTTTTTCTGTTCTCTTTGCTTCTCTTTGTATCTCTGGAAGGATTCGTCTTTGTTTCTGTCTCTACGGGGAGGAGACTCTTTTGGGCGTATTCTTATCTCAGAGAGGCTCTTTGCTATTTCCTGAGCTACTTCTTGCTCTGTTTGTCCGGGATAGAGAGCTGCTACCATTGGCGGTAGCTCTTCTATCTCTTGCACTTCTTCATCAGCTGCTACAAATCTATCGGAGATGTCACTCGCTGGGAGGGAGGAATCGGGCTCTTGGGGAAGAAGTTCTTGTTCTGGCTCTTCTACTTGGACATTGTACTTCTTGAGCTCTTCTTGAATTATTGAGTCTGTTAGTTCTCCGTCATCTAAGAAGAGTTCGAGAATCTTCTTTTCTTTCTTAACAGGAATGATTTTTTGGAGATCCTCGCTCGTTCTCTCTTCATCTCTTGCTCTGTAATGTTTAGAAGTTCCTTTGTATTCTTGCCGTGGTTTAGGAGAAGGTCTCTTACCAGGGTAGCTTCCTGTTTCTTTGCCGCTCGCAGGGTAACTCCTTCTGGAATGTTCTCCGGACGCATTTTCTTGTCTTCTATCTTTGCTGTCCATTCCGGGGCTCAAAAAACTTAAAATAAAACAAATAGAAGCCAACAAATTCCCAAACAAGAAGCATAATTTATTCAATAGAATTATTCCTTGAGGAGCCAATAGAAGGGTTATCCAATACGCTATCCATTACGCTATCCATTACGCTATCCACTACGCTATCAGTAACGCTATCGGTAACGCTATCAGTAGCGGGTACTACGCTCTCGGTAGCGGGCACACTCTCCGGAACGCTTTCGGTAGCCTCTTGCGGGGCATCTTCTCTTACGGCGTGTTGTGCGTCTTCGTGCGCCTCTTCTGATGCAGCGTTGTCTTCACTTACGGCATCTTCTTCGTGTGCGTCTTCTTCACTTACGGCGTTGTCTTCACTTACGGCGTGCTGCGTGTCGTGTGCGTCTTCTCTTACGGCGTTGTATTGTGCATCCTTTTGAGTGACACGTTGCGGGATAATGTAACACGCTAAGTATCCTCCTCCTACTACGCTGATTATGAAGGTAAGGAGGGAAAGGAGAAGGGACTTATTCTTCTTGAGGAACACTCGAATGGTGAGGTAGACGTAGAGGAGGTACGTGGAGGAGTTTCTTTTGTACATTCTATTGTAGAAGTTTTGAGCGAGTAAGTAACTCTTTGGGACTCCTTTTCCTTGCTCGTACATCCATCCGGCGTTGTAATGGCCCTCTGGGGAGCCCATAATGGAGGCGGAGAGGTACCTGGAGAAGGCTTTTTTGTAATCCACTGGGATACCTTCTCCGTGGTAGTAGGCATTTCCTAATTCTACGGTGGATCTAGGATTACCTGAGTTAGCTACTCTTCTATTAAGTAAAATTTTTAGTATTTCCTTATTTGGTAGTGATATTGATCTTTTTCTTATAACGGTTAAAGAATTTTTATATCCTGTTATGACTCCTAAATCTCCTAAGAGAAGAGATAAGTAAAATGCTTGTTGATTCTTATGCGCCTTAAACTGCTCTAAGGCGAGTTTCTCTATTTCTAAGACTTTCTCGAAGTACGCGCTAATGCTCTTAAACTGCGCGGTGGAGGAGTGGAACTCTCCTTTGTTCCACGTATTTACTCCGTGGACGTACACGGCGGGAAGGTATCCTTCTTTCTTCGCGGACTTGAGGAGGTGCAGCTCTCCTAAGAAGCTTCTGTCTTTGTAGAGGAGGTACAAATTGTAATCGGCGGGAGCACTTCCTATGGAGGAGGCCTTTTCGAGGATCTTTTTTGCTTCTTCTACGGTGTTCTCCTGCATGTACATCATTCCTAAGCCATTTAGGCACTCGGGATCTCCTCCTTTTGCTCCTTCGGCGAAGTAGTGCCTCGCTGTTATTTTGCTCTTTCTGACTCCCCAGCCGTAGTAGTACATGTTTCCTAAGATGCCCATGACATCTGCTCTTCCTGTTCGCGCTACGTCTTTGAGGAAGTCTACGTGCGAGGAGGCATCTACGTGGCCGATTTTAATAAGAGAGAGGAGATTTTCTGCTGCTGAGCTGTCTCCTCCTTGTGTTAGGGCTTTTATGAATTCTATTATTTTTTTGTTCTCTCCTTCTCTTTGGATGTGCTCGAATTCCCATTTCGCGAAGAGAGTTAATTTTTTGTCGAAGAACTTATCGAAGACTTTCTTTGCTATTTCTTTGTAGTACTCTCCTGCTTCCTTTATGTTTCCTACTACGGTGGATTTACTTTCTATTTTTGAGGCATAAATGAGGCTTACTAGGTCTTTTACTTCGCAATGGGAGTCTAATGCTATAATTAATGACTTAATGGATTCTTTTTGATCCATATTGTAATATGCATCTATAAAGTACTTGTAGAAGTACTTGCAGGGAGCATCTATGGTATCGAGGAGGGTTTCTGTTCTTTTTACGTCGCAATCCATGAAAAGAGCCTCGAAGGCTCTATTGCAGTGTTTCTCACAGGATATTATGTGGGATACGTACATTTTTACGCATAAAACAAGAAGGATCCATACTCGCATACGAAAAAACATAAGAAATAAAATAAATCTTGAAAATAGAAACTTTTTAATTATTTTAAGATTTATGGAGCTGCTTAAGACACTAATTGAGGAAGAGTTTCCTGTTAAAATGTTTTCTATCACGGAAGCGGAAGTGGATCTGTACCTCTTAAACAAAGAAGGAACACGGCACAGTTACTACCCGGAATTAGAGAGAAAGATACAGGAAGTAGGAGATGTAATGAAAAGGAGCTCTAAGAGGAAGAGCGTAAGTGTAGAGGCATTTTTAGACGGAATATTCCAAGAGGCCCTTGTGGAGTACGGAGAAAAAAGAGTCTCTGAAGCCGTGCACATGTTTGATACCGCTCTTCGCGTACGTTTTGAGGCCTTAGAGAAAAGGCTGCTTTTAGCTCCTAAGCAGAAGAGATTTAAAATTAAAAGAGAAGAATTTGCATCTATTCTTGTTGATAACTGTAGAAATATTCATTTAGGAAGAGAAGCGAGTAAGTATCTTTTTTCCTCTGATATGATCTATGACTCTTATCTGTTTTCTCTATCTAAGAGTACCTCATTGGACTTTTTAACGGAAATCCATAGAAAAAAGGTAATTAAGGGAGATAGTATAGAGAAAGTAGAGGAGTACGTAAGAGAGAGGTACTCGTCAGATGCTCTGGGATGTGATACTTATAATGACAGAATAGTTTTTGTGGTGCTATTCCATTTAATACGAGGAGGAATGTACAAGGAAGCTGTGGAGTTCGTTGAGAGGCATCATGGATTCTTTAAGGAGATCTGCAGGAACTTTACGGAGGCTCTTCTTCTTTGGATGGACTCCCTTGGAATGATAGACTGCTCCGTAAAGCGTACGAACGGATGGGAGGAGCTTCCTGATGAAACGAGTGATCCCTTTAAGTTATTCTTCTTCCGCATGTTCCAAGAGGAAAATATTACTTCTCGTCCGGTTATTAATACCATAGAAGACTTTTTATGGTACCAAGTGATAATGGACAGTGGATCAGGAGAGAAGAGAAGATACACAAAGGAAAAGATATTCCAAATGGTTAAGGGAAGTTTATCTGCCTCCAGAGTCTTTTTATCTGCTCTAATGCTTAAGCAATGGGAGGAAGCCATAGAAGTTCTATACGACGATGGCTTTAAAAGTGGAGAAGTTCTGTTTCTGTGCTATGGAATATCTAAAAGGCTTCGCTTAGAGCATCCCGCTATGTTTCCCGTGCAAAGAGGAAGCACCGGGAAAGAGGGACCTCCTAAATGCATAGGAGCCATGGCGCAGATCATCCAGGAGATCTCTTCTTTGTTCTTAAAGCCAGAAGAGAAACTTAGCGTCATACAGATACTTGAGCCATTTATTGCCTCTGAATGGATGGAGGACTTAGTAGCAGAAGTGTTTATATCCTCAGAGAACTTTGAGATTCTTGGAACCATTGATGAACAAGGAAGAAAACAAGGAAGTACTCTCCAGGAGTATATAAACCTTCCTGTAGGAAAAATATTAGATAGAATATCTGGATACTACGTACATGGAGGAGATCTAGATAAAGCGTTAAAAATATCATATTTGGGAGATAGCGATAAGACTCTTCAGATACTTACGGATATTTTAATGGAGAAGATTAAGAAGGAAGAATTCTCTGATGGAGGAATATCTTCTATTATTTCTCACTTTAACTCTGCTTTTGTTAATATGCTTTGGTCCATTGTAAAGATTGGAACGGCTAAAAAAGAGGAACTGCTTCCTTTAATTAGGAGCACGGGACTTATTCCTTCTAATAACTCGACGGCGGCTCTTAAGAAGGCGCAGGAGATTTTTTCTTTGTCTCCTGAGATGAGGGAAGTGGTGGGTTTTGCTTTGGCTCTTATTGCGAGAAAAATTAAAGAGACATCTTGCGAGGAAAGGAACGAATTGGGAAAATCTCTTCTTCTTCTTGTTGGTGTACTGGATATTGATCAGAGATTAATGCAAAAAATTATTTCTGATATTTCTACTATTCTATGATTCTATTAATAAATGGAAAAGAATATTTTTTTATGTATAAAGACTCTATTCTTCTTAAGGAGTGGGGACCTGTTCCTGTTATTCCTGAGTTTGGGAGAAGAAAGAAACAGTTTCTTTATGGGTTGCTGCGGGGGGCCTCGTGTGGGCTGCGATACGAAGTGCTTCTTTTAAGCAATATAAGAGACAAAAAAAGATATAAAGAGAAGATATTGATAGAAAAAAGCATTGAAATGGATGATTTGGGGCTGCGGATCCTTTTAGATGGGAAAACCATTCGATTTACATCGTCTAAGCACTATTATTACTTCCGGGAGGTACTTTTATACTTGCACCAGGGAAATAGCTTAATAGAGGGAGTAGAGATAAAGGAAGATAGATCGAGTAGGCTTGTTGTGTTAGAGAAGCTTTTTAATCTTGAGGCGTGGAAGGGTGGAATAGAAATTAATAATTTGGATATTTTTTTATCTAATAGGAAAACTATTGGGGTTATGGATATTATTGGGGGTAAGATAATGGATAGAACAAATAGAGAGACGCACTGCGGGGAAAGAGAGTATATTAATATACAGTATTTTCTTCGGGATATATGGTGGAGGGAAGAGAGGAAGCTAATAAGTGAGGAAGCTGGAAAAGAAGAGATATTTCACATATTTATTTTTGATTGCTTTTATAAGTATACTGGAAAATGTTTTTCTTCTTTTAATCAGTGTAAGTTCCAGGAAAATACAGAGTGTTTGTGTTCTGCCTTAAATATAGGAAATAGTCAAAATATTGCATATTTGAACACTAAGACTCCTTCTTTGTATATTTTTGAGAAAAAACGGATTCTTTCTTTCTTGATAAAAGAGTTTTATATTTTAGAAGAATTTTACTCTTTTTATCTGGAAAAATATCCTAAAGTGGAAGAAAGAATGAAAAACTTTTTTCTTCTTTTCACAAGAGATAAAGAGCTTTTCTATTCTTTTGTGTCTTCTGAAGGAAACTCTTCTATAGAAAGATTCTTCTCTGTTCCAGAAGAAACCTGGAGAAAGTATCTTATTGACCGAGTGGGAGTGCGCATTACTGAACATACAGAGAGCTCAGAAACACAAGATATAGATAATACAGATTTATACGCAAAATGTTGGAAAGAGGTTCCAGGCAGTCCTAATGTATTTTTTATGCGCTTAGATACTATCTATTTAGTAGAGTTTCTTCCCCAGACGGCTACTGATCTTTTTTTCCTTCTTTATGAGTTATCTAATTATGTGTTTCAGGACATACACTCAATAGGCATAGAAATGTATGAAAAGCCATACTATATCATGCAAATTTCTATTCTGTCTAAATACTTGCTCTCTACACATTACAATATTACATTTTCTCTTTTGTATTTGGATTCTACTGATTGGCCTCTGCGGGCTATGCAGGATCTTTTCTCTAAGAAAGAGAGCTCTTCTGAGAGCAACTTGTCTCTTTCTTTTGTGACTTCTTTTCTTTTTTCTCTTTATGTTTCCTCTACTCTCTCTTACTCTCCTGATCTGATTATATGGTCTACATGGCTCTATGCTTTCTCTAAAAAAAGAGACGTTCTTGCTTTCTACAGTGCTATCCGGCACATCTCTAAAATCTCTCCTCAGTTTAAGAAGTTCTTTCCTCGCGAAGACTTAAATACATGGATCAAAAAGAGCGTTAGAGCTCTTTCTTCTGATGTTCACTCAGAGGAGCCTTCAAAAAGAGGAAACAGAATACTTCTTCTCCGCCACTATAATTTCATTCTTCTTCGTAATTCTTACCTTGGCCTGCTCCCCGGAATATTTTCTCTTTTTCTTTTCTCTCTTTCTTTCTCTATGTATCCCAATAACCCAATGCCTCCCCTTAAAAGAGTTATTTTTTTGCGAGTTCCTACTTCCCTGATTTCTTACAAAAACTCTCTTCTTTTCCAGAAGTACAAAGGTATGCTTACGCACAAAGATATCTTATACATCCACATGTACACTTGCTGCTTCTTCTATGCTTCTTTATCAACCCAAAAACCCCCTAATTCTTCTAAAGATGCCTTAAACACATATATACTATACAAAAAAACATTTCTAAGAAGGATAAACATATTTCCTATGATCTCCTTGTACTCTTCAGCAGTGCCTCCTGGAGCCACTGAGTACTTAGCAGAAACCAGAAGGTTCTACAACTCCATAAAAAAATCAAAAGAACTGGATACCCATAAGAAAATGGTATTTCTCTTGGAAAACTCTCTGTGCACATACGGGCTCTTTTACAAAGCCCTTCGGCACAGCCTTAAACAGGAAAAGATCTACATGCCAAGTCTTTTTAAGGGCTTTTCAAAAATATATAAGGCCTTTGATCCTCTTGTTTTTCTTCTAAAAATGCAGTATAGGGATATATACGCAGAATATATAGAAATATCTAAAATTCTTCTTCCTAAGCCCCATGATATGCTGAAAAATCTTCTTTCTTTCATCCAGACCAATAAAGTGTCTTCTTCTGTGTCTAAGGCATATGCGCATAGAGCGCTCTATATCTACTTCCACTTCTCCCTAATTCTTCAGGAAGAGTTTCCTTCTACTCTCCTAAGTAAATCATTTATATCCGCAGCATGTGATGAAGATACAATCATAAAGGAGTTTTCTCGTTTTTCTGATGCTACCATGGATACGGATGCATTCCACAGCATGTGCTACCTCTACCATCCGCGGCTATTTAAAAAATAAATGTATCTTATGTTACTCAAATATTTATTTTTGTAATACATTCAAAGAACATAGCACGGTATAAGTTTTATTCTGTTTTTTTATAAAATGGAAGTTTCAGAGGAAGAAAGAGAAGAAAGAAAAGAAGAGAGAGAAGAAGAGAAAGAGGAGAGAGAAGAGAGAGAAGAAGAAACAGAGGAGAGAGAAGAGAGAGAAGAGAATTTAGTGGTTTTTGACAATAAGGAAACGGGAGAAATACTTAGAGAGTTGGATGCTCTTCAGAAGGAAGACGAAAAGATGAATTTACAGGGAAAACCGGCACTTGGCAAGATATTTCACATGGAGAGTGTGTATAAAAAGCTTTTAAATAGAAAAATACACCAGGATCTTTTGGACTCCGGAGTTCTTATTCTGCTGAAGAAGTGGCTGGAGCCTCTTCCAGATAACACGCTTCCGCATGCGGATGTAAAGAAAGGAGTTTTGGATATTCTTGACCACTTTACTCCGGAATCTGAGCATCTTATAGAGAGCGGAGTAGGAAAAATAGTTTTGTTCTACTCAAAGAATCCCTATGAGAAGAAAGAGATCAAAAATCTAGCAAGAAAGCTTGTTCTGAAGTGGATCGAGCTGACTGTTCACAAAGAGAATGATTTAGCAGACGAGTAGAAAAAGACCATATAAGAGACCATATAAGCATGTGTAAAATATTATACACAATAGTAAAATAATATATGTAGTAGATACTTAAGGTGCTATGTGAGTAGTAAAGCAAAGTGTGAATAGTAGTAGAGCAAATATGTGTGATGTTTAATGGGTGCTGTTAGTGTAGTTGGTTATCACATTCGCCTAACACGCGAAAGGGCCTCGGTTCGAATCCGAGATAGCACATTCTTTTTGCAAAAAGAAATGCATAAATTAAATAAAGCAATAAATAAGCCAGTTCTATTAAGCAAACCTTTTTATTGCTTTTTCTGTTGTATAAATGCAAGATAAAATTTTTAATGATGAACGAATGCATTGTAAAGCCGGTGGAAGAAACCAATGGAGCTCTAAGAAGTAATGCGAACAAAATCGTTAAAAATGTTTTTATTAGGCGCATGGAAATGTACTTCCTAGAGACAGAAGAGCGAGAAAAGGCAGCAGAAGGAGAGACAGCAGAAGGGGAGGCAGTGCATGTAGAAGAAAAAACGCTTTTAGGATTTTCTTTTATACACTGGACAATTTTTGCTCATTTTTTATTTTTTATTGGGCTTTTGACTATATCGTGTATTTTTGGAGTAGTATTAGCCTGCCCAAGGATTCTTGATTCTTCTATTGGGTTCGTTTTTAAGTATTTGGCAGTGGGCGTTCTTTTTTCTGCGTTTGTAATGCACCCTTTCAAATACAATAAGAAAGACGGCATGTATGTTTCTAAATTTTTTACAAAATTTAAGCGAATTATTATTTGTGAGGGCTTTCTATTGCTGCTGATCCCCTCTCTTCTGATACTGTCCATAAACATGTTTTCTTTGAATATTTCTTACCCGCTCTCCACAGTTATAATAATTTTTGCAAGTGTGGCAATTCTTTCTTCTTTGGTGGTCAATTTAATATACAGATTGGGGTTCTGGTACAAGTACTGCAGAAAAATACGACAGAGCCAAGCTATTCTATACTCGATAGCTCTTATTTCGCTGGGTTTTATTGTTTTCCTTGGAATTTTCTGGCAATCAAGTTTTGCAACCCAATTTATAAACATTAAAATGTTTGAATAAAAGAGTGTAGTAGACATTTACTTAATAAAAGTTTTCTATTCGTTAAGAGTACATCTATTTAAGGAAAAACACACAATATGTGATCAAAAGAACAATAAAGCTTAATTTTCTTTGTTTTTCAATGAAAACAAAAGAAAGGCTTATTTATTCGGTCTTTTTGCTTATGGCTCTGGCGCTTAACATGAAAAAGCCTTTATATGAAAGCAAGGAGGAAGAGGAAGAAGGCGATTCCGTGATTTATTAGAAAGAGCTGGATATTAGGATGATACGGTCATGTCTAAAAAGCACTTCATATAGAAACCCAATTGATATAAATATAACTAAACAATACTATAAAAAACACAAACAGGCCTAGTAATATCAAATAAAAGTATAAATAGAAGAGAATGTTTACAAATATGAATAGAATTGAAAAGATGAGTCTACTTCTTGCTGGTATTTTGGTTGTTGCAAATGCAGTTTTTTGTTCATATACACCAGAAATAGAATCCAACCCAAATGTGGAATACATAAGCCCTTTAGAATTAATGAAATATGTCTCTGAAATAATTAAAAAAATAACAAAATGCGAAAGGCTAATAGAATTATCAAACGAAACATTACACTGCTATAATACCTATCGGGTTTATTTATATAGAAAGGAGTGCGAGTATAATATGCTGGTACAAGAGGCAAAAAAAGTATATGGAGTCGAATGGACTCAGCTTAAATATCCTAAATACTACACTTTGCAAAAAAAGAAAGAAAAAATAAAAGAAGCATTGAAAATGGAAAACAGGCGCTGCACCATACTAGTTAGATATAAATGGGGATTTGATTCTATTCTGAGCAAATTGTCTGAATTACTGGAAAATAGAAAAAGCTATACAGACCAAGAATGTAATTTAATTGTTAAAATAATTGACAACTACATAGTCCAGTATAGTAAAACAATTAAAGAAATTCAATCAACCAATGCCTTCTATACATAAAAAAATAAACTCAGTAAAAATAATTAGGCATTTTTTAGCTTGTAAAAATTAATATTTCTATTTTTATATGAGTTGTGCATTTTGTCTATTCTATTGGTAAAAGAGACTACATGGCTGAAAAGAAGCTAAAGTATGGCTGTGAGCACATAAGCCAATTTCTGTGATCTTTGAAAGATAGAAACGCGATGACAAAACAACAATCCCAAAGATATTTTTAGCAGACAATAATTCCAAAGAGATTTTTAGCAGATCCGAAAATATTTGATGTTTACTGCTCTAATATACTTAGAAAAGATATTATATCCTGCTTTCTATATAAAATTTTGCAAAAAAATATTCTTTTTTAGGCCTTTTCGATCAGGATGGACATTACAACAAACTACTGCTTTACAAAAGTGGATACTTATCTAAAAGTAGAGAAAAAAACAAAATACGCACTAATCTCGGCATACATGCGATTGTTGATGCTTGTGGCTCTTCTTTTCGCATCTTATGTGCATTGTATCACAAAGGAAGAAATAGCACGCACGCTTTTAAAACACTATATAAAAACATTTGGCCAACCCCCTACACTAGACGATATTTGCAATCGCATACAGCATAGAGACTCGATGTATTCCGTAGATGTTAAAGAGCACTGTTTTATAATATCAACAGAAACAAGCAGTTATACACTAGAGGACTGGAAAGCCATGCAAAACCTTCTGGAAAACATATGTGTGATTAGATGCAAATACATGTGCTTATATAGTATAGACCTCCAAAACACAATACCCTTTACAATTGTCAAAATGCTTGTTGAGCGGGTAATTGTGTTGGACCTGCTAAAGATACAAGGGCCAATAATCAGCAATAATGCTGATGGCATTCGCCCCAATGCATATGCTGCAGATTTTAAGGCAAAAAATGCACTTCTAACCCCTGATGAGAAAGAAGCTGGCGAACTAAAGCTATATCTTATAGACTGCCCTAATGAGATAGTTGAGCTGGCTATGGATAACTGCAAAACCTGCATATTTGTATCAATCTATTTTGAAAATTTAGCCATCAAAGAGCTTGATTTGAGCACGATCATTGTAAACACCACATTTAATATTTGGCTAAAAGATCTACCAAAAATAGAGAGACTAGTTTTTCCTAATAGTAGTAGTATAAATTGCAAATCTATTGATTTACAGAATATGCCGCAGCTAAAAGAGATTTCTGGTGCCTATAACTTCTTTTCCTCCATCACAAGTAAAGTAAAGTTATTTGACATAGATGGGAATGTCTTTAAGCTGTGCGGAAAATCCTTTATAGAAGAAAAAGATGTTCAGCAGGAAAAGCTTTTGGAAGTAGATAAGATGATGCTATTTAATATGCCGCAGGCATATAAAGACATAGAGAAAATGTTTTTTTCTCCATGGCTCTTTATAAACGATCTATCTATTCGAGTGGTTCCTCGAATATGCCATATGTCAAGCAGTGATATTAAGAAGATATACACTTTAGAAGTAGTTACTTGCATGGGAATACATGTATCAGAAAGCGGCGGTTATAACATTCACATGCAATCTCCAGAAGACATAGATATATGCACACAGGAGTTCTTAAAAAGCATTGCAGCCAATATTCCAATTTTTGCGAATATGAGAGTTGTCTGTCCAATGATAAAAAACACAAGACATTATGACCGAATGATATATAATATTTTTTCTCTTTATATCCGGCTAGAAAGATCTAATGAAATTCGAGCAGCAATTAATAAGTTACAAGAAAAATACGATGTCTTATGTCTGCATGTAGGATATAGCCAAATTAAAATAAACGGGGCATCGGCTCCAGAAAATTGGACAGAAGTGCTCTGGGACATGTTTTCATGCATGGGACATGGAATTACCACAGCCTGTCTCGATTTTTGCAATATGGAAGAGCCTGTTGGAGAAACTGTTCATGAGGAGATCCCGGAGCATTTCAAAATATACAAGTACAAATTTATTCTTAAAGAGCTCCATTTTGAGAATTGCAAAATAGGCTTCATCAGAAGCATGCTTACTAGATATAGTTATTCTCCAAAAGCCAAGATCTATGTAGACTGTGAAGAGCTTAAAGAAGAGGATGTTTGGAGTTTTTGCCGAAAAACAATGGACTATCAGTTTTCTGAGATTATTCTAAGAAAAACATCTAAGCTAATAGCGAAGCTACAAGAAAAAGGCTACTCGCTACAGTATGAGCTACAGAATAAGCTTGTTCTAGAGGTAGACTCTCTACAATGGTTTGTTAACAATTCTCTTATTGCCGAATGCATTTTTTCAAAGAACTTTACTCTTTCTCCCACATATCTCTCTACACTAGCAAAAGAAATGCAGGATAGTTCTAAAAAAAGACAAGACAAGGAGGAACCTCTTCCGTTTTTTATTGGCAAAACAGTAGAAGAAGTGTGTGCAGAGCTAAAAGATTTCCCCACTAGAATAGGTTACATTACGCACTTAAACATACTAATATGCAACTCTGATGCAGCATCCTTTACTACAGCAGAGGAGCTATCCACATTCATTAAGATAATTAAAAGAATTTTTGCGGACTTGAAAATTCTAAGCATTTTCAATCTAAGAATCAAGAAGGAAGAGCCACATAATTTATCTATACTAAATGCACTCGTAGATAAAAAAGAACAAAGCAAGTTAAATAATATATTTCTGAAAAAATATAAGATATACAATGAAAGAAGCACAGCGATATCTGGAGAAGGGGAAACACAGACACTGAATTACAGTATAGGAGAAAGCTACTTAAAATATTTAGTAAAGAAGAAGCTTTTTGGGACAAATATATCTATTAACCGTAGAGCACTCCCATTCATTTATGAAAACATTAATGAGAGCAACGTTAATACTAATGTAGATCATTGGGAAAAAGCCCTGATAAACAATGAAAAGTGTTCAGCCTGTTGGAATTGCGCTAACGACCTGGATATGTACATTATGCATCGATGCAAACATTGGATGTGTCGAACATGCGCAACAAAATGGTCTAGAAGAAATAACAACTGTCCTATATGTAGGAATATTTCTGATTTTGACATGGCTTTTTATGTTGTACGGCCAAAAGATGCAGCAAAGGAAAGTCTAACAGAAGATGACTTCGAGTTCATTAAAACATATGCTTTATAATCTATTTTTATAGTGTAAAAAAATAAATTATTCTTTTAATACATTCATGCGACTATGCTCTATTGCTAACAATTCTGAGCTAGTATTAGTATATTATGTATATGACAAATACTTGTACTTGTTACAGTCTCTGCAAGTTAAATGAATAAATTAAGATTTAGCATTACTCAATATATTGCACAAATGTTAGAAGATATCTTTATTGTTTGACATATTGGGTTGATGGAGATATAAAAATAAAGATAAAAAATAAATAATTTTTTATAGTATGCAAGTATTTGGAAAAGTATCTCTAGCTCTTGCAAGTATCTTAATTAAGTTGGTTTCAGTCTATTGCTCGCAAATGAAAGCACAGCCCCAACACATAAAGCCTAAGAACATAGATCATTCAATTATAATGAAGTATTTTAATGAAAAAAGTCTGTATACAGATAAGCTTATGGAAAACTGTCTATTTATCCGCACCCGTCTAAATTCCGCAGTGGAGGAGACTACTGATTATTTAGATTATTTAAAAAAGAAACGGCCTAACAATACTTCTAATCCAGACTCAAATACTATTAAACAATATACTATAGCTGAATTAGGCGTATGTTTAACTGTTTCGTATCAAAATATATCAGAAGAAATAGATGTTACGCTTGATGAGTTAGAAGAATTAAAAAAGAAAACAGAGGAGGATAAAAAATACCTAATGATTCTTACAAGCAGATTCTCTATAATCATAGACAGTTTAAAAAAGATTGAGGTACAATTGAATGAATTATATGACAATAGGTCAACTTATTCTGTTTCCAAGTATAATAGACGTACTGAAGAAATTACCAAAGAAATAGATAGTAAAGATAAAATGGTCAGAGATGTCAGTGCTGATGCCATTAAGATTCTGAACATGCTAATTTTCAATCCAAAAAAAAATAAGAAGAAAAATAAAAAGAAGAACAATAATATAGAGAACACAAGTGTTTAATCATTCTTTACTTCTCCAAAATAAATCGAGATTTTCGTATATATCGTATATAGAGCAGAAAATCCCTTATGTTTACAGGGTGGTATTAGGAAAACTTTATCCCGCCAAATTAAGAAAAAAAATATAATTTTTCAGAAATTTTTTAGTATTTCCTTTTTGGGACCACCTGGATTTAGTAATATTTTTTTTCTGAGAATGATGAAATCCATTAAAAGACAGGAACAAATTGAACGGTTATCTATTACCAGCTCTGACAACTCTAACGACTATATTGATGTTAATGACTTACACCAACAGAATTTAGACCGAGTATTTATTGCCAGCTCTACATCTGGTAACAATATTCTAGAAAAGTCAAAGCAAGATGAAGATGATTCTCCTGCTGAACAGCGCACAACAATCGGACAAATATTTGGGTTGATTATTCACTTTTTGGCGCACTTATCCATTATTGGTGGAGTAGTTCTTGCAGTTATGTTTTTCTACATGTGGAGCACTGCAAAAATGAACAGAGATGGAGGACTTATTTTACTCCCATTTGGGTTTCTTGTGTGCGGAGTCATTCTTCTGCTTCTAACGCCTCCTTGGTCTTCTCGGTTCTTCAAGAGCTTTGAAAAGAAGAAAAGGACTACTCTTATGGCAAGACTGATCATTTTTGACGCCATTCTCATTGGTGTGTTGATTCTCGCAATGTTCCTAATCTTCCCCCATGACAACATTACAACCCCCTTTACCTCTAGAAGACACCTTTCGGTGGTTATGTATGCCTTGTTTGGAGTTGGAGTGCTATTATCTCTTATTACCGTAGCAGGAAAGAAATTCCATAAGAAAGAAAAAAGAACTAAGCTTCTTATACTCATAGCAGTCGCCTTGTTTCTAGTTCTCTTAACCATTCTAATGATCTCTTTCCTTCGCGCTACGTACTTAGACAATCCTAACTACATAGAGAAGCTGAAAGCATTAAATAGCTCTAACGATCTTTTAAAGAGCCAAAATGAAAGTCTTCAAAAGGCCTTAGAACAACTGCAGACCCCAATTAAGGCATAAATTCTATGAGTTTTATTGTTTTTTGTGTATTGTTTAATCATTTTCTATATACTCAACGGCTTTTCTTATGGGATCAGGAACATCTTCTTCTAATGAGGAAAGAAAGTTAATAGCCCCTAAGTAGGGAACGCCTGTCTCTTCTGAGAAAAGACGGACTCCATTCTTTGAAAAAAGCATGTTTTCTTCCTTACAATTTGGACACGCAATGCTGCGCATGTTTTCTATAATCCCAAAGGGAGAAATGCCATTATTTGAAAAAAGATTAAGAGTGGAAAGAGTCTCATCTAAGGCCAGATTCTGTGCGGTTGCCACAAGCAGAAGCTTTCCCTCTGAAATTCTCTCGATGACAAAAGTGTGCTCATCGGTTACTCCGGGAGGCATGTCTATTACCACATAATCATACTTTGTCTCATCCATACTCTCAAGAAACAGAGTCAAAAGAGCTATTTTCTTTGGGGCCCTCCAAATTACTGCAGAATCTTTTGGAATCATAGAGGAAATGCTTAGAAAGTGCAGAGTTTCTGTGTGCTGCACAGGAACTAGTCCTTTTTTGCCTTTAAAAACTCGCTCATTATGGCTCCCGGTAAACACTCCTACACTTGGCCCACACAAGTCAAAGTCCAGAAGAAGAACACGAAACCTTTGGGAAAGGCACCTGGCAAGCAAATACGAAACTGTGGACTTTCCCACTCCTCCCTTTCCACTAGCTACGATAATGCTTTTCATCTGAAAATATTTGCACTTTTTATTGGTTTCTTTATTCACTGATAATCATTGCTTGTACTGCTTCATGGAAAAAGAGTTTAAAATATGCGAAAGAGAAGAGCAATCCACACATTTAGAGGGAAGAAGATGCGTTTGTCTAATGGCGTTTTCTTTTGCTCCCGTATGGCTTTCTCTCTCTTCTATATAGAACTTCAAAATAGTAGAATAGAGATCACTCTGCTCCTCTAAGCAGTCAGAGGAAACAGCCTCCAGCATCTGATATATCCCAAAGAGAATGCGGTCTTTTTTGCTCCCCCATGTTTCCTTCAGTCTCTGCAAGTCATTAAACACCTGCAGCATACTTCGATCTATCCTATGGGGTATCATAAAGTACTTGGATAGAGTTTCCACCTCTTCTCCATAGATCTCTCCTAACTCTTGCATAAACGCATTCATACACTCGATCCGCATGTGGTTCTGCACCATATCCATCATATTATAGGAGTCTATTCTTTTTCTTATCTCTACATACACTTGGTTTTTTTCTTCGCTTATTCTCATATATACACCACCTCCCTCAAATACAAGAGAAGAACTCTTTAGAATAATTCGCGAAACCAATCTATCTAACACGTATGCTGTACAAACGCCCACTCGCACACTGCCTTTTTCTGCTTCCAGAAGCAAAGACATGTGTCTAGGAACAGAGGAGAATATATTGTTCAAGTAAATGTCTGACTCAACAGACTTTTTCTTTCCTTCTTTGTTCTTTACTCGCAACCCGCTTAGTAGAACCATGGATTTGTTAAGAAGCAAAAGAACACTTTTCTGTACGCACTCATACATATCTCTTCCCTTTTCAATATAATTGATTCTGTTCTTCTCTATACTGTTTGCTTCTACGTTTCTGCAGATGAAAATTTCATCTTCTTTTGTAATCAGATGCAATCTGTTTATTTTTTCAGACACCTCTAAATAGTCTATAAAAACAAAACAGCTCTCTTTTCTTCCTCTTCTTAAAATTTCTTTCACCTCCACATTCTCTTTTTCTTCACCAAGATACTCCGTTTCTCCTCCTTTTTTAATAAATATCCACTTTCTTAGTGTTTCTTTGCCATTTGCTTCAATAATAACCACTTCTGCTTCATGCAGTACTTCTTCTAGTTTTTTCCATAGTTCTTGTGCATTTATTTTCTTTTCTTGCTGGAACACAATGAAAAGTATTTCCATAAAAATTTTTGAATGGATTTATTTTTCTACTTCCTCGTTGGATCGAAGTATTTCTGTTCTGTATTTTTCGTAAAAATATAAATGCGTAGTATTTAAAAGATCATCTCTGGCAAAAGAAAACATCTTCAAAAGCAAAGAATAGTTAGAGAATCGCTCATCTTTTAAAGAAATAACACCAAATGGATTCACTCGGGACCCAAACTCTACTCCATCATTACTTACTTTGTTCCCGCATACTATGGAAAATGGAAGATCTCCAGAAGACACTTCATTTACTTCGAAGAGATCTATTTGGTTGTCCCCCATGGTTACATTGATCTTCTCTTTTATTCCGGATAGCTCTTCGTCTGTGTAATAGTCTGACTTAGGAATAACAATTATGCAATTAACAAGAGTGTGCAATCGCTTTAGAAGATTTAAGTCTTGCTCTTTGATGCCCTGGGCAGAGGGAGAGACGAAGAAAATAACTAAATGTATTCTTCTATCACCAGTAAACATATCTCTATCTATTTTGTTTTCTTCATTTAAATGATCTCTGAATCTTTTGCAGATAAACTCTTTTATCTCATAGAACCTGTCCTCTATGTTTATGGCATCCCCGTATCCCCGGGCCTCATAGAAGTAAACAGACTGTCCTTCTATTTCTGTGGAATGCGTAGAGAAGTCGCCTGTTGACTCAATTGGCTTTTTAGAGACAGATTGAATAAAAGAGCTTTTTCCCACTCCCGATGCGCCTACTAGAAGAAGATTCAGTCTTGTTCCTTTTTTAAGAATTCTCATTGTTTATTTACTCTTCAAGGAGTTTCTTATTTGTTTTAATAAGAAGCTCTATTTCCCGGGAAGAAACACTTGATCTATTCCAATTAACAGACAGTCCCTCTTTTTCATCTGCGTCGTAGGGAATCACGTGGAAGTGCACATGATCTACACTTTGTAGGTTTCCGTTATTCTGCAAAATATTATATGGCCCTATATTGATTCCCAACTTCTCGACTATCTTTTTAATAACAAGAAGAGCTCCTCCTAAGTATGCATCAGGGAGATCAACCAATCTTCTGCTGTGATGCCGCGGAATAATCAAAAGATGTCCTCTGGACAAAGGACTCACATCCATTATTGCAATAAATAGATCATCTGAGTATATACACTCTCCTATTTCTCCATTAATTATTCTGCAAAAGATACACTCCATATACCATAGAAAAAAAAACATTTTAAATGGCAAGAAAGAAGCCTACGCGGTCCGTAAGAAAAAAAGTTACAAAGAAAGAAGAAAACAGATTTCCTTGTCCAGAGTGCAATAGAGAGTCTGTAGTGCAATGTAGAGTAGATCACCAAAAAAAGACAGGAAGAGCCTCCTGCGCCGCTTGCTCATATACATTTGAGTGTCCAACAAATAATTTGTCGCAGGCCATTGACGTATATACAGAATGGCTCGATGAAAAAGAGGCCCAAAAGAAAAGAAGAGAAAAGAAAGAATAATTTTTTATGTTTAGAAAAGACGGGAGAACAGACAAACAGCACAGATCCTTCTCAGTCAATAAAATAGAAGAGTATATTGAGGTAGCCCATGGATTAAACAGAGTACTCTCTAAGTTAGAGCCATCTACTATGCAAAAAAAAAGACTGGCAGTGGACATAGTGATAGAGCAAGAATCCACTTCGTCTTCTCTTCCGCAGGCGAGAAAAGAAAGAAAAGAGGAGGAATACGCAAAGATAATAGAGGATACGTTTTCTTCTGTTCTTTTAGAACAGGATGCTTCGTATAAACTGTTTCATAAAATATACTGCATAGATGGATCTATTATCTCTACTCTGATTAACAGTACGTCTTTTGTGCTCCAGAGGTACTCTGTTCCTATTAAATACATGGTGTTCAGTATAACATGCTGTTCCTCAAAATATAAAAAGTACAATTATCTATCAGATCTAACGGAAAAAGAAGAAAAAGAGAAAGTTCCTATAGTTACAGTGGCTCGGGCGCATTTAGATTACAAAGAAGTAATTAATTATGTAAATTTCTTAAATGTAGAAGTGCCAGATGCTCTTCCGCTACTTGAGTATTCTCTTGCCTCCCTAGCAGAGCTAAGCAACACTTTTATTAGTTCATCATAAATTTTCATTGAAATTTTCTTTTTTTTGGTTAATTGAAGAAATGAGAGATTCGGTAGTTGAAGACGAAGTAACTTTCTCTGATGACTCACATAATGATTTGCAGGAAAACGAGATACACGTAAGAAAGCAAAATAGAAAAGGAAGAAAATGGCTTACAACAGTGGAAGGAATCCCTGAAAGCTATGATATAAACAATTTGCTAAATGCGCTAAAGAAAAAACTATGCTGCAGTGGTACCATTGTAACTGATGAAAAGAAAACAGAAAAAAAAGTGCTCCAAATGCAGGGAAACCATGGAGAAAACATAACTGAGGAGCTAAAAAGTATATTTCCTGATTATAAAGTATATTTTCATGGGTCATAGAAAAGATTTATTTTTCATTTTTAATTGATTCTTAAAAGGGAAAGAGCTTTTCTTTTAATATCAATTAAAACTTTTTCCAAGTAGATAAGAGCATTTGAGAAAGAAACAGGAGGAGAAGGAATGTACTTTGTGGCTGCGGAAGAAGAAGGTTCTCTTTTTCTAATGGTTTGTATTATGGCTTCTACTGCTGAGTTCATAGAAAGAACAGAGCATGGTTTTTCTTTTTCTAAGTTCCTTATGGAGACTTGCTGCAGTTTTTCGTCTTTTGGTCCTACTACAAGAATAAATGAAAATCTTTGCTTTTGTGCATTTAGGATCTTTTTGTTTAGAGTGCATTCTGATAGATCCACTGAGGCTTCTACCTCAGAAAGCTGCTCGGCGATAGACTTCGCGTATTTTGTTTCATTATTAGTAAGGGGAATAATAATAACTTGGTTTGGGTTGAGCCAGGGAGGAAGTTTTCCCTTAAAGTGCTCGAGAAGGATACCTGTCATTCTTTCTACACTTCCTAGAATGGCTCTGTGTATCATGACAGGCTGTTCTTGTTTTCCTTCATGATTTACGAATGACAGATTGAACCGCTTTGGCATTTGGAAGTCTAGCTGAATGGTTCCACATTGATGCTTTCTTTTCAGAGCATCTTCTACTGAGATATCTATCTTAGGGCCGTAGAAAGCTCCATCTCCCTCATTTAATGTCCAAGGGATCTTTGATTGGTCTAAGGCCATTTTTAGCTGTTCTTCTGCTCTGTTCCATACCTCTATTTCTCCCATGTAGTTAGATGGCCTAGTACTTAAGGAAACTGTGTATGTGAACTCGAGAAGAGTGTATATGCTTTTAAGGAAGTCGAGAGCAGACAGGATCTCCTCTGATACATGTGTTCCTGCCACGAAAATGTGTGCATCGTCTTGCTGGAATCTCCTGACTCTTGTTAGTCCAGTTAGTGCTCCAGATATTTCATTTCTATGGAGAACTCCAAAGTCTGCTAGTCGTAGGGGCAGCTCTCTGTAGGAGCAGGAAAGGTGCTTGAACATAACACAGTGCCCTGGGCAGTTCATTGGCTTAAGGGCCATTTTTGTGTTATCTGCTGGGAAACAGAACATATCGTCTTTGTATTTATCCCAGTGCCCGCTTGTCTTCCAAAGATCATTTGTGTATATATTTGGTGTAAGTACCTCTTTAAAGCCCTTTTTTCTGTACTCTTCCCTCATAAGAGAAACAAGAGCATTGTAGATAAATGCTCCTTTTGGGAGGAAGAAACAGGAACCAGGACTAACTGGAGAGAAGAAGAAAAGATCTAATTCTGAGCCTATTTTCCTATGGTTATTCTTCTTTGCTTCTTCTAACTGCTCCATGTACTCTTTCATTTCTGCCTTGCTTGGGAAGGAAACGCCGTATATTCTTTGGAGAACTGGGCGGGAAGAGTCTCCTAGGAAAAAGGAGCTGCTGTGGTTGGTTACTTCTACGGACTTTATGTACGAAGTAGATGGAACATGAGGACCTAGACAGAAATCTATTAGTGGGCCGCACCGGTATACTGTGCTTTTTTCTTGGACTTTGCTATTAATTAGCTCAAGCTTTAGGGGGTTCTCTGAGAACATTTCAAGAAGCTGCTCCTTTGTCATTTCTAACCGGACGAATGGCTGTCTCTCTTTGACTATTGCTTTCATCTCTTTGTGCAGGTCTTGGTAATCTTCTGGAGTAACTGTTTTTTCAGACTGCATCTCGTAGAAGAATCCTGAGTCTGTAGGGGGACCTAAGCAGAGATGGCAGGAGTACTTCTTCTCAGATGCTTCTCCTAAAACATGCGCAGAAGAGTGCCAAAAGACCTTTTTTCCTTCTTCATCTGAAAAGCTCAGAAACTCAAGATGTGACTCTGCGGGAATGGGCCTATGGGCATCCCAGAGCGCTCCATTGTGCTTTGCCACAATGAACTCTTGATGTCCAGGATTTACTGCTTTAGAGACCATAAATGGGGTAGTTTCATTTGAAATACCTTCAAATACCCCATGTTTTGTAGAGATCTTAATAGATGTCCTAGGAAGTGCCTTTTCTGCTTCTTTTGCTTGCTTTTCTATACGATTGAAAATATCAATTCTTCTTTGAATATACTCTTTATACTGCATAAAATTTTTTATTTTAGAGAATTTATTATGAGAAAATCATTGAATTTTCTTACTTTCTACTTGGAAGAGATCCCTAATATCTATGAGATATCTAAATACTACAGAGCAATCTCTGAAAGAATGAAAATATACGATCAGATGGATAGAAGCAAGTATCTTCCTCTTTCTGCTATGTTTTCCCAGGAGTTTTCATTGGAAAACGATGTAAATCAACATTTTTGTATGAAAATACTTTCTGCTATGAATGCAGACCGAGTAAATGAGTTTGTAAGAAGAGAAACAACTCTTTTTAGGCTGCGTATTGAAAACTCTCTATCTTTCGATATTTTTGTGTTTTTTGCAGAGGAGTATCTTTCTAGGCTGGAGCATCCTTTTTCCCTTAAGAAAGAAAATGGAGTGCATATTATAGAAATAGATGGAGAAACTATTAATTGGTTTGGAAAAGAGAAAAAAAACAATGCAAACATTCAGAAAATAATCAGACTAATTAATGTAGGGGAAGAGATAAAGGTACGTGCGCACTTTACGCACTTTTATCATATTAAGGAGAGAGTAGATAACGGAAAGATCACTTCCGGTCTCTCTGGAGTGCAAAATATTCTAATTAAAGGATTTTCCGATATTCTTCAGCACACCACCATACAATTAGGAAAAATAGGAAATATTCCTTCCTTCTACGAAATACAAGAGAGAAACACAGAGATAGAAAACATACAGCTAGAGGAGGAATATATGCCTTTATGTATAAAGGAGATGTTCATAAAATTAAGAACCACTCACCACTTAAAGCACCAGGACCGGGTAAATCTTATAAATTTCCTGAAGAACGTTGGGGTGCCTCTTTCCGATGCCATCCTTCTGTTTAAGAAGAACTTCCAAGTGACAGATAGCGACTTCCAAAAAAAATACCTCTATATAATCAGACACGGATATGGACAGGAAGGTGCAAAAAAGGAGTATAAAAGCATTCCGTGCCGAGCTATTATTCCTCAAACAGGATGCCAGGGATGTACGGGATGTCCTCTTTCTAAGGAAAACTTTCCAATCGAAATGTGCTCCAAGTCCCTGCACAACTCCCGGGAGCCCAAATCCCTTCATGTCTCCCCTGTTGAGTACTACCAGATGTTTAAAAAAATGAAGATTTCCAAGGAGCGCAGTGGAAATGTTTAGCGCATAAGAAGAGCGCAATAAATAAATTGTTCTCCAATGGCCAATTCGTATAAAGTCCATAGAGTATATGGCTACAACTCAGTTTATATAGTAGCATCTATAACAGATAGCAATGTGCAAGCATCCAATTGGTAGAAAAATGCTAAAAACCGTTAAATATTTATTGGCGGTTTTTTTATTATTTTACAACGTAAATGATTGGATGCAAGAAGTTTGAAAAAAATTAATTATAAGGAGGAAAAAATTTTAAAGATCATCAAAGCATGGCAGATGTAATAGTGCAAAAAACAGAAGGCATAAATCTGGCTAAGAGAGTCAGAGTACCTCTCAGGGGATTAAACTGGTCTCTTCTGGTGGCTGCAATATTATTTGCTATCCAGAAGGGAACGGAAAATATTGATAAAGCACTCGCTGTAACTCCTCTCAGGATAGGAGATATAAAAGTACGGACAAACATAGGGGATACTGTTTTGTTCACTATTTTCTTTACACTGATTACTCTATTTATCATTGTTCTGTGCTTTAACACTCAGAAAAACATAATGGATAAGAGGAGGCGAAATAATATTGCCATGGTGGAGACAATTCTTGGGCTCACCGGAATTATGCTACTAGGAGCATTTGGATCGAGTCCTCTTTTTATAATTATTCCTATAGTAGCTTCTCTATTTATTAGAGGAAGAGGATTTTGGCCCTTTTTATGGGTTTCTGGCGTAGGAGCTCTTACCGCGCTAGTTTGTCTAACAGGAATCTTTACTTCTCCCATTCTTCCTGTGGTAGTAGGAGCTCTTGGAATAGTATTTGTAATTTTAGGAACAATTGGAGTAGAAGGAATAGTTTTGAAATCACAAGGAACCATGTATGTACATTATTTAATGATTGTAGTGCCGATTGTTTTTCTTTTAATTCGCTTTCCTATTCTATTGGTTTTCTTCCCCCTTATAGCTTTTTTATTTTTAAATCTAGGAGCTCCAATTAAAACATGGCTAAAAAAAGTTATACTGCAAAACAGCATAACAAACAGCATATATGAAATGTTTACTTCAAAAAAGTCAAAAAGATTATTTACGTTTCTTTTAAAGATAACGAAGATTCTTATAATTGTTATATTTATCTTGTTTATTCTTTCGCTGTTCACAAGGTATCTGCAGGACCAGCAAACAGTAAAGGCTCAGGACTTGGCGCAGATCAAATATCTTGAAGACTTATTGAAAGGAGCAGATCCAAAGAAGATTGCTGAGATTCCGCAAGTGTTTAAAGAAGGAAGAATACCGAGTTTTGTTCTGGATAACATGGATCTCTTCCAGATGTCACCTAAAGATGTTGATAAGGGAATGATAGAGGTAGCAGAAAAAGCAAAGAGCAATATTGATGCAGCTTTTAAGGTTATTGATGCAATTCGGATAAACATGTCAGACACCATAATAGGCCCGGTTTTCTCTTCTCTTGCAGAGGTGGTTACAAGCTTTTTTAGTGCGATATTTAACGCGATATCCTGGTTCTTCCATATGATCACAACTGGAGTAGGAAATCAACTGGTGGATGCATTTGGCATTGACACAAAGGCGCCTACCCACAATGCCTTCGAGAAAATTATTCTTTTTATTGCGGGAGTTTTAAGTTTTATTCACGATGGAGTTATTCACATAATTAATGTGGCTCATTCATGGCTCTTTAGTATATTTTCCTTTTTCTGGAATTCAATTGGAAAGCTATTCGACTGGAATGTAGAAATATTAAAGGGTATATATGGGCTGCTGGCTCCAATATTCAATTGGGGGCCCTGGGATACACAAGCATATGCAGCTAACACGCACAGCACACCAACAGCAGCTCTTGGCGATGTATTGATAGGGTATAACGAAAAAGCTAATGCAGCAGTTTTAAACACTGCAGGCACTTCTACTAATGACGAAGCAGTAAAACTTCTTAAAGATACAAACATCATTAGTATTGCCGTGTCAATAGCTTCTAAGGGTATATTCCTTCTACTTGGAGGATACTATTACATGCTAGTCAATGCATTTGGAAAAGAATCATACTCTACCAAGTCGATATCTATAGGACTAACAGGATTTAAGCCTGTTTCTACAAGAATCAACATATCTAATGTCTCTTCAATTAACAAATATTCAAGAAGAAGCACTTTCTACAAGGCGTTTATGAACTCGTACTGCGAACACTCAGGAATCCTTAGACAGTTGCATGACATAACAGAGTTTGATCCTCTTCCTATAGTTGAAGAAAATCTCTTTAAAGAAGAAGATATTACTGCGCCATATACGAAAAATGGAATATGCAAACAAGTCAATAGCTCGTACGTAGATGACATTGAAGAAAGATTCCAGAGTTTGGGAGCTATATATCCGCAGTTTACAGAGTTTGAGTTAGTTGCGCTTAAAACGCTCTATCCATTATTTCCAAAGTTTTCTGTTGACTCAAAAAGTCCTACTTTGATTAGATTGGAGCAAAACCTAGCCCAAACATATGCAGACCTTGAATCTACAAAAAATATTGAAAAAACTTTGCTCTATAAGCTCAAAACAACCTTCCTAAATTGGAAAAAAGAGGATTTGGTGAAAAGTCTAGCAGCAAAGCATATAAAAGCCCAGGAAAGCTATGCGGAGTTTATTAGAAAATTCTACTCCCGGTTTTTAGTCCTATCTATATATTTCTTCGATTACCCCCATAAAAGATACCAGGGCCATGTTTCAAACTCAGTTATTGCCACATATAACGATCTTCTTCCAATGAACATAGAGGACTACCCCTTAGACTACATACACTCTATTATTCAAGTACGAACGGCCATTATAAAAAAAACACCTCCTTTCCTAACAGAAATACAAAGCGCTAATATATTCTATGGGCCAGTATATGAGCTCATGGTTAACCCATTAATTTCCCAAATTCCAGAGGCACAAGAAGAAGGCTTTTTCCTTACTACTATATCTACTCAGCCAGTTGACCTAGACATATCTGAAAAAGAGCCTCCATTAAAGGTGTGCCCTCCAAAAGAAAATGACGGATTTTCTATTATTAATAACCAACTGAAATTCAAGCATATTATTTCTACAGAAAACTACTCTAAATTCTCCTCTAATCTATACATAACTGAGAGAACCATAAAGACTCTCTCTATTGACAATGTGAACAAAGATTGCGTTATTCTTGTTTCTTTCTGCGATAGCATTCCATTGGCTGTTGAAACTATTAATATAGATCATATCAATGGATGCACAATAGATATAACATACCCTTTAGACGCTTTGCAAATATTCTTGAAGAAGAAAATGAAAACAATTCCAAGGGACCAATACTATATCAAAGTGTCCATTTTTGCCAATCAAACATCTTTAGTTTGCCATCATGAATTTAAGGAAATATAAAGAGAATAAATTCTAAATGTCTTTTATTACCATTATAAAAATTAAAAACTTTATAGATCAAAAGCCTCGCAAAGCACATTGATATTAAAAGGAAGCAGATCAACATTTTTCTGGCCTACTCCAATAAATACAATAGGCTTGTCTATTGTATGCGCAAATGTTAAAATACTTCCTATTTTTTCATCTACTGTATCGCACTTGGTAACAACTATCCCGTCTATTTTTTTATCTACATCAGCAGCCTCCACGTACTTATTGAATATTTTTATCTGGTCAATTGAGTCTGTTCCTACAAGAGCCTCTCCCACATAAAGAATCATGCTTGGCTTGTTCACGCGGATCATTTTAGAAAGAGAAGTCATTGAGCTATGGTTTCCCGGCATTCTTCCACAAGTATCTATTATAACAATGTCGTATTTTTTCTCCTTTGCATCTTTTATGGCCTGGCTAGCTATGCTCGACTCGTCTTTCCCGTAGCCTCTTTCAAAGAGGGAAATAGTGTGTCCTCGGTTCTTGTATCTATCTACATACTTCCTAAGCTGCTCAATGGCTCCGCTTCTAAACCCATCGCATGCTGCTACACTAATAGACAAATTGTTCTTCAGCAGCCACAGAGAAAGCTTTGAAAGAGTAGTGGACTTTCCCACTCCGTTTACTCCAACCATGCAGAACACAAAAGGACCTTCTCCTGTTTTTCTTTTGTTTTCTATTTCTTTAAGTATTTCCTCTGCGGTTAAGCGAGGAACCATCTGAGATAATACTTTTCTACTAGATTTTTTTATCTTGTCTTTTTCTGAATCATGTGATACATCTGCATTCTTCAAAGAAGTAATTTCTTTGGCAATAGTCGACGATAGAGAAGCAGGAACATTTCTGCTTATAAAATGCTCAACTAATTGCTTTTCCGACACTTCTTTCTTTCCCGATAAAAATCCAAATAGCCCCTTTGACTTCTTCCATTTGTTCCAAATATTGCTTTCTTCTTCATCATCGCTGTCTTCCTCTAGACTGACTCCATTGGGTTTTGCATCCTCGTCCACATCCACCACTTCGTCCACTTCTTCTTCTTTTCTCCTGAAAATACCCCCGGCGACTAGTCCATCCTTTGAGGCTTCTGTTTTTTTCTTTGCTTCCTCTAAAAGCTCCTCTACTCTTTTTTCCTGCTCTTTGTTCTTATACACCAGCAGATACACATTGTATGTTCCGCAAGTATACGATACCAAGTCATTTCTTACTCTAATACTTTGTATTTTTCCTGTTAGTGTTATGTTTTTTATTAGCTCGTACAAGTATGAAGGACTCTCTCCAAACTCCTCTCTTACTATGCCTCCTTTAGAGAAGAGCACTCCGTATGCTATTCTTTCTTGTTCCATATAAAGTATTTTTTTCTTAAAGAAAAATTAAATGACAGTAATGAAGAGTTTTATATTAATAATGCTTCTGTGCTTGTGCTCCTGTTACTTAGCAGAGCACAAAGAGCTAATTGAAGAACTAGCACAAACTCCTCCAGAGAAAAGAGACAAGATGGCTGACTCCTATATTACTTCTCATCCAGAATTAGAAAAGGCAGACGTACTACGATACGTAGAGGACTATGTGCTAGGAGAGCAATTAAGAAGATGTATGGAGAACGGTGACTGCTTAAAAACAGAAGACTTAAAAGAGAAATGGGGCCTTGAGCAGCAAGAAGATCTTTAAAGAATCTTTTAAATAAATATCTATTTATTAAGTGGAACACTAACTACTTCTATACGTGGTTCAGTGCTGTCTCTCTTTTTATGCGCATGTATACGCTGGACAATAGCCCGGAATGCAAATATAATAATTCCTGCAGCTACTCCTAATTGTAAGCTATCCATGCCCAGTGCAAAAACAGCCATTCCGGCAGTTACGGCCATACCAAACCATCCCATTTCCCAGATGTCGTAAGCAGATGGCACAAAAATATCCAACCCAATAAAGAACAATAAAATATCAAAACATAAAGATGGTATGTAAAAGAAGAATCTTCTAAAAATAAAATAAAACAAACAGAAACCAACTCCTAAAAGCAGCGTATCTATTTTTTTTGTTTTTATCGAGGCATTTAGTGCTATAGTAGAAGAAGATAGCACATATATAGGGAGACCCCCGCACACTACAGAACAGCAATTAGATACTCCATTCACCAGCAGCTCTTTGCTCAGCGTGAAAGGATTCTGTGTTCCTTTATAGATAGCTGTGGTGTTAATAGGAAGATGTATCATATTAATAAGAGATATGCCTGCTAAAACATGCAAGTTCTTAAAAATAACGAAAAAGTCTATGGAAGAAAGAGAGCACTTACTCGCCCACGAGGGACCCTTTAAGAACTCCTTTGGAGGGCTAGAGAGTATTTGTGCGTTTTGCAAGTCCTCCATAGTCCATCCTGCTACATACATATAAGAGTATACACACAATACCATACCGATTAAATATAGAACATATATGTATGAGGCAATAGAAGGAAGCTTCTTTTTTAGGTATCCGCATGTAAACCATCCAATAACAGCAAATATATTGAATATGTATACGTATACTTGTTTAGTGGATATCTTTCTAATTGTCTCGTTAGCGAATAGAATGCAAAAGCATCCTATTACAAAGAACAGACCGGCAGAAAGAACATCTGGTATTCCTTTGAGGAATCTGTCTAGTTTTAGAAGGTATACTAAAAAGAACCCTAGCCCAGTTAACATACTACTAACCATTAGGCATGCGACAAGCGTGCATAAATGCCTGTCCTCCGTTAGCCCGTATTTCTCGGATAAAGAAAGAGAAAGAGTGTTGAAGCTAAAAAACGTCTCAGAAATAGGAGAAGTCATTAGTCCTATGGAAAACGAAGAAAAACAGTAGAAAACTATCTGCCCAAGCAGTATTGCCAGTACAAAAAAAATAACACTAATACTTTCATAAAAGGGAACTATTGAACCATTGGCCAAAAGAGCTTTTCTCCCTATTGTTAGAGCATCCATCAAATAGAGAAGAATCCCCAAAGAAATAACGGCAGTTCTTTCTTTAATCCATTGTTTCTTGTCTATTTTATCTTCTTTTTTTCTATATATATTAGAGATTTTCTTTTCTTCTGTTTCTTTTTCATTTAATATATTGCTGGTCATTTGAAAAAATTTATCTCGCAATACGATTCAATTAAATAAATGAGTCAATAAATAATTTAATTTTTCTTTGTTTCTTATGCAAACAGAACACATTACAGACGATGGATCATTGGAGTACTATAGGTGTATGGAAATAGAAAAGCAATTGGAACTAGTAAATTTGAAAGAAAAGTACATTCTTGAGGAGATACAAGCACTGAAGAAAGAGCTTTACAAGTCGCAAAGAGCTATAGAGAGAGTAAAAAGTGTTCCTTTGATTATGGGACACTTCCTTGAGTCTATAGACGAAGACACTGCCATAATAGGAAGCACTGCCGGATCAAATTCTGTGGTAAAGGTGCTTTCCACAGTGAACAAAGAGGTTCTCAAGCCCAATACCAGCGTGGCTCTTCATAGACACTCAAGCGCGCTTGTGGATGTGCTTCCTCCCGAGGCAGATAACACATTCTCTGTATTAGGAGAAGAAAATAGGCCAACTATTATGTATGCAGATATTGGAGGATTAGACAGCCAGAAACAAGAAATAAGAGAAGCCATCGAGCTTCCTCTAACAGATTTGGCTCTGTACCAGCAAATAGGAATAGACCCGCCAAGAGGTGTGCTTCTATATGGGCCACCAGGAACAGGAAAAACCATGTTAGTTAAAGCCGTAGCAAACCACACTAAAGCTACCTTTATCCGGGTAAATGGTTCCGAGTTTGTACAGAAATATTTGGGAGAAGGTCCAAGAATGGTCAGAGACATTTTCAGATTGGCTATAGAGAAGGCTCCTTCAATTATTTTTATAGATGAAGTGGACTCCATAGCCACCATGAGGTTCGATGCCGCCACGAGCGCAGACAGAGAAGTACAGAGAGTCTTAATAGAGCTGCTTAACCAAATGGATGGGTTTGATCAGACCACAAATGTAAAAGTAATAATGGCCACTAATAGAGCAGATACAATAGACCCTGCTCTTCTTCGTCCAGGAAGGTTAGATAGAAAAATTGAGTTCCCCGTTCCAGACAGAAGGCAGAAAAGGCTAATATTTACAACAATAACGAACAAAATGAGTCTTAGCGAGGAAGTAGAAATAGAAAGCTTAGTGATCCGCTCAGATAAGCTCTCTGCTGCAGACATAAACTCTATCTGCCAGGAAGCCGGAATGCTTGCCGTAAGAAATGGAAGGTATGTGGTTCTGCAACAAGACTTTGAGGCAGCATATGCGAAAATAGTGGAGAAGAAGAATGCAGAGCATGGTTTCTACTATTAAAAAAATGATAAGCCAATAAATTTTTATCAATTAAAAGCTCCTAAATTACGTCTAATACGGAGAAATATCAAAAAAAAGTATAAATATAGAGACATTTTAACAAATATGGAACAACTTAAACTATACAAATCCATAAGAGTCTCAATAGCTATTATTATAGCCATCATTGGAATTACACAAATAGCATTTGTAAGGGCATGCCCCTCTGATAATGCACCAGCTATAAATCAAACAACAAGTCAAGAAAAGGAAAATACTCTAATTCAACAGGCAAAAGACACCTTAAAAACAAGCAATAGTACACCGGGAATTAGCCAAACACACGACCACACAAAAGCAAGCAATCCTACATCGAAAGCTGGTTTAGCAATGCCATTGAATGAAAGATTGGACAATGCTGCCGACTTTGGTATCACTAAAGATACGCATATTGCTGATAAAAAGAGAGAAGAGGAAGCAAAACATTGCCACACTCCACAACCCAAAAAACGCAGATCAACATCCTGTGGACCAAACGGTAGACCCCAACAAAATAACAAATGGGGTGAGCCATGTTATGGAAAAAATTGCCAGATTCAACAAGAACCTCAATATGGTGATCAAAGACCAAGACGAGGTAGCTGTCAAGAGCGTGGCAGCATATGTGAGGGTGGATCTTGTTCTCCAAGACCTAGAAGAAGGGGATCTTGCCACTGGTAGTTTCCACACACTTAGAGTATCTTTTATACACAAAAGTGTATGCACAAAAAACACAAAAAGATACTCTTTATCTTTTATACATTCTTAAATGAATTTTTAGGATAGTATTAGATATGAAAACAGAAAATATTTAAATGAATAAATATTTCCCAAAAAGTGTTTATTTTGTTCCTGATCCGGATGACTTTTTTTGGTCCTTCCGAATTAATTGGATTTTCTTTATGTGTTCCTTATCTGGCTCTCTACTTCTTGTTGGAATGTACGAGTTGTAGAGCTCCATGTTCCTTTCAAGCTTCATGGCGGCCTGTATATCTGCTTTTGTGATTTCTTGCGCTTCTCTGTTTCTGGCCAGCGAACATGATGTGGCTATTATGTTATCTATAAAAATATCTGCTGCTCCAAGAAGAACCTTTTTTACTTGGTTATCTATATTTGGCTGAATGCCCATTTCTTTAAGTATTTCTTCTATTTCTATCTTTTTTTCTAATAGCTCTTGCTCTGGGCCATCGTGTATGTTCTCTTTTCTTTTTTCTTGTTTGTCTGCTAAATACATCTCTGTTGGTGGCCTTCCTAGCCTATTTACTTCTCCCACTCTATGGGAATACGTGTTATTTAGCTCTCTCAATTGCGCAGTAATTCTTGCTTTTTCTTCTAGAAGCCTGGAAACCATTGGAGGAGGCTTTGAAGAGGCTCCTTGAAGGTATCTGTTTATTTCTCCTAACATATTCTGTAGGTGCTGGATCCTTTTCTGGAGCGCATGTTCATCATTCCGCATAAAAAATTATAATTAATAAAGCTGCGCTATATAAATACTTAAGCATTATACAATGCGCAATGCTTTAAAAAATAAATATGCGAAATGCATTTATTGAAAGACATTTATAGGTATGTGAATGGATCAATTCCTGTAGTTGCTTTGACTGTTTCCATGAGGGACTCTGCCTGTTCTCTTGTGGCTGAGTTATTTGATTCTAAGAGAAGAGAGAAGTATGGAGCACTTTGTCCTAGAACTCTTCCCATGAAGGAGCTGTTCATTTGGTAGATCTCTTTAAGCCCTGAGAAGAGATGCTCGTTTGTCTTGTGCTCTATTATTCTCTTAAGAAGCATATGGTTCATTTCTTCTGCTTCTGAGGGGAGGCTCTTTGTTCTGGAGAGGAAAAGAGAAGAAAGAAGAAGCGAGAAGGAAGAATTGTTTGAAAGAGCATCCAGAAGAAGAGAAGATATTTCTTTTGTTCTGATTAGCGAGCCCTTTTCGTGTGTGTAGTATGCTGTTAGGATATCTATTATTTGTTTCTGGTTTGGCACTTTCTGGTTTGGGGCTTTTAGTAGGTCTATAAGAAGATCTTCTAATTTGGAGTAGACAATATCTAAGTTAGAAATACATAGTCCTTCTGTGTCCCATGGCAGCATATTTGAAAGAAGATCTATAAATGTTTGAGAGACTCCTTTTGTTTTTCTAAGAAGGGGAATCCACATTTCTTTGGGGTGCTCAAGAAGAGAAGAGAATTCCACTAGAGCCCGTGCTGATGGTTTTAGGGAAATATTTTCTATATAGTATTTTAAGATGTTTTCTTTGTCTGCGGGAGTAAACTCTTCTGAGAGACTCTTTCTGAGTTTTATATATTCTTTGAGGATGATCAGATCCTTTGGAGTATTCTTCACAGAAGCAATGATGTACCTTGGGGACATTTTTGCCAGAGGAGAAAGAAGAGATCTTTTTTTTGTGGTTTTGATTAAATGAAGAATTTGCGGGATATATGGGGACATAACGTTTTTTTCTCTTTTGAGCAGATTTCCTAAAATGTGCGAAATATGCAGGGGATGCTTGTCTGTCTGTTTGAGGAGAAGGGAAAGTATTCTTGGAAGATATCTTTGCACGAAGTATCTGATTGTTTTTGATTTTTTATCTTTTAGTATTTCTAGTGAGTATACTAATGAGTTCTCTTCATCTGCGTGCCTTAGAAGCCTTTTAAGCATTTTTAGCTTCTCTTTTGACTCTGGGTTGTGCATAAGGACCTCTTTTAGGACAGAGGGCACTTTTTCTTCTTCCACTAGAACGCTTAGTAGGTCTGTGCTGGATCCTCCTCTTTTTAGATATCTCTTAAGCATTCCCTTTGAGATATGCGTATCTGTTTTCTGATGGATATTTTTGATTAACCTTGAAAGAAGATCTTTTTCTGAGACAATCTTCTCTTCCCATTTGGAAAGAGAATCCTCTGGGAGAGCAAGGCGCCTTGCATGTATTAAGAGGAGCAGCGCGCTCTCTTTGGAGTACTCGGTTTGGTCGAGAAGGCCATTTAAGAGAGAAGTAATGCAATTGTGTGAGCTTTTTAGGCTGTCTATTGAGAGGAAGATACTTATCCAGTTGTCTATTGGGATAATTTCTTTTAAGCAGAGGAAAAGGCTTTCTTCTTTCTTTTCTATACGTTTTAACGCTTCCTCTATGATTACTCGCTTTGACTCTTCTGAAAGATTAGAAAATCTTTTTCTAATAATCAGTGCTACTAAATCTATTTCCTTTGCTTCAAGTAGCCAGAGAAGTTCTTTTTCTGAGAGCTTATCTGCGTATTTTATGTAAACCGCATGTATTAGATGGTAGTTCTCCTCTAGAAGCATCAGATACATTTTTTTGTACTTATCCAATTTAAGAGAAGCCAATGAAAGAATAATATCTGAGTCAAATACCTGCATGTCTAGAGAATTGAGCATTCTGAAGAAAGAGAGGGAGAGAGAAAGATCCACCTCTGCAAGAGAGAAAAGCGAAAGAGCTTTGTGCATAAAGTCTCCTTTTACTTCTGAGCATCTTGTTTCTAAGATTTTGAAAATGGTTTTGATGCATTTTTTTCTGAGTTTTTCCTTTTTTGGCAAGACAATTAACACTTCCAGGAATCTAATAATATATTCTGTAGACAGAGAAATGTCTCCCAAAAGAGATGCAAATGCTGTGTACCCCGGGATGTGGCTGTCTGCATTCTCTATGGCTTGTATAAGGATGCTTTTTACTGTTTCTACCTGCTCAGGGAAAAGATACTTGGAAATCGAGATGGATTCAGAAAGAGAGTCCATTAGCATAACGAAATCCAAAAGATTTTCAATTATTATTTCCATGTTGATCTGCCTAAGCACTCGAGAGAGAGCTTCTGGGCGAAGAGAAACAAAGAAGCAAAAATCGCTCCATAGTTCTATTTCCTTCGCTGCTTCTTCCAGCACCTCCAGAGACACTCTTTTGATGATTAGCTGTAGCTTTTCTCTCGATTCTATTTTTCTGATAAGAAGCAAAAGTTTCCTCTCTATTGCCTTATTTGGAAGAAGAGAAAAAACTTCTTCAAGAGCCTTAGAGGAAATCAATCTTTCCTTGTCTTTGCCAAAAATCTCTTTTGCAACAAGAAGATACATAGCGTCTAAGGAAGGATTCTTCTTCTTTATCTTATTCCAGTACGGAGTTTCTCGAAGATGCTGCAGTAGCCTATCGTTCTCAAAGACAAGAGTAAGCATTTCTTCTTTGTTGTCCTCTAAGTCTTGTATAACAGTTGACACAATAATGTCGTCCTTCCCCATGTTTTCTGCGGTCAGCTCTTCTTTTAGCAGCTGCTTAAGGAACTCCATTTTGTGGTCTCTTAATATCTCCGTGTACTCTCCTGTTCTTTTGAACTCCAAATAGGAAATATCAAATCTAGTTAGCGAGTCTTCCTCTTCTGACTCATTCTCTTTCTCGTCTGCTATTAAAAATGAAGATATCTTCTTGACATATTCATCAGAAAGATCCACTCTTTCTGATATCCTATGAAGAATCCTCTCAATTGCCATAACAAGGCTTTTATATATCAACGAGTCTTTTCCTTCTTTTTCCATGGTTTCCCGAAGAGAAACAAGCCTAGACACCCATAGAGAAAGAGTCTCTTCTGTGAACATCTCTTTTTCTGCTATTTTTTCCAATACTTTTTCATAGAACAGCATATATTGGAGTCCTTCTCCATCCCCAATAATCTCTTCAAGCGCGCCTATTATATACATAGACAGCTCAGAGTGCTTTCCAATGCATCTTGCTAGATTCTCTACAGTATACTCTTTTCGCAAGCCATCCAGCAGCTCTGTTTCTCGCATCTTAAGATAATACGCCTTCTCCAATATTCCCTCCAAAAGCGACTTTTCACACACTCCAAAAACCAATAACTGCATATACTCGTATTTTTCAATTAAGTATCTTCTAAGTAGCCACTCAACAAGAACCTGCGTATACCGATATACCGCATATGGAGTAAGAATCCTAATAAAATAAGAGACTCTCTTGGAAAGAGAAGCGTTCTCGTTCTCTGTGATTCTTTCTCTTCTAAATGACTTACTTTTTTCTCCAAGAAAGTGATCAAAGTACTTTCTGTTTTTTGAGTACATGTCAGAGTGCGCCCTTTTAAAAATTTGTAAGTTCTCCTGGACCTCCTGGTAAAACAGAAGATCAGGCTGCTTTTCTTCTTCTAAAAGAGACAAGCTATTCTTTCCTCTTCTTTCATTTTCTTCGCGTATGCGTTGAAGCTGCTCTTTAAATGACATAAAAAATTTTCATCTCATCTATTAATAAACAAAGCAATAAAAAAATAAACTACTTGTACCGTTTTATTCCGGAGAAATGGCTTTCTGAATAGCATGCGATATTTCTTCTGCTTGCATGTTAATAGTACATGGAGCAGCCAGAGGAATATTGTATATCATCATATTCTGATGGTTAATCTTACAGTGGAGATCTCCTCGAAGTATCATGCTCTCTACGTCTCTGTGGATGTACTCTGGAGTCACTCCAAATATTCCAGCCATTTGCATCAGAGAAATAGCCTTGTAGCTCATGAACAGCTGGGAGTACGCCCGGACCTTTACAACATAAACAAAGTAGTCAACTCTGTCCCCAAGGTACGTATCTTCTCTTAAGCTCTCTCCAAAGCAGAGCAGCCACTGGAACAGCTCTCCGTACATGCACTCGTAAAATGATCGAATCATTTCCTGGGCTCCAGGAATCTCTCTAATTACCTCGCACACTTCGCTGGACTCAATTAGCTGCTTCTTTATCTCTCCCCTGGGAAGAGAAATCATTCCGCAGAATATTGAATACTTAACTAGATCTAAGTACGTAATTAGCTCTTTTCCCTCGAATGTAGAGAGTGACTCAATAAACTGCTGAGCTCCCAACTCATACTCCTTGTGCATCATTGAATACATTCCCTTATACAACTTAAATCTGTTTTTTCTTCCCCAATCTACTCCTAGCTCCATTACTCCTTCTGCTTTCTTCATAGCTACATTCAGCTCTGTTTCTTTCTCCAGAAGAATGGCCATTCTAATTTCCGCGCAGTACGCATCAAACTTAATGTGAAGCAAATTGTTCTTCTCAAATAGTCTTCTGGTTAGTCCTAAAAACCTCTTATACTCCACCATGGAGCATAGCTCCTCTGCTCTTTCTAAAAGCTCTTCTTCTGTGGCTGTCTCTTCCACATGCTCCTCTTCCTCTGGAATGGCATGTCCCTCTATATATCCTAATTCTATGTACCTTCTAATTAATCCAAACATTCTCTTTTCCTCTAAGTACTGGGCGAGCTCACTTTTTTGTGCTCTTCCTTCCTTCACGGCATGGAGAACTCTTCTGCTCTCAAGCGATGGCTCTCTGAAATTATACTCCATTTTTTTAATTAATTTCAAGATATTTATTAATGGAACACAGAAAATGGAGTAAGTCCTTTCATTCCCATTTTAAACTTTCTTGTGGTATACGCATAACAGAACAAAGAAACAGATATTACCTCCATAACAGTAACAGGTGCTCTTATGAAGTAATCCCAGTTTCTGTATATTAGAACAGTTAGCGAGTTAACAAGCACTATGGTGCTGTAAACCACTATATCTCTGGATACGCTGTTCTTCACAACTGTTTTAAATCCACTGAAAAAGCAAAGAGCAACGAATAAAAAGATACAGCACATTGTGTAGTACCATCCGAAGACCTCTGGGCTAAATATGGACGTAATAATGCTCATTATGCATCTAATAAAGAAGTAGCAAGAGAGAACAAAACACACCAAAATGCATCCTGCCCTCTGTCTCCACGATAATCCGAGTGTATCTAAGTAGCTGCTCTTCTCTGAGAAGAAATCTGAGTAGGTAAGAGGAAGATCTCTTCCTTTTTTAAATTCTTTTCCAAGTTTTAATGTATCGAGTGCTCCCTGCACTGCTTTGTCGAAATTCATGCAATTTTTTGTTTTGTATTTTTTTCTTATATATAGAAATAACCAATAATAAATAATAGACTTTTAGACTGGAAACAAAGTATTGAGTTCATATTGCTTTATTCAAAGTGTTCTACTGTCTTTGCACCAAATACCCTAGAACAAGAGCTATTACTATGGCTGCTCCGCTTAGAATGGATTGTAACCCAATAGAGGATCCAAATCTTCCTATTATGTGGAGAAGTACTATGTTTCCAACGAAGCAGAGAGAAAGAATAAGTACATGGATTGGTTGTAAAGTAAGGTATGATGGGGGAGTGGTTAGAAATGTTTTGATGGCAGTGTTTCTTGTTCCTGCGAGGGTTTTCTTCTTGATAGCGTGTTCTTTCTTCATTTTTATTAAAATTAATTTGTTTCTTTTCTACTTCTCTGAGCATCTTTCTAAATGCCTGGTAAATACTACACTGTTGACTTGCGTGTTGCACTGTAAACAAAGAATTTTAATCATTCCTTGTTTTCGTTTCTTGACTTTTCCGCTATTAGAAAGGGTTTTTATGCTGTGTAACACCAATATCCTGTGGGATACTCCATCAAGTATCTGGGAAAGCAACATAAAAATTAATTTCCAATGGAAAGAAGAGTCCACGTAAAAGGAAACATTTCAAGGGGCATTCTTAAATGGATAGAAGAGAAGAGCAACAAGGAGGATAACAAGGTGGAAAGGGTAAGAGAAATAACAGAGAAAATGAAAGGTATCGTAAAACTGAAAGAAATAAAGAAAGGAGGAATATTAAGTTGGATAACAAGAGAACCTATTTTGGTAGAATTAGAAGGTGTACGGGGAATAATAGGAAGTACGCTTACAGTAGGAAAGGATAAAAAGAAAAGTATTAAAGGAAAGATTGAGCTTCCAAATATTCTTAGTAAGATATTTGAAGTAAGTAACTTATTGATTGAGGGAAGTATTAAATCAATAAAAGGAACACTTTCTATTGGAGAGATGAACAAAGAGTAGAAAAAAGAAGAATCGCCTGTGCTATACAAGTGGAAGATAGAAGGAGAAGCTGAGAAGACGGAAAAACGAGTTTCTATTGTTCACGGATTTCCGGGAGTGAATGCGGCATCGCGAAAAGCCATACAAGCATCTTTTGTTAAAAAAGAAGAAACAGATTTATCAGTTGGATTAATACATGCTCTTCTTACAGAAAATACAAAAGGCTTCCTCCATCTATCTTTTGGCAGATTAGGAAAAGATCTGTTTTCCGCGAGAGAAAACTATATGCGAGCCTCTTCTTCTCTGCAGGGCCTTTACACCTTATTTTCTCTGTATCTCCCTGAGCAAATTACCTCGAGTAGTAGCTTTATTAATAGATATATAAGTAGTAATACGTTTGGTAATAGATCTGATATAACACTCCAGTTACAAGGTAGAATGAACATACAGTACATCTTGTCTTATGCACATAGAAGAATAGAGGAGATAGATTCTTCTGCCTCTCTGCGGATATTGTATAAAAGAATTGGAGCGTTTATTGGGATATCTGGAGGTATTTTAGAGGAGCCCGTTAGAAAGCCTTCTATTACTCCTATTTTTGGAGGAATATATACTCCTACTGGGAGCTGGTTAGACTCTATTGAGGTGTTCTGGAGGGTTTCAGAGATAAAAGAAGCAGAAGGAATATTAAACAAAATACAAAGTATGTCTATTCATCTCTCTAAGGAATATTAGAAAGTGGATATATTGATTATGCGTGTGACATACACTTAACCAATTGCAGGATATAAGTAATTATTTAGTTATGTGGAAAAGTAACATATCCAAAGACTCAGGATATTCGTTAGTTCTGAGGCATCTATTAAATGGATCTTTTTGCTTTCTTCTTTACATTTCTCTAGAAGAGATAATAACTTGTTTCTTCTTGTTGCTTCCATTTTCCATGTGGTTCTCTTTGCCTTTTCAAGAATTCTTCTATTGACAAGAGCTTTTCCTATGACTCTTTTATATAGCACCTTAAGGAACATATAGTTAAATGCCCTATATAGCAGCTTATTTGGGTTTACGTAATCCATCTGAACATCTTGGGAAACAGAGTATCTGAGAACCTCCGGAATATCTCTTATTTTCTCCTGGCTAGAAATCCGTGGTTTAGATATTTGATTCTTAATCATTATGTGCATTAGTGTCTCCATTTCATAAAGCAGATCTTTTATGTACTCGCAAAGGATTTCTGAGTTTTTCTCTTTTATGGAGTTAGGAAGCTCATTTTCCCGATACTCTCTAAGAACCAATAAATTATATAAAGAGGCCTTTCCGTTTTTCTGAGATAATTTACTGATTCCCCGGGAAAAATGAGTAATATTGTAGATGTGCAAGTGAAAAATAACATGAGACACAACCATGGCTAAGATACCATCTACCAATATGCCAACTAGACTAATAAATCCTTCTTCTTCTAGTGTACTTTGGAAGAGAAAATACCTGGCAAAAAGAGAAAGCCCTCCTATTACCACAATATTCACAATAGATATTTTTCTTAATAGATACCTAATTACTCCCTTTCTCTTTTCTTCTTTTTTCTCGTGATTTCTAACATTATATCCTTCCACTACTAATGTGCATAGAATTAATAAAGTATTTAATAAAAGCATGCCTATAGAAGACCTTTTCTCCCAGTTCTTATATATGTTCATCTGAAAAGATTGCGCAAAGAATATAATCAGTCCCGCGCACATAAGAAGATTTCTATCAGAAATTCCTCCTCTGCTCCACTTATACAGGCATATGTAATATATGCCATACAGAAAAGTATTAATTAATAATCCTGTAGCAGACACATCAAGTAATAGAGAAAAAGGAGAAAATAGCCCGTTCACAAGGACCCTAACTATCCCCATATACCTCCAGTTTCGAAATAGCAAAGATAAGTACCCCACCATCATAACGCCTGTTATATCAGCAATAAAGCACTTTCTCTCCACTCTTTCATTGTCCAGCATAATTAAAAAAATAGAAAATGTACAAGTGTATTCACTGTTTATCCTCTGTTTCTTCTCTCACGCAGCCCTCAGCAGGAAGAACAAAAAAACTTAGAAGCACCATATGCTCCTCGTGCAAAAACATATCAGACCCTTATTCCCTATACTTTCTCTCCCTTCCTCTAGATGTTTTTCTCTTTAAGGAGGAAGCCTTTAATCACATGGCAATTAATCAAACCCCTCCAGGAATAAAATACCTTGTTCTCATGAAATGCACAAGCATCCTTGTAAACTCCATCTACTCCATTAGAAAATCTTATTCTCCTCTATACGATTTCTTTATTTCAATACTCCTCCAAATAGCAGAGCTCTTCCTAGTCTTTTTCCTCCTAAGAAAGCACCAAAAAACCCAAAGAATCTTCTTTCTCTCCTCTACTTTCTCTCTTGTGTCACTAATCAAACTTTTCGGCATATTTTCAAAAACCATTCCGAACTTCTACTTTGAAGTAGTAGATGCTCTTGTTTCCCTGATGCAATTTAAAAGTATTTTTATTCTTTGCGGAAGATTTTCTTCTTTTTTTTCTTTTTTTTTAATTTTAATTTTATTTTCCTCCCCTCTTTTAGAGTCTTCCAAGGCAAATTAGCAAAAAAAATCAATAAATTGTTTCAAATTCAAAAAAAATATTTTATGGACTCTACGATACTACTGAATCTATCCGCGGTGTTCCTTTTCGTGTTCACACTGCTATTTACATACTCATACAAGTTCATTAAGTCCATGATGAAGGTCTATGATTATATTAAGTGTCTAACAGGAGGATTTATTATTGGAATTATTCTTATGGAAGTTCTTCCAGATATATACAAGGTTGACAGCATGCTACCGGCAGTTACCACAGGACTGTCTTTCTTCTTCCTTTTTATCCTGAGCAAGCTATACATAGAAAGAGCCAATATAGGAGAGCAAGACGCAATTCCCCAAGGCGCCTCTAAGAAGGAAGCCTTAATATTTATATTAGCTTTGAGTTTACACTCTTTTATGGAGGGATTGGGAATATCTAACAAACAAAAAGATAAACTGATATGGTACTTAGTAAGCATCCTCTTGCATAAATGGTTAGAGGCCATTATTCTAGGAACTTCTGTTTTAACCTCTTCCCTTACAGATACAGTTTCCTTTATTCTTCTAGTAGTATACTCCTCTCTTACTTCAATAGGCGCCCTTATGGGCAACTATTTAGCTTCCAAAGGAAATCCTAATATACGGCATATACTAGATGGAATAGCAGCAGGAAGCTTCTTCTATATAGGATTTGTAGAAATGGTAGGAAATGAGTTTGAAACCTCTTCAGGAAAGCTTACACGGAGAAAAGCTCTTTTAAAAATAGGATCAATGTTAATTGGATACCTCCTCATCACCGGTCTCCTTCTGATGGCAAAACACATAGAAAATTTCTATGACTTATAAGTAAGTTTCTTTGCAGAAAAAAAAATGAAAATGCTAACAGCACTAGAAAGCGTATATTATATGCCAACAGTTATATTCGTATGTTCAATCATTCCTTCTCTATTTCCTTCTCTTTTATTGTCTTCTTCTCGTTTAAGAAAAGCGTATAACAAAGCAAATGTCATTTCAGCGGGAGTTCTTTTGGCCATTCTCTTTATGGACTTTATTCCTCACATGGCCTCAGGAGGCTGCAATCACGGACACGCTATAGTTAGCCCAAAAAATATAAGTGCAGACTCTAAGGATGTTAATACTAGTCATACGCACTCAGCGCACGGTCCCAATTGCTCACACGGCCACAACCACTCCCACCATCAAAAGGCTACAGAAACGCACTCCCATGATCATCACTCACATGAATGCACAAGCACCCACGAGCACACGCATATGCATGGCGGAGCAAATAGCAATGCCATTAGTTTTGGTCTAGCAGTAGCTGGAGTATCCCTAATAGTGCTTATTTTACTTGATCAAAAGGTAATTAAACACAAACATTGTGATAAGGCAGAAGAAGTTGAGCTGCAAGGAGGAGCTCCCTCCGTTCGCATAGAGGAAACAGTCCATCTATCTGAAAGTGCATCTTCTTCTCATCATGGACACTCCCATAGCGAAAAGAAAAGTAAAGACGATATGCACTTGTGCTGCACAGAGGGTCTTAAGTATAAAACTACTGCTAAGCAAGCTTTAGTGTTTATTCTTGTTTTCTCCATCCACTCCATCTTTGAGGGAATGGCTTTCCGCCCAGACGTAAAGAGAGACAATGTACTTTTTATTGGACTAATTATCCATAAAATACTTGAGTCCATTACTGTAGGAGTTTCTCTCTTTTCCTCTTCCTTTTCTTTTAAAGTGTGCTCCGGTCTTCTTCTGTTCTACTCTTCTCTTACGCCTCTTGGCATGATTCTATCTATGAGTATTAGCTCAGCAGTATCGAGTCCATTTGTTCAAACGGGATTCATGGGCTTAGCATTTGGGAGTTTGTGTTTCATTGTTTTGATTGAAATGCTTCCTCCTCTTGTGCATTCTTTGGGAAGCATTTGGACTGTTTTATATCTTATCTCGGGATACCTTATAGGAGCAGGGCTAATTGCGTTCTACAAATAGCTTTAGAATAAAAATAAGGAAAAACGTTGCTTTTAATTTTCATGTTTGCAGAAGCAGAGCTTTGGAGTATCTCCCAATGCAAAGACGTGCAGCTGCTTGTTGAGCTTCTTGAAAAGTGGGGAGAAGCTTTAAAGTACCTACAAGGCACCATATCCATAGCGCAAAAGGTCCTCTATACCATAATAATCCGCGCATATAGAAAGAAGAACACCTACAAGTTCATTGGTGCAGGATGCTTTATCTCTGGGATTTTAAATATATCCGGAAAGCTGCAGAACATCCATAGAAAAATAACAGCAGCTCTTCTGGAAACAGAGGAATTGCAAGAAGTCTTCTTTGGAGCGGCTGCTGTAAACAAAGTGGAAATAGAGAACCATGTAGCTTTAGAATTTACTAACTCCATTCCTACTCCATATAAAGAAATATTGCCGGATGTGCTTTTGCAAACCGAAGTAATTATCTGCTCTCTTCTTGAGTTTCAGTTTAACTACGTAGATGTACATGAGATTCTTTGGGAGAAATTGGGAGAGAGGTATCCTGTGGACTTAAAGAAAAAGGCTTGGATAGTTCTTTCTGATATGTACAGGTATCCTTTGTTCTTCTATTTTTCACATGATGACCTCGTGGATGCCGCTACGTATATGGCTATTCGCTTGCATAACTCCATTGTAGATAAAAAAATAGAGTTACCAGAGAGCAATGAAAAAATTACAGTAATAGAAGAAAAAATGCTTACTATTTATTTACGTCAATGAAAGTTTTTGAATAATAAATTGTTATCTTTTTAAATTGTTTTATTAATTATTAAGAGAGCTTAAGTCTTGGGTTTATTGCACAGAAAACATGCTTTATCTTTTTCTAAAAGATGCTTATGGAGAGTAGGAGATTTTTCTCCTGAGTATAATAGAAAATTATAAGGAATAGAAAAGTTTTTATGGATGCATATAGATAAAAAACTTGAAATAATCACATTGATGGGAGGAGTGTTTGGGAGAATAGGAGAAAGAATATCTTTAGCTTGTTCTGGGGATATATGTTCATTTTTATATTTTTTGTTGAAAATATTGGATATTTCTATATATAAGTGTTTTTCGAGTTTCTGGGCATCTAGAGTGTTTCTTGATACTTCTTGCTGTATGCTCATGAGAATAGAAGGTATTTTTTCTTGAGTTACCTCCTCTGGAGAAATATTTATAGAAGAAACAGAGCAAATATTAGTTCTTCTTTTCTCATGGGAAAAGAGGCTGCGGATGCAGTAGATGCACGGCGAGGTGTCTTTTGGCGTATTTATGAAACAATGGGATAAGAATCCTTCTGCTCCGCAATCTACGTGTATTCTGTTTTTTTCTTTGCTCTCTGACACTATATAGTAATAGAAGTTCACTCTGGTTTCGTACGAATCTACTGCTGAGATATATATATTGCATTGAGACACTTGCTCTACTACCTCCTGCGGTGGATGGTTTGCATCCACAACATATGTATATATCTTGTTGGTATATTCTGTTTTTCTTATTTTTCTCATGGTAGCATATACCTTGTGGTTTCCTGCTTCCTCTTCGCTGTACATTTGGTGCGGCATATTATGTACCTCCACTGTGTCTCGATCCAGTAGATGTATCTCATCTATTCTGTTTGGAAAAATCGTAAAAAGATCATGTATGATGGCTCCTCCTACGCCTCCCAATCCCACAATGCATATTCTAAGTCTCTTCATTCTTTATTTACTTGAAGAATTTGCATTGAATACAGCAAATGTCTTATGCTTGATTATTCCAATATATGGGAAGTATGTAGCGCGCAGATGAAACTCGCCTTGGCTCAATGGCCTCTTTTTGTCATTTATGGATATTTTTATCCTTTCTTTTAGGTGGGGAGAAGGGCTTCTTGTAATAAGAGTGTCCCATATGGTTCTTTCGTGCACCTTCTGGTTCTTCTCTATTCTATGCACTAAATATACATATATTTCCTTTACATTGTAGCTTATAGTGCTTTGCAGATTAATATTTGGAGTAAATACAATCGAGTTATTATAATCCAACTGGGCAGAAGGAGAGCATGGAAGATTTCCTCTGTTTGTAAGTAAGGTACTCATAAAAATAAGCAAAACCAGCATAGTAATATATGTGGAGGAAGTGCTTACAACTTTATAGGCTCTTTTACTTAATGTATTCATTCGCAAAAAATAATTGTTTTGGATATTAAAGGAAACTGCTCAATTAAACTAATAATTAAGTGCAGATACTTATAAAAGACTTTTATTCTAATTATTTACCTGTAGATCCAAAGCCTCCTGCTGCTCTTACTGTTTCTGTTAGCGAAGTAACAGTTTCTACTGGCCCCTGGAAAACAGGAAGAATTACAAGCTGAGCTATTCTGTCGTTTACTCCGTATGTAAAGGGAAGCGAGCCTGTATTTAAAAGAAGAACAAAAAGCTCTCCTCTGTAATCTGAGTCGATTATTCCGCCGAGCGTGATTACTCCGTGCTTTAAACAGAGCCCAGAACGGCTGCCTACTTGTCCATAATGGCCTTTTGGTATTTCTATGCAGATGCCCACACTGATCTTCTTTCTTTCTCCTGGCTGTATGACGCCTTCTTCTACGGAATATAGGTCATACCCTGCGCTTGCCTCTGTGGCTTGTTTTGGGGAGTTGCTGGTTTTATAGAGAAGTTGTACTTTTAAAGTGTATTCCTGCTGTATAGTCATGATTTTTTATTTTAAATAAAAATTCTTATTAAAGATTTTATTGCTTTTAACGGAAATCTCTTAAAAAATATTAAGAAGTCCTTTGATTTTCTCTAAGGTTCTCCACTCGTCTTCTGTAAGCGAATCCTTTAGCTTGGTGCTTAGAATTTCTATGGAGTCTCTTGTTATTCTGCTAACTAAATGATCTGTTTCAAAGAGCTTCTTTCCAACAACAATTTGTGGAGCGGTGCTGGGAAGTTCTATCTTGATAGAGGCTCTTCCTCCTTTCTTTATCTTATCGTTTTTGGGATCAATTTTTGTGTCTTCTAAAATACTTGCGACTTTTCCTAATAAAACTGTTTCTTCCTCTCTTATGACAATAAGAGGAGTTCCCAGCCTAAGAAGGCCTTCTTCTACCTTAACGCCCAGAACAAGGGGAGATCTTTTTGTGAAAACGCAGTTTGGAACTATTGAAAGAATGCACGGGAAAACGAGTTTTTCTTTGTAGTGCTCTTCTGCATTGGCCCAGAACTGCTCCATGTGCTGCTTGTACCTTTCTGTGAGATGGTAAATGATCTCTGCTGTAATTATCTTGACTTTTAGGTCTCTTGCCTGGTGGAGGGTTTCCTGTGATGGGTGCACATCGAAGCACAGCATGGTTGAGAACTCCGGGCGTCTTTCTGCTATTGTAGACACTTTAATTAGGTCTTTTTTTGACAGAGATCCTACTCCTACTGTTCTAATGGGTATTTTTGCTTGCTTTAAAATGGTAATTAATGCCTCTAGGGCTCCCAGAGTGCTTGCTTGCGCATGTATTCCATCCTCTCCCACTGCATCAAAAATGTTAGCGGTTTCTGTTACGGAGTCTCCTCCCACGAGTCTTTTTACTGTGTTTCTTATTTGGAGATCAGCTTCTTTCTTTACTTCCTCTATATTCTCATCTGTCACAACATAGAGCTTGCTGCCTGCTAGAGCGCCTTCTAACTTGGGAGCGACTATTCTTACTCCTGATGCGGCTCTTACGCTTTTATTCTCCTGGTACTTTGACTTGACTCTTGTTTCCTTCATGGGATGTGGCGTAAGGAGTGACCTAATGGTTGTGTCTACTGGGCCGGTTTGCGTGCATACTACCACTCGGTTTCCCACTGTGAGCATTCCGTTTGAGAGAATTACATCAATAGATGGGGCCTTTCCTTCTTCTGACCGGGACTCCAGAACCATGCACTCCACGGTGTCCTCAAACTTTACTCTTTTTAGCATGCGCGTTTCTACCAGAGAAACCAGTAGAGAAAGAAGATCTGGAAGGCCTTCTCCTGTTACTGCGGAGGTGGGAACTATTGAAATGTATGATTTGGGGTCTGGATTTTTTAAGTAAATGGCGGCATTTAGTCCTTTTTCGGATAGCTCCAAAATAATCTTCTCATATCTATCTTTAAACTCTGTTTGCGCTGCCTTTTTCTGCTTTTTTATGGAAAATGGACCTTCTTCTGACACCCATCCTGTTATTCTGTCAATCTTGTTCAGTGCTATAATAAAAGGAGTTTTTCTTGATCTAAGAATTTCTATTGACTCTGCCGTCTGCATTTCTATTCCGTGGAATATGTCTATTACCAGAACCACTATGTTGCACATAGAGGAGCCTCTTGTTCTGAGGTTAGAAAAGGCTTCGTGCCCTGGGGTGTCTATTACAAGAAGCCCTGGAAGATGCTCTGATTGGATCTTGTACTTTTTTTTGAGCTCCTGGATGGGAATGTACGTTGCTCCTATTTGCTGCGTAATTCCTCCTGCTTCTCCTAACTGCACATCTGTTTCCCGTATTCTATCTAGTATTTTTGTTTTTCCTGTGTCTACATGCCCAAGTATACAGCAGATCGGGCTTCTGTACGTATATTCTTCTTTTTCTTTCTTTTTTGGAAGCTCCACTGGCTTTTGTATTTCTCTTCGCATAGAGAGCCTCGCCAGCTTGTCGAGCACTTCATTCTGCGGAACAGAGGGAGCCTCTTGCTCCTCGGCTCTTGTTTCTTCTTGCTCCTCTATTGGCATCTGCTCTTCTTGAGGCTCCTCCTCTTCTTCTTGCTGCGCATACTCATTGTACATAGCGTAGAAATCTTCTTCTTTTGCCTTTCCTTTCTTCTTTGCCATAATGCGTATAAAAAATGGAATTTCTTTTATTCTTTTTATTACACTTAATATTCCGTTAATTGATATTTATTGTTGTATTTGCTACTTTCTTGCCGTATAAGACACGCACTGCATTATATCTGGATTTTTGGTTTGTGATGTGCTTATGTGTTGTATTTTAGAGCCATTTATCCGTCTGAGGAAAGAACATCATCTACGCTTAGAAGATAATTTCTGTTTTCCGAGCTAACTAAGACTTTGGAATTCAATGGAGATAATAAATTGCTTGGTTTGGGTCTGTTTACTGTGTTTTCTTCTTTGTTTGCTGATACGCTTTCTGTTTGGTGTGTTGCAGTGGCTTGCTGAGATGGCTTTTTTACAGAGAATATAAGGGATTCTGGACGGATTAGATCAGATACTTGGAGAGGAGCCTTTGGAGTGCGCGTAACTTTTTTTATTGCTGTTGAGTACTCTCTGTCGTAGCAGCAGTTTCCTAGAGCATACCCAAACTGTCTTAGAGCTCTTTTTATTCCATCTGTTATCGCTGACTTGTATGCTACTTTGATGGCTTTTCCTTTTATTCTTTGGTTCTCGGAAAGTCCTATGCCTATGTCCTCCCTGGACGCTCCATCTTTTATGGTGATTTTGACTAGAGCAGTTACTGTTACAGTATACCCAGATGGCTTTTGCTCTGTCTCCAGAACATTTGCTTCTTTTACTTCTGAGGACCATCCATTGTACCCGAATATTCTGTTTGCTAGATCTATGGCTGTTCTTCCTTCAATGTATGCTTCTTCTCCTGATCCTGTATTTCTAAATTTAATATATTCTGGACCAAGGCCTTTCTTGAGTACACTTCCTACATAATCTTCTTTCATCTTTTGAAAAAATATTTAAACTAAAACATGTTATACTTCTAATATTTGAAATAAGTTTTTTAATATTTTATTAAATGTATGATATCCTAAAAACAATTTAACTTAATTGTAGATCTACTTGGGAGGTAATGGAGGAAACATCTGGAAAGTGTTCTTGGAGCGCAAATACACTTTGGTAGGTCAGCATAATCTTAAGGATTTCTTCTGAGTTGTCGTGGGAGAGCTCAGCAGATTTTTTAAAGAGGGAAAAGCCGGATTGATCTCCTTTGCTGATAAGAGTGTGAGCTTTTTGCATAAGAAGCGATCCATTGTAGAGATCTAACTCGATTGCTTTGTCTAGATACTTATCTTGATTTTCTTTGTCTTTTTTTGCGGTGTATCCTATATATTGGAAGAAGGCGGCTCTTGGAGAAGAAGAGAATTTCTTTCTTCCGAGAGAAAGAAGAAGTTCATTGAGGAAAGCAAGAGAAGAAGAGGAGAGTTCTATTTGAGAAAGGATCTCTATGCCTGTACAGAGAACATTAATGTCTTCTGGGAAGGTTTCTAAAGCTCTTTTTATGGTGGAAATAGCCTCTTTCTGCTCTCCAAGCATAAACTGAGACTTTGAGTTGGCTATAAAGGGGAGGGAAATTCTTTTTTCATTTTCCAGCTCCATAATCTTTGCTAAGTACTGGCCCATGTTGTTTGTTGCCAGATAAACCTGCGCCAGATACATTCTAACAAGGGGATCGTCTTTTTTCTTGATTAGCCCGGATAATTGGCTCTCGGGAACCTCAGATGAGAGATTGTGGAGTTTTTGAATGTATATGCTTAAGACATCTCCGTATACGGTTTGCGACTTGCTTAGATACTCTACAGCTTCTTGTGGCTTTTCTTGGGCAAATTTAATGTTTCCTATAAGGAAGTTGCCTCTTTTAGTAAGTTTTTTTTCTTTTTTTAGGGCTTCTAAGGAATCAACTAGAAGAGAGTAGTTTCTGTTATCTATGCACTTAAGAATTTCTTCGTCTTCTTTTGTGGCTTCTTCAAAGGAGCTGTCTCTTAGAGCATCCTTGAAAACAAGAAGGATTTCTTCTAACTTTACAAACGAAAGCCTTAATCCAGACTCCTTGGGAATGCTTGCGCACATATCCTTAGCAAGTGCTTCTATTTTCGCATCCATTTTATCGTGAACATCTTGTATTTCTTTTTTTCTAATAGTTTGCTGCTCTTCTGTAATCTGATTGGTTTCTACTTCTTCTACGGCTTGATACTTTTTTATGATGATGTATGCAGCAAATATGGAGATACCCTTTAGCCCTCCATACCCTTCATTCTTCTCTTCTATCTTCATTAGGCGATGGAAGCTATTTAGATGTTTTGGGTTAATTGCAAGAACTAGTTCTGCATATTCCTGAGAGTTTTTGTAGTTCTCTACAGCGTAGTAGACTTGGGAAATGTTATTATAAAGCTTGCAAATGAGCTCTGGATGCGCTTCCTTTGCTGGGATTAGAGCCAGTGCTTCATTGTACTTGGCAAGAGCCTCCTCATAGTTTTTTAGTACGTAACAAGAGGTTCCCTCTTCCTTCAGCTCTTCTGGAGTTTTCTTTGAGGACTTAAAGTAGTTGTAAATAGCATATCCTAAGGCTACTCCTGCTGCCACGTATGGAACCCACTGAGGAACTTTTTTTTCTCTCATGAAAAATTCTGCTTTCTCGCATTTATTGGCAAATGCTTCATTAATTAATGCAACGGATCCGCCACACAGACTTTCTATCTTTACATTACCCCAATCAACTAGCAGTAAAGCACCACTGGAAAATGCGTAAGGTATAAATAATTTATTTTTTTAATAGAGAGATCATCCCACAATATAATAACTGATAATCTCTTAATATAAGCTAATTAACTATTCATTATGTCATTGCAAAAGAAAAATATTACTAAATATATTATATACATAGTGTTGTGGGTCTATTCAAAGAACATAGATAAAATAGGCTGTTAATAATTGTTTATAAAAACTTTCTTATGTAATTTTACCCTTTACTTTAGCTAAATCTAAACAAATATAAATTGTTAATTAATTAACCTTAAATTAATTACCCCAAACAATAACTATACACTACATTACCATGTAATAACATATATTTATTTTATATACTCATGCAATACAATAAAAACATGATGCCTAACAAGACAGAAATTAAGCTAAGTGAGGAGCTAAAGATAGCGCTGCAGATAGCAATGTGGGAAGAGGTGCAGGAAGGAGCCCGCATGAAAGCATTTATAACAAAACGGGCAACTCCAGAATTGAGAGACAGAGTGCTAGTAGAGTATCGCAAATATGAAAAGATAGACTGGGACAAAGTAGTAGCTAAGTTAGAAAAGGAAGAAAAGCTAAAGGAGGCAGAAGAGAAGCAGATAGAGGAGGAAGAGAAAAAGAAGGAAATAGAGGAGCAAGTTAAAATGCTGTACATTATTAGGAACAAGTATAAAAAAGCAACAAAAGAGATAAATAGGCTAAGTAGAGAAAATGAAGAGCTGCAGAAGAAAAATGAATACTACCGAAAGTTAGTGTATTCTAAAATATTTGACGATAAGAGCAGCACAAGCAAAACAGTTAAGTGTCTCGAGTGTGGGAAGATGGGACACACTGCACTGGTATGTTTTGCAGCTAAGAAAAACATAAAGAAAAAGACATGTGACGGAAAAGACGAGCAAGAGCTGGCATTGGAGATGCCCAGCAATGTAATGTATAAAGCAGGAAAATCGGCATATGACGAAATAAAAACCAAACACTATTTGCCCGATGTCAAAAATGATACAAAGGAAGAGTTAAAAGAGTGCGAGTCATGTCACATAAACAGCAGAAAATATAAAGAGGAGCCAGAGTGCGTAGAAATAAAGAAGCTCCAGGGACGAAGAGCAGTAAGTCTAATTGATCTGAAGGAAGAAAGCAGATACATAGTGGTGATGATGGACTATTCAACAAGGGCAGTGGAAGCAGTGGTGACAAAAGCAAAAGAAATAGACAAGATAATAGGTGTAATAGACTCAAAAATAGGGTTGTTCAAAGAGAAAGCAATAGAAGAGCTAATAACAGACAATAGAAAGGAGTTTACAAACAAAAAGTTTAAAGATTGGTGTAGAGAACAGAGTATAGAGCATAGAATAGTAAATTTAGAATCACATAAAATCAATAGAAGATTAGAGAGTGTGGTTGAAGCAATAAGAGAAGGGCTCGCAAAGGAAAAAAAGAAAGAATTGGCAGTAATGATCAACAGAATAGTGTATATATATAACATAACATATCACTCAGTAATTGGATGTACGCCAATGGAAGCAATAGCAAGAGAAACAGAAGACCTAGCAAGAAAAAAATGAACAAAAAAATAAAGGCGGACAAGAATTCTAGCACATAGGATCCTTTTATTGTGGGTTAGACAGTTTTATCAGAAAAAGAATAAAAGTGATTAATATAAACGTGTAGGATGGTTACAAATAAAAAAAAGTACATATTAAGCCAAGAGCAAGCATTATAGTTAGAAGTATCCAGAACAAAGGGCTATGGATCATTGAGTTGAAAATTGCCTTATAATTGGAAGTATTAGGTAGCAGTGGTCCGCTATTTGGGCCAAATTCTCCACTTATATTATCTTCATCCTGCACTAGCTGATTATATTGCGGAGGGCTTGGGTTGGCAGAATATTTACGACTAGATGGTTTATACTCAGCTTCTTTATAATAGCATCCTATGATACGATCAAATTGCCAATCTATATCTTCCTCAATGGAGAAAGCAGTTATGTCTTCTTTTCTTGAGAAGAAGCATATAGGCTCTGTATGTTTTTGAAAGAATATTTTTGACATGGTTGCATATAAAGCATTTCCTCGTAGATTGAAGAAAATATTAGATACTGATGATATTTTGTGTCTTTCAAAATTACCGCATGACAAGAAGCAAACACCCACTAATGTGTATAAAAAGCCTATATGTGTAAATGCTCTGGGTTTTCTTAAAGCTATCATAGGAATTTCCTATTGGAAATGCCTTAATATAAAAGCAATTATTGGTTATCAGATAGATATATTGACTGGTGTATTTACGTAAACAATTATTGGGGTTTTAAAATAGTGTATTATAGCGTTCAAAAAGGCATTCCTAAAAGCAAGCCAAAAGAAGTATATTCAGAATATTAGCAGAAACTCATTTAATTTTTTTACGGGATGCTGAGTCCTGTCTTTATTATTAGTTGATGCATCTACAGAGATTAATAAAAGTCCTAAGCTAATCTATTCCAAAAGAAGCTAACGAAAAACAGAAGACTAAGTCTCCACTCAAATGCTAAATAACTGTTAAAAGAAATACAAATATGTTAAATAAAACATTTATCTATTGAGTAATAGGAAAATCAAGAAGAGACATATCCTAGCTTATTTTTAAATATGCTCCAAAAAGAAAAAATACTCATATCTGAGGCAATTATCTCATTAGAAGGGGATACAGGTTTAATCTCAGAAGGAATAAAAATAGTATCAAGCTTTCCTTGCATATATAATACATATATAAATGCAACTAGTCCAGTCAGCACAGCAAAAATAGCTGCGTACCTTGTATATGTTTTGAAGGAAGTGTTAGAAGAGTCTGTATAGCGAGTTTTCTTGTTTACTTTGATGTGTAGCAAGTCGCAGATGATTCCAAACAAAAAGAATGTACCCATCGCAAGAATAATGTTGGACTGGATAATTGTTCCTACGAATTCGTGTTGGATTGATATTAGTCCAAATATAGAGATTACGCAGAAAAAAGTAGAAAATAATATAGATGCAATGTAGAAAGCAATTTCTCCATATTTGAAAATAGGAGTGTTTCCAAAGAGTTTTGATACTTTTTTGGTGAATAGTCTACTGGCAATCAAAAATATGTTGATTACCAAAAAAGAGACATAGCTTGCTCCAGTCAAGCATTTTATACTCAGCGGAATATCCTTTGTAAAAAGCAGACCAGTAAAACACATTACCATATATATTGTCATAATTATGAAAATAACTAGTAAAAGAACAGTATAGGCCTTGCTGACTATTGGCCTTGTTTTAATACGCATGTTGTAGTTTATCATAAGCTGTAAAAAGCCTATACATATGGGAAGAAGTGGGAAAAAGATTACAAGCATATTCAGAGAAAAGAAGAATAGCAATCCAGCCCAACCCAACACAAAAATACAAGAATAAGCCAGAGAAATATACTGAATCTTTCTAATGCTACTTCTTATTGCTCTTAAAACAAAGCTCTGTCCTGCCATGTACTCTATAGATCCGCTGATTGCCATTTGCTCGCCATATTTATCAGCATAGTATCCCATAATAATTAGTTTTGGATGGGGAGGTGCTTTTTTCTTATTCTTGTACCTGTTGTACAGATCCGTATGAAGCAGTGTATTTAGATGTGACACTTCCTCTAAAGATAGGTTTTGTTTTGTGGATTTCCCAATAATATATATCACTAACTTGTCGAAAGCAAAATATCTAAGCATTTCTATTAGCTTGATTAAGCTGCTCTTCACTTCTTCATCTGCGATGCAATTAATTTTTATATTGATCTGTTTGAAAGCTTGGTCACATATTAGCTTAATAGTTTCCTCATTAAAGAAATCCCAAGGAGTAATCTCTGTATTTTTCACACAGGAGGCATAAATATTTAAACACATGCTCTGTCTTGCTCTTCGTTCTGTTGCATTTTCTAGTTCTGCAAGTCGTACACCTTCAAAACCCATAGTATAATTAGTGGTTTCTGTTTGAACCCTATGTTCAAGAGTAAGATGAGAAAGATAAAGACAAAAAGATCTGTCACTATAGCTTTTGACTCGTTCTAAACATTTGAATGGGTGTATAATTGTAAATATTTGCAGCGCAACAACATGTAGTGGAGTTTCCTTGGGTCTTCCAGAGATCCTATACAATCCAGTTCGAAATAAATCAATTTTTCTTGGATGGTTAATAAACGTATTTAAAGAAAGACCATGATTTGGATATGTGTTAGTGAAATATTTTAACATATTGTTGTTATAATTAGCAAATGCCGGGTCATTTGCAATTCTATACAGATCCTTAAAAGATCTGGCTACTTCTCCAAACATCTTGATTTGCTTTATGTCCTGCTCACTTTTGGATGCAGAAAGGTTTCTCTGATATTCAAGCAACCAGGGAATATACGCACCTTGTATGGTTTTTCTATCCATCTCTATAGTTTTATCTCTCATAGAAAGAATGGTACTCATGTAAAATAGCTCCCAGTACTCGCTAACACTGTCAATAGAAATGCGAGGCGTTTCTAATTCTTCCGCAGCATTCCCTGTGCGGTTTGGCCTAGATGAAGGACTAGACACATTCGGCTCTTTAGTTTTTTTTAATGGGCTTAGGGACAAAGGAAAGGAAGAGAATAGACCCTTCTTTTTCCTTCCACCCATATTTGTATTGCCTCTAAGAGGCGCTCTTTCATCCTCTGAGACCATATTGTCTTCAAATCTATTCATCATACGCGAATATTCGAACATATTATTATACCCTGTTTTTGTATTCCAATAATCATATATATCACACAGCTTGTTCAAAATATATATAATGCGAGTCTGTTCATTTATATTATCTGATGTACTGAGCAGAGGGAGGAATAATTTCTTCTGCATAAGAGTAGAGTATGACATATCTGGATCGGGATCGTTAAGATACTCATAAATTTTTCCGCAGTAATCACTATCTTCCACATACATCACATCCTCAGAAACTAGTTTGAATATTTCATGGTTGTTTTCTTCAGTCTCTTGATCCCACAAATATTTAAATATTTCTTCCTTGCTACGAGTATTACCGCCTCTACTTAAGAGTGTTAAAACTTCATTCATTTTTCTGTCATATTCAGAAATCCACGGAATGTTGTGCCTCTTCAATCTATTATATACTTCTTGCGACATGGTCTCAATGTCAGTTGCATTTACATAAGAAACAAACAGAAACCCAAATAAAAGAGTAGCTCTCTTTATGAAAAAACTTAGCTGCATTTTCTTTTTCAACAGTAAAAAATAATTTGTCTTTTCTAGTGTTTTCCTAAAATAGAAAAAATATAAAAGATTTTATCCAATAAGAATAACTAATGAATCCCAATTTCTCTACGCAAACGGAATACTTTGCTAATTTTCTCATTTATTTATAATTTAAAGACCGCATAAGATTGTTATAGTATGAAATCAGTCCCCATCCACTGTATATCCACAATGCATTGAGCTCGTACAGATTATAAGACAGGGATCCTACTCCTCCAATAAAGGCGAGAATTGCTATATAGCGCATAACTATAGTTGATCCGTAGGAAGAGCTATTTCTTCTATCCTGCTCTGTTTGAACCATCCAGCAAGAAATCTGGATAAAATTGGCAAGAACGAAACAGGTTGAAGACAAGTATAGCGGGAAATTATTAATAAGCAATTCACATATTCTTCTGTTATTCAAGAAGAAGCTTCCCGCTATAACAAATATAGAAAAGCATATGCTCATAAAATAGTAGAATGTAGCCATTGTGGTTTCTTTTCTAGTTCCCGCTTGTCCTATAGTGTAATATCCTTTTTTAATTTGAGTATTAGCAATGCATGTGACTAATAATATAAATAAAAAAGAAGAACATATATAGATGCTTTCATCGCATGGAAGCTTTTTATGAACCTTATAGTAGTGAACAGCAAAAACAATAAACATACTTACCATCATAATGGACATCAAAATATATGAATATACCTGCATCATCCAATAAGACCGTATGCGAATGGAGTTATCTTTCTTTTTAGTAATAAAGAAAAATGACTGGATCATAACACTAACAGGAGCCAGCAGAGGCAGTAGCAGGCAATATATATCTGTTAGAGTAGAGAAATACAGCAAGAAGCATATCCATGCTTTTTCTTTCCATGTTGGCTCAGTTCGTGAGTAGTAATAATCAGAATCGCCAGTTTTAGAAGAATATGGTGGGGTTTGGGCATCATCTCTTTTATAAGGTTCCTGGTAAGCTACAGGTTTTGTAGTCTTTGAAGTATTTCCACTTTTCTTTGCAAATGTGTTGGACTTAGGGTTATTGTTCTTTGAAGCATGTAGGTCTTTGGTTGCATCAAGTACTATATGCCCCATGGCTTGCGGAAGAAATGATGCAATTTCTCTGTTTATCTGGGAAGAAATGGCAGTTATATCATATTCTTCTTCCAGAGGCGGAGCAGTTGGCGCATTTTTGGCAGCTTCTGCTATTCTATCTGCTCGGTCAATAACTGCCTTCCTATCTTCTATTGTTTTAATTGAAATCTGTGCGTTTTTGTCATCAGAAAGCTTCTTCTTTAATGGAGCAATTACTATGTCTGAGTATTTTCCTGCATTTTCTACCTCATATATGTTTATGGGATTATTTTTACTCTTAGTTACTGCTGTAAGTATTCGACATGCTTTCTGAATATAAACAATTGAGGAAACGGGCGCATACATTATGTCTATTTCGATTTTTTCAGCTGAGTATATTTCTTCCAGTCCATATGCTTGATCTGTGGAGGACGGAAAAAACAAGTGGGAGTACATATACGACATCTCTTTAGAGTTTTTTCTGAATGTAACCCAAAACTCCAAAGGATTCTCAGGCCCCTTAGAATAGGTAGACGAAATGGTGTATATATTTCCAAGGGGGTGTACTTTTAGGATAAACCCAGTTAGATCTATACTAAGCGATCTGTTGTCCTCAGTCAGTCTATGGTTGGTTATTCCATTTAAGAAGGCAGCTGCAAAGTTTTCATTGCTTAGGAAAGTAGATGAGTGAATGAGTTTTTTTAGCATGCTTTCTCTATTGACGAATATTTCAGATAGAAAAGAAGAGGTTTCTGGAGTGATCTTATTGTCTAATTTGAAAGGATTGTTCATCCAGGACATATATATCTTTTTAAATATCTCTTCTATGTCAGATAGCAGGTCTATCTCAGATTCATTCTTTTTGATGCTCACTTGATAAGACTTTAGCCAAGATAAGAAATTCGTGGTTTCGTATGGAAACGCTACGATCTTCTCTGAGTTAACGCTTGTGGGCGTGCCGCATAAAACTACATGCAGACTCAAAAGATCAAAGTACTCCTCGGCGCTGTCTATTTCTACTATGTCTTTTGGCGAGTCAATAGAAGGGCTGCTGTATATCTTGCATAGCTTATGTAGTATTTCTCTTCCTTTTTTCCTGTGATCCGGAGTAAAGAAAAAGTGATCAAAGAAGAGCCACTCAAACTTTGTTTTTTCACTGTCTGAAGAGAGTCCGTTAAAGTACTTGTAGAGCTTCTCAATAGTTTCTTCTGATTTTTCATGCGAGTATGGGAGGTAAAAAGAAGAAAGATGGAAGTTCAGAGCGCTTACTAGACTCTTTAGTGTTTCCTCTTTCTTCTTTTTCTCTTTTACTATGTTGTATAGGGATTTGTATAGCTCTGGAGCGTTTTTCGAATACTCAGATATCCATCTAATATTTTGATTTTTCAGCTGCATGTATAGCTTTTCTTTTTCTAGCTTCTTATCCTTCATAAACGGAATACATTGCACCTGCACCATGTATATGATGCAAATACTTACAAGAATTTTCCATTTTATTCTGTTAATCATAGGGATACCCCTAACACACATCTATTTAAATACTGGTGAAGCTGATCAATTAGTTTTTTACAACTATTTTAGATAACCAATATCTTATATATGTTTATCATCCAATTATTTCCTTAGTCATAAATAGTTTAAATGACAAATAACTGTAGTATTCCACTACATTCCGCCGTATATGAATGCATAATCTACCTATCATATTAGCATTATGCTAAGTGTCATAATAATTGTTATATTAATAGTATATTAGCATTATATTAGTGATGTATTAGTATTATATTAGTGATGTATTAGTATTATATTAATAGTGTATTAGTATTATATTAATGATGTATTAGCATTGTAGAGAGTAATATAATATTTTTATTCATATATTGAGAATCTCTGAATGGTTGGTTGATTATCTGTGTCTCTTTCTAAGCGGTAGAAGTACTCTGTGCACTCTGTTTTAAGAAGCTCTCTGACAAACTCTTCATCGTGCGTGATTACAAGTAGCTGGAAGCTTCCTTCTGCTCTTCGCGCCTGGATAATCGATGAGAGACCCTTTGCAAGCGAGTGAATGTTCTTTTTGTCTAAGTTCGTGGTGGGCTCATCAAGTGAGAGAAGGCCGCAGTTTATGCTGAATGCTTCTGCTAGAGCCAGCCGCACAACTATGGAAGCAAGCATTTTCTGTCCGGCACTTACTCTTCCTCGCATTTCTACCTCTACTCCGTCTCTTTCCATCATAAGCGTATACGCCTTGTCCATTTGCGCGACTATTCTTATGTTATCTATGTCTCCTCCCTTGTACGTCATGTCCCATATCTCTTTAATTATTGCATTTACTTCCTGTAGCTTTTCTGCGTGATACCTCACTATTCCCTTCTGCACGGCTTTTATGTATTTTTCTATGTCTAAGAGAGACTCTTTTAATACCTTCATTTCTACGTATGCGGATAACTCCTCTTCTTCTGCGCCTTTATAGAGAACAATTTCTTTCTCATCTTCCTCCTTTTGTTTCTTTAAGTTTCCTGCTTCTCCCTTGACTTCTGAGATGCTTTCTACTGTCTTTTGGTATAGTACTTCTTTTTCTCTTATTATGCTTTCTTTTTCTGTTAGATGCATAGGAAGGTATGGAGACTCTTCTATTCTTTTTTTTAGCTTTTGCGCGCGTATAGACTGTATGATCATTTCTTTTCTTAGCATTTCTTCTCTCTCCTCATGCAGGGTTTTTATTAAGAAGCGCTCTTCCTCCTCTAGCTGTTTCTTTTTCTCTATGAGGAGCATACTTTCCTCCTGGCTCTCTTCTACATGTTTCTCTTTTGAGAGGAAGACGAGTCTTTTTTCTATCTCTTCTACTTTTGTTTTTTCGGTTAGAAAATACGTTAAAATGCCTCTATCAATTTCTAGATTTTTAAGTGTTTTTTTTCTTATTCTTAATATTTCTTCTTTCTTTTCTATCTGTTGAGCTTCTTCTTCTTTGCTTCTTAATAACTCTTCATTCTTTTCTATATCTTCTTCTATCTTTTTTATTTCCTCCTGTAGGGCAATGGGATCCGCTTTGATTCTTTTTCTTTTGTATAGAAGATCTTCTATTTCTCTTGCTCTTTTTCTTGATCTGTCCCTGGCTCTCTCTTGCTCCTCGTGAAGATGATTCTCTTTTCTCTCTGTTTCCTGGAGATCTTCTAGCTCTTTAATGCATCGCTTATACTCAGATTCCGGGTCTTCTTCCTTTACTCGTATCTTTTCCTCTCTTTCTTTGAGGTATAGTATGTCTTTTAGTATGTCCTTGGCTTCTTGAAGAGAAACAAGCGACTTAATAGAGGTCTGAAGAGATCCCTGCAAATTCTCTTCTTTTGAGTATGAAAGTGGTTCTTGTACAGACAGAGTAAAATATTCTTCTACTGAAAGTACTTCATTTATCTGAAGAATCACTTCATTATACTCTTTGATCTTCTTCTGCTTCATTTGCTTAAGTAGAAACACATCCTTTGCCTCCTCTTCTCTCTCCTCTATTTCCCGCAGTATATTCTGTATTTTTTGAATATGCGGCTTAGCTAATATATCCGAAAGAGATGCCTTGCAAAATGGACAGGAGTTCTCGGCCTTCTCTAAAAACCTTGTATATATGCTTTTAGATGCCTTTAGCCCTCCTATTTTCTCTTGCTCTTCCAATAGACACTCCTCTCTCTGAAGAGAAAGAAGAAGAAATCTTCCTTCCTTAACTGCCTCAATTATCTCTGCTTTTGTTATCTCTTTAATTGATTCTACCTTACTAAGTAGATCTATTACTCTTTTTAGTTTTTTTTCTTTAATTAATGCAATAGCCTTTATTTTTGAGTCATTTTCGCATTTTTTTTCTTTTAGTATATGCGCAGCCTCTTCATTTTCTTTTATTTTTATTTCTATTTTTTTAATATTTTCCTTCAATACTTTTTCTTTTTCTTCAATTATTTCTATTGCGTCTTCTTTTAAGTTTAAATGAAAAACCTTCTCTTGGTACACTTTCCTTTTTCTTTCTAGCTCGTCATTCAGAAACTGTTTTTCTTTTCTTTTTTCTGACTCCCGCATGGCACTTTGCAACGATTCCTTCAACTCCTCCATTCTCCCAATTATATTATCTTTTGTCTCTTCTCTTTCTTCTTCTATCTTTTTTCTTTGCTCCTTAAGCTCCTCTAATAGATACTCTTCATTTTCCCTTGTATCTTCTTTTATTTCCTCTAATAAGCTGATTTTCTTTGTCCTCTGAAACCCTAAAGACGTAAGTCTCTCCCTTAGCATAGAAATACACTCTCTCTCTTCTCTATACAAAGAAGAAAGTCTTTTGTCTTCATATTCTATTTTTTCACTTTCTGTATTGATTAAAAAACAAGATTGCGATACTATATTGGATAATTGCTCTGTTATTTCAGAAAGTGGTGCTTTGCTCGTACCCAGTGTATATAGCTTAGATAAAGCATTTTTAAGTGTATTATTGGATAACCCACATATTAACTCGTTTTCCGGTAGAATAGTAGGAAATACTTCAAGTAGCTTTTTAATAGATATATCTTCTATTGCCTTAATTTCTCTTCTTTTTTCTGTTTCCTCTTTTTTTGCTTCTTCCACTTGCCTTCTCCTCTGCTCATACTGCATTACTCTTAAAAGTACCTCTTCCTTCTGCGCCTGTACACCACGCAGAGATAGTTCCGTTTCCTCTGGAGATCTTTTCTGAACTGTTTCCACCATGTTTTCCAATTTCTCTAACGGCAAATCAATTAATGAGTTTCTCTGCAATCCAATTAATTCCGACTCATTTCTCTCTTTCTCCCGGAGATACGATAATATGATTTCTTTCTTTTTCTTCTCTTCATGCAGTGTCTTATACAGACTCTCTAAGTCTTCTTGCTTCTTCCCAAGAAATATACTTATTTCCTTCTCTCTTTCCCTTATCTTTCTAACTCTTTCTTCTATTCTCTTCTTAATGTGCATTCTTTGCACAAGGCCCTCGTGCCGAACCAAAAGCACCTTCAGGTCAGAAGACTTCTCTTTCTTTAGAGCCACAAGGGCCTCCTGCGCCCGCGTGAACTTCGACGAAGAAAATATTCCATCCATCTTCTTCTTTACGGCAGATGGATCAGAAAGAGGCCATGTAGACTCCTCTTGGTGGCAGAATATCACGTGCTCCAGTACCGCGCTGCTCGTTCCAAGAAGAAGAGGCACTTCACTATCTAAACTAGACAGTTTATTGCATATTAGCTTCTTATCTTTCCCAGATATCTCCCAAAGAGCACTCTCCAAGGTCTTTGTCTCTCTTTTAGCCCTTCCCGTGGTCTGTACCATGGTCCGCAGAAGAAGATACTCTTTTCCCGTGCACCCAGAGAACTTCATAAGCACTTGCGCCTTTGTCTCTCCCTCCTTAGAAAGAAGAGGATCATGGATAAATGCTCCATTTTTGCTATTCGGAGGAAGACCTCCTGTTGTAGCGTACTTCATGCACTCAAGAAGAGTAGTTTTTCCTGCTCCATTGGTTCCCACTATAATAGTAAGAGGAGTAAGCACCTCTATAATAGCAGGCTTATCCTCTGAAAACGCGCGTATTCCCTTTATCTTGAGTCTCTGTATGCCAGACATCTTTTATTTACTAAAAAAATACTCTACTCATATGCATATAGGTAACCCATTGTGTAACACAGATTAAGCATACATTATCTCTATCCTACGGCTCCTCAAATGGCGCAGGAAGTCCTCCTCCTTCAAAATATGGATGCGACAGTATGGATTTAGCGGATGGCCGTTCCAATGGATTATATATCAGAAGATCATCCACCAGAGACTGACACTCTTTATCTATTAGTTTTTCCGTTAAAGAGTTAGAGGAGTTCTTCCACACGGGAAACTCCATTTGGTAGTTCTTTAGCGCCGTAACTCCCTCCCAAATGGACTCGTTGGGTGTTCCGAGCACTTGGAATATCTTGTAGAGCTGGTCAATCTCTGAGTCTCCGGGAAACAGAGGCCGCAGCATAACAAGTTCTGCTACGATGCATCCAATGGACCATACGTCTACGGCCGTGGAGTAGTACTTTGCTCCAAGTAGCAGTTCCGGGGCCCTGTACCACAAAGTTACCACTTCGCTGGTGAGCGTGTGCAGGGGAATGCCTACGGACCTTCCCAGGCCGAAATCTGCGAGTTTTATGTTTCCGTGGGACAAAAGGATGTTCTGAGGCTTTAAGTCTCTGTGGAGGATGCCTACTGAGTGGCAGTACGTTAGCGCAGATATTAACTGGTACGCGTACTTTCTTACCTCTTTCTTTGTGAGATGTTTCTTTTCTCTTCTTAGCTCTGTTAAGTAGTTCTTTAGGTCTACTTCGGCGTACTCGAACACCATGTAGAGCTTCTTCTCCGTGTATATTACTTGGTGGAGGCATATAATGTATGGGTGCCGCAGGTTCTTTAAAAGGGAGATCTCTCGGATGGTGGTGGCGGGCATTCCTTCTCTGTCATCTGTCAGTCTCACTTTCTTTAGGGCCACTACTTTTCCTGTTCCCTTCTCTCTGGCCTTGTAAACTACTCCGTACGTGCCTTCTCCTATTTTCTCGATCTTCTGGAAAGTCTCCGTCATCCTTAAGGCACACAGAAAAAAAAAAGAAAAAAACGCTTCCAGCTGGACTCGAACCAGCGACCTTTCGGTTAACAGCCGAACGCGATAACCGACTACGCCATGGAAGCCCACTTACACATTTTTTGGGTGCCTGCGTGTTTAAAGTATTTTTTTATTTCAAATAATTTCTTTTTTTATTGCCCCGGATGTCAAAAAAAGAGTACAAAAAAAGCTTAAAACTAACGCAAAACGAGTTAAAGACCCCAAAGGCTCCAACAGCACAGGAAATACTTAAAGAGATAAAGAAGAAACTCCCTCAGGATATCATCAAGTGCGCAGCAAAAACAGAAAAGGCCATGCGCGTAATGGAGAAGGAGAACACAATCATCTTCGTATGCGACTTAAAGGCTACAAAGCCAGAGATAAAGGAGGCCATAGAGAAACTCTACTCCGTTCGCCCTAAGAAGGTCAATACGGCAATTACATTTAAAGGACAAAAGAGAGCGTACGCTATTTTTGGCCCGGAGCACAGCGCAATAGAAATTGCATCTGCTGCTGATATCATTTAAACAAATATAATTACTTAATAAAAAGTTACTCATTTGCTCGTGAACCTTATTTTATTGGGCTCTTTAGAAGTGCATTGCTCGCGGAGTCAATGAGTCCTGTTGCGGAGAATAAAAGGAACGTACAGGAGAAAAGAAGAATGCAGGAAATTAAGAAGAATGTAAGGAATCCTAAGTTTCTTTGGTTCCTCTGGAAGGTAGAAAGAAGAAAATCTAAAGATGCCGCCATTCCCACCACAAGGGGAACAAGAGAGATAAGAGAAGAAAAAGGAGTTCCTAAGTATATTAAGAACATTCCGAATAAAATAGAGTATACCGTCATTATGTAACAGAATCCCTTTTTAGGAAGCAAAAGAATAGTAAAGAGAGAAATTATCCATAAGTTGCCTAGTAGCACTCCGCACACTCCAATTGCTCCGGAAAGAAGAAGAAGAGAAGAAAAATGAGTATATCCAGACTTTTCCGTTTGTTTATCTAAAGAGAACCTCATAAGTAGCCATACCGTAGCTATTGTGAATAATAGACCGGTTAAGCAGGTAACCCATCCTACTCCTATTCCCAATCCAAATATTCCTAATAAAAAATATACTCCGGTAGCCATAAAGCACATCCACCAGGAGAACTCTCTAATTGATACAACAGAAGTACTTCCATTAAGGCTCTGAGGAGATACTTCTCCTATTGTGTTTATTTTAGAGGATCCCTCCATGGCATACTCATCTAAGTGTGTGAGTGCTATATGTAACATATACTAATTACTCATACTCCTTAAATACTTTTTTTTCTATCTTTCCAAATATAGTAAAATTAAGGTAAATAATTAGTGCAAATTTTTCCTCTTTAGTAAAAATATATTAAAAAAGCAATACGTCACCACGCGCCACATCGTAGCCCGCCACACCACCACGGCGCCGTAGACTGTTACGTGCGCCATTCCGCCGCCTATTTCTTCCTTCTATCTGTGACCTTTTCTATTCCGCTCGCCTTAAATAGGCATCCTATTACGGCACCCGACACAGCACCCGAACTAATAGGCGTATCCTCGTCATTCGTAAATACGGCATCCATAAAGGATTTGCTAATTGCCGTATTACTTACCGTATTACTAATTAATGTGTTATTACTAATTAATGTGTTACTAATTGATGTAGATGTTTCCGTTACTTCCTCATTGTCACTCATTTCCTCGTTGCTCGTCTCTTCGCTGAGGGAGTTGCTCGTTTCTTTGCCGGTGGCCTCTTCACTGGCTGTATCTTCGTGCGTGTCCTCGTGCGTGTCCTCATCGCTCTCATAAGTTAAGCGGGCACTTCTTCTTCTCTCATGTATCCGGAGGGGTTCCTTATGCACGTGCGGCAGTGGTTCCTCCTTTTCGAGGGTAAGGAGGCCTTCTAATTGCAGATCGAAGAGAAGTGACTCGTCTCTGTGCGCGGGAATAGGAGGAATACTTCGATCTATTAGATCTACTTCCTTATGTATATTTAGATCTACTTCCTTATGTATATTTAGATGGTACTTCTCTTGTTTTCTCTCTTTTAAGGCGTTTCTTATCTTTTTTACGGTTCTCTCTGCTTTTAGTCTTTTTCTTATCTTCTCTGAGGCATCTTTGTACCGTAATACTCCCTGTTTAACCGTATACACCATATACTCGCGGGAGTCACTGTCACTCATATACTTAAAGAATTTATAAATTTAATGCAGAAGAATTTCTATGAGCTGCAGAGGATCCTCGAGGAAATGAAGAATATTGGATATGTTTCTCCTTACACCAGAAGAACTTCTTCTCCAGAAGTAGATCCCTTATACCTTAAGGATTACCTCTTATTTCTTCAGGAAAGAAGAAGAATCCCTGAAGTACTTCCATACGTACACGACTATCCGTTGCAAAAGACACTGCAAATAGAAGACGTGGAGAAGATGTTAAAAAGTGCGCAATTCTCTCAACACGCCAAACAATACGCTACACAACACGCACACGCCACAGTCCACGCACCCGCCATTAGTGCGCAACACGCTACGGCCCATAATACAGCCCACGGCACAGTAAATGGTACTTTGGACACCTTCACTTCCGCTAGGAGACTCATGCCAGCTGATGAACTAGCAAAATTACCTAAAACGGAATTAAAAACAGATACGAAATTACCTAAAACGGAATCAAAAGAAAAAGACCAAATAAATAACGAGTCAAACGTAGAACAAAGACTATTAGACATGATAAACAACGAGGTACTTCATCCAAAAGAAAAAATGGAATGGGACGAAATAGTAGGACTATCCCAAGTGAAATCCGCCATAAAAGAAATAATAATATGGCCAATGAAGAGACCAGATCTCTTCTCCGGCATAAGAAGGCCCCCTAAGGCTCTCCTCCTATTTGGGCCCCCGGGAACAGGAAAAACTCTAATAGGCAAATGCATAGCCTCACAGATAAATGGAACCTTCTTCTCTATCTCTGCATCCTCTTTGACCTCCAAATGGGTGGGAGAAGGAGAAAAACTCGTAAGAGCCCTCTTCCACGTAGCATCCATTAACTCGCCCTCAGTGATCTTCATAGATGAAATAGACTCTCTCCTCATGCAAAGATCAGAAGGAGAACAAGAATCCACAAGAAGACTAAAAACAGAACTATTAATTCAAATGGATGGAGCAAAAGAGAATAATTCACATATCTTAGTAATAGGAGCCACTAATAGGCCACAAGAAATAGACGAAGCAGCAAGAAGAAGATTCGTAAAAAGATTATATATTCCTCTTCCCGATAAGGAAGCAATAAAAAAATTAGTAAAAAAAATCACAGAAAATGAAGCTTCCCTCTCAGACACAGATCTCTCCACTCTCTCAGATAAAGTAATAGGATACTCCGGCTCAGATATCTTTAATCTCTGCAGAGAAGCCGCCATGGAGCCAATTAGAGAATTAAAGGAGATCTCCTCCGCGGAGTCCCTAAGGGCCCTCCTCCTAAAGGACTTCCTAAAGGCCACCCGCCCAATAAGAAAAAGTGTCTCCGAGAAAGACTTAAAGGCCTATGAGGATTGGGATAATGAATACGGCAGTAAGTAATACGCTACCCGTAACGTAACACGCCACGGAACACGGCAATACGTTACCCGTTACATAATAGTGTAATGGCACGTGTTACGGCATCAGATAACGGAATAGTTAATAAATAGATAGATATATAATAGTGTGGTATTACCTGTTTATTATTTCGCATTCCGTTACGCATTACGTGTTACGCATTCCGTTATGCACTCCGTTACGTGTTACGTAGTGTATTGCCGTGGAACATAACGGGCATGAGATGTAACGGACACGTGTTACGTGGCGCATTGCCGTGTACCGCTGGCTAATGGTACGGCTTCCAGTGGGGCGGCGCGGAGGAAGGAGGAAAACTTTGATCGTATTGCGCGCCTTCTCTTAATTTGTAAAGAATTCTTCGTCCTGCATCTGCGTGGGATGGCATTCCCAATTGCTCAATGGAGAGCACTAAGTCTTCTCCTGTTAATGTTTTTCTTTTTTCTACTTTGCAGAGGTCTTGCGCCTTACACGTAATAAATGCTATAAACTCGGAAGCCGCTCTTTGCATCATTTCCTTCGCGTCTTTGGAGATCTTTGCGGATCCCGGAATGGACTTCTTCATTATTCCAGAAACATTTGCCACAGGAAGTAATCGATCGCTCTGCTTCATTTTCTCCTTTGCGCGTAAATAAAGAGACGCGTAAATAGTTGCAAAAGCGCGTGTTACCATAACGACACAATACATACCCGTTATGTAATACGCAACACGCTCCGTCACGTTATGTAATACGCAACATGCTCCGTAATACGTTACGTATTGTGCCGTGTTCCGTGGCCTTATGCGCACTTAACGATGCCATCTACGCGCAGTACGATGATTGCGCCTTCTATGGCGGACTTTATGAGTTGCTCCTTAACGAGGAGGGACTCTCTTATGGGATTTGGCTCTATTTCTCCTGTGATTCCATTAATTCCTGGGGATGTTCCTTTTTCGTGTTCTCTTTTTAGTTCGAGGAGGGTATTTCTTACTTTATTGGATCCTGAGTTTATGAGGATAAGGGAGGGAATGGCGTATAGGGCATTGGCTACCGCGGGAAAGACTTTTTTATCTTCTGGGGAGGCATCCGGGGAGTTTATGGCTGCTGTAAGGGCTGTTGCCATAGCTGCCTCAATGGCTCCTCCTCCTGGAACGATTTCCGGGAGAATTGAGAGGTTTCTTGCGGTGGAAAGGGCATCTTGAAGGTTCCTCTCTAATTCGTTGAGGATATCTTTAGATCCTCCTCGTAGGAGAATAGTGCAGGCTCCTGGTGCTGTGCAATTGGAGAGTTTCATCCAGAACTCGTCTCCTATTCTTTCCACGGCGAATGTTCCTGCTGCTCCTTTTGCTCTGCTGGAGATTTCCTTTGGGGAGGAAATAATTTGTGCGCCTGTTGCGAGGGCTATTCTTTGAAGATCCGATTTTTTAACTCTCCGTACGGCGGAGATGCCGTTTCTCTTGAGGAGAGAGGAGGAGATGTCGCTTATTCCTTTCTCTGAGATAATAAGAGAAGGCTTCGTGTCAATTAGGAATTGCGTTATTTTTTCGATTTGCTCTTCTTCTACGGCTAATGCTCTTTTAAAGGTCTCAGGATGCGTCATTTCAATATTCGCTTGATTTTCTCCTTTTCTGTACTCGAGGGGAAAGTCTATGAGGAGAATGGAGGGATTTGTAATGTATTTCTTCATATTTTGATCGATTAATTCTTTTTGGATGGCTATTCCGTTAATTAAATGGGAATCTTCTGGTACTCCTCCTGGTACTTTTTCTATTCTAATGTGTCTCTTTATCTCTGGTTTTTGGTTCTTTTTGATTAATTCGTAGGCACTCCACGCGATATGGTGGAGGGGAAGGATGAGGGAGGAGATCTTCGTGGAGATGCTCTCCTGGATGAGTTTCTGCTCGATTTTCTGTTTATTTCCTTCTTTTTTTATTGAGGAGAGATTTTGTGAGTTTTTTTTTAAGGAGGAGAGGCAGACGGTTAGGGCTCTCTTAAGGGAGGAGCAGATGCGTATGGGATGCATTTTTTGTTTTAGGAGGTCTTGAAGGTTAATTAGAATTTCTGAGGCTAATATTACCACGGAGGTAGTTCCATCTCCTACTTCTTCGCTTTGGGTTTTAGAGAGCTCAATTAGAGACTTTATAACGGGATGGTTTACTTCTATTTCTCTGAGTATAGAGTTACCGTCATTTGTGACTTCCATGGAGCCATTTCTTGTTAGAATCATTTTCATCATGGATTTTGGGCCTATGCATGTTTTTATTAGGGATCCAAGGACTCCTGCGGCTTTTATGTTTTCTTGCTGCACCTGGAAAGGCTCTTCTTTCCTTAGCACGGTTAAGGTGGCTACTTTTCTGTTCTCCATAAAAAATTAAAATTTTACTTAATATATTTATGCATATTTTATTGGAAAGAATAAAGGCAATAGATGAGTTAGTGGAGAGAATGAAGAAGGGAAAAGAGGTTCCTCTTGTTGAAATACTTAGAGAGGAGATAGAGAAGCTTAAGAGGCTCAATGAGCAGTACGAGGATTCTTTGAGGAGGAAGAGCATAAAAACGAAAGAAGAAGAGGAGTCTAAGATAAAGTATACGCTAAGTGATGGATCCGTATACGTAGTGCATAAGCTTAAGAAGTATAAGTACCTTTACGATGCGGGTAACTCGTGTATTACTTATGAGTTTCCTAACGGACAGATAGAAAGGACCTTTCCAGGAGGCATAAAGGAGATACGCGCGGCAGATGGAAGAATAATCATTAAGCACGCGGATAAGGATTACGACGTGCTGTAACACGTTACGCCACGCACTACGCCACGCTACACGCCTTAACTTATGTTCTACGTCATGTTCCACGTGGTCACCCCTCCGGATACGTAATACGGATACGTAATACGTAATACGGCGTACGTATTGTGTGTGTGCGTGTATTGTTACGGCGTGCGCATTGTTAATGCGTGTATGGCGTATATAAGTAGATCCTGAAGGAATAATGGAAGAATAGATAGAATGTAAGATATTCGGAATATCCATGGAATGTAAATGGTGGATCTATTAGAGAGGGATGCGTGGTATATGGCACTTGCTGTATCTTTAACGGAGAGCGTATACGGGGAGCGTACGGAGGAGAATAAGGAAGTATTTAGCTTATAAGGGTAGACTATTAGCACGGGGAGTCCTTCTCTACGTAATGCGTGTAGGAATGTATGCATAAAGGCCTTTGCGGAGGAGTAGAGGGACGTATTTGGGAAGGCTGTTATGCTTAGTACGCTATTTATATAGACTAATTTGGAGTAATTGGAGGTTTTTACTAAATGTACAACGGAGGTAATGTGCGTATTAAGGTATCTCTCTACTTCTACGTACTTTATATCTGAGAAAGGAAGGAATCCGTGGAAATACGCGTGATTTACTATTAAGATGTCACAGGAGATTCTTGTTGGAAGAGGAGATGAGAAATCGTGGTGTATGTAAGTGGAGAAGAGTTTTGGGGGTTTTCTGTCTATTACTGTGACTCTCCACTGGTGGGAGAGGAAACACTTAGAGAGTTCCTTTCCTAGGCCATCTGAGCCTCCTGTTATACAGACATGCATTATTGTTAATAAAATAAGAAATACTTATTTTTTTTGTTTATATATTTTATTTTGTTTTTTGTTTTTTATTTTTGTTGGGCTTTCGTGGTGTAGTGGTATCACGCATCCTTCACACGGATGAGGCCTCCGGTTCGATCCCGGACGGAAGCATTATTTTTTTGTTTTTTAATACGCACCACACCGTAATGCATACCGTAACATAACGCATTACGTGATGTATTACGCATTCCGTGACGTAGTACGTGATGTAACGCATTACGCATACTGTAGCGTATTACGTGATGTAGTACATGGCGTATTACGTAACATACCGTATTACGTGATGTGGCGTGTTACGTAACGGGCACGATATGTTACTGCGCTGGGTACTCCTTGAGCTTCTTCTTAATGAAGGCATTTTGATTTTTTAGGAGGAGGAGCTCATTTTGCAGTAATTCATTACTTTGCGCGGAAATGGAGAATTCTTTGATTTTCTCTTTTGCTGAGGAGATGGATGCCTTTAGGGAGACGAGTTCCGGAGACTCTTCTTGTTTTTCTGAGAAATGAGTTTTTAAGGATTTAAAGGAGTTTTTTACGGCTTCTATTCTTTCTGTGACTCTTAGGTTATTGGTTTTGGTTTCCGTAAAAAGTTTTTCTGAATTTCCTTTTATGGCTTCTATTTCTTTTTTTACGTTAAAAAGATAAATGAGTTTTTCTTTTAGGGACAAGAAGAGAATTTGGAGGTTATTGGAGATTTCCTTCTCAAAGGAGTTTAAGAGCTTTTTAAGGAGAAGAATTTGTTCTTCTTCTTCTCTTTTCTCTATTAGCGAGTAATCTATTGCTTTATACTTTTTTATATTACTAATAAGGATATCCGTAGAGTCTATTAGTGATCTATTAATTGATTTTTCCTTTTTAGGAGTAGATGTAATCTCTTGTTCGTAATCTATTTCCTTTCTGAGGATCAAAAGAATCTTTTTGCTCTCCAAAAGAATATGTTCATTGAGGAGATAAGAAGACTCTTTTGTTTCGTGGAACAGAAGAGGAGCACTTTCCGTTATCTCCACTATTTGCGTCTTATTCCTCACGAAAGCCTTCTTTTCTTCGTATACGGTATCCTTTCTCTTTAGAGAAGTAAATTCTCCTTTATACACGTAAGACAGCCTGTAATTAGCACTTTCCTTCTTATACGCCTCTATTCCCGTTCTGTATATCACTATTAATCCCCATTCCGTGAATATTTCCTCTTCCACTTCCTCCGTAATAAAAGTAAGAGGCTCTGGGCGCATAAGCACAGGAGAAGTAACCCGTAGAGATACTCTTCTGCTTAACTTATCCTCTATCTGTACAATAGAATTACTTCTATCCTGAAAGATATCCGGAGACTCTATCTCAAAGAGTCTCTCTCCAGATACCAATACTCTACCTGTGCTCTTACTCACTACTATTTTCTTTTTTTCTCCTATTTTTTCACTATTCCTAAGCACATACACCTTATCTCTCTTATTCTTATGTATTACATCGTAAATAGAAGAAACAATAAAAGAAGATTCAAAAAGAATAATAAGTTTTTTTCTCTCTAAGTACGCAGTAACAAATACTCCTAAGTACTCCACGGCGTAGTACTCCTCCGTTACCAAAGAGAAAAGAACTCCTCCCCCAATAAACCCAAAGAATATATAATTTCCTTGTTCGTCCGCAAACACGCGAGGAGAATCTCCGTGTTCCCTCAGGATATGTTCCACGGAGTACCTCCCTCTCTCTAAATATACACCAGAATACCTAATTATATACCCATCTCGTACCACAAATAGCTCCGTTAACGAGCAGCAACTACTCACGCAGTCACCCATCACAGTACCTCCTCCATGGCTTAACCATTTCTCTTCTTCCATTACGTTATCCATAGAAAATAAAAAATATATTTGCCAATACGCTCTACACTCTACAACGCATACCACTCTACAACGCCGTAACACGCATTACAACGCCGTAATACGTAATACATAACGGGCACGTAATAGGCACGTATTGCGTATTGTGTATTACGGCGTTGTAAAGCGGTATGCGTTATAGAGTGGTATGGATTACCCCATAATTAACGTATTAAGGAACTCCTGGTCTAATTTTATCTCTTTAGTTACCTTCTTCCACGTGCAGTAATCGAAGTAAAGTATTAGGCCGCTCTCATTAGGCAGCCGCTTTACGATTCGCAGGAAAGTCTTCATTTCTTTGCTAAATGCCCAGTGCATACTCAGCAGCCTGTGAAAGGCCTCTTTTTGTATCTTTTCTCCGCAGTGGAAGAAAAACACGTAAAAAAGAGTTCCCTCTGAGAACTTATCCAATTTCTCCTCTTTACTTCCCCGGATGCCCACCGTATAACAATCCGGAAGCAATCTATCTACTTCCCTCGCACTCGGAAATACTCTTTTTTCTTCTTCTTCTAAATATACATCTAAACTATCTATCTTTAATGCTTCCTTGTATATCTCTTTAAACATAAAATAAAATTATTTTTATTAAAGAAATATAATAAGGATATATTTTGTTATTTGTTAAGTAAACGAGTAGCCCGTACGTACACCGTATCCTCAGGGTTCCCAGAGGGCACGTAAGTTTGCGTAGGCACGCTGTAATACACCTGCGCGTGTATCTTTTTAGGCTTCCCGTATATTTGATTAGTGCTCGGCATAAGTTCTAAATTCCCTGTAATTGGAGTATTTCCCGGTTGCGGCATTTCGTACTCCACCACTTGCGGCTGCTGCGGCACAGGCGCCTGCACGTACTGAATGGGCGGTTGCGCAACGGGCGCAACAGGCGCCTGTGGCACGTACTGCACGGGCTGTTGCGGTGCGTACTGCGCAACGGGCTGTTGCGTTACGGGCGCCTGTTGTGTGTATTGCACGGGCGGCTGCGGTGCGTATTGCGTTACAGGCGACTGTACGGGCGGCTGCGCGTATTGCATGGGCTGTTGCGTTATAGTCGGCTGTTGCGCGTATTGCGTGGGCTGCGGTGCGTATTGCGTTACGGGCGGCGTAATGGGCGGCTGTACGGGCAGTTGTTGCGTAATGGGCGCTCCTCTTTGCAGTTTTTCTTCCTCCAGGAGGCGAATCAAATGGTCGAGTCTCTCTGCGCTGTGTCTTACGACATCTGAGGCATCGTAAGGCACTTCTCCGTGTACGTGATGAGTTAAGCTGTTCTGTGAGTTATAGGAGGGGTGACCATTATGTGAGTCATATGGTGCATTGTACGGTGTGTTGTACGGTGCATTGTACGTGGTATCGTTTGGGGAGTGCGTGTCGGTGTGTATCATGTCGTGGAGCGTGTAGAACGGTTTGTCGCGTGAGAGATGGTGGAGGTGCCTGTGGGGAGTGTCGTAAGAGGAATCTTCTGCGTACGGCGTGGTATCTGCGCTGTGAGGTACTTCGTGGATTCTTCTTCTTTCTTCTTTTACTTTTCTGTTTCTTCTCGGATGCCTTCTGCGGGTGTACGAGGAGTCATCTGATGAATATTCCTCGTCTAAATCGCGTCTTCTCTCTTTGCGCGTTTGGAGGCGCTCGCTCGCGGAATGCCCCAAAGAGGACACCTCCACTAACGGGCCATCCGCCGTATTGTCTGTGGTATCTCCTATTAAGGTATCCATTAAGGCGCCCGTAGAGTTACCGGAGGGGTTACCTAATGAGTTACCTATTAGATTTCCGGAGGGGTTACCCGTGGAATTACTTAGTGAACTGTTTAGAGAGCTATTTAAAAGGATAGCCTCTTGCTTAACTAACTTGGAGATGGCATCATTGATGCTTTGTCCATTCTTATCTGTGCTTCCTATTGTTATTAAGAGATTCTTATTGGGGAGACAGAGGGAGACATCTTTGCAGGGATTTTGTAGATTTCCTGTGGGCTGCGCTCCCGGGGAAGTAATAAAATTAAGGGATCTGTCCAGGGAATTATTAGAGGAAATACTTCCTATGGGATTAGGAAGATTTTGTCCTCGCATCCAGGGATGCAATATATTAAGCTTTTCTTTTTGTAATTGACAGAGCCCAGATAGAAGTAAATTAGTTCCTACGTACTGGCAAATCTTTTCATCCGGAAGAGAATAAGTTAAGGATTCCTTAAGAAGAACTCCGAGGAGGTACTTTAATCGCATGCTCATTTGTGTTAGATCTCTTAAATTATCCAAGTAATACTCTGTTTTACTTTGTATTTTCGTTGTAAGCTTTTGTTTTGTATTTCTCCAATGCTCTTTTTAGCTTAAGTTTTTTGTATTACAATGGGTTACTTAAATGCTTAGTCCGCTTATATTGTAAATTATTTTTTGTTTATATTATGGGCAGCGTACTAAGTAACTTACTTACAGTCTTTAGCAAGCCAACTCCCAAGAAGGTCCTTATGATTGGATTGGATAACGCGGGAAAGACTACTATTCTATACTCCTTCCAAGCTAAAGGACTTACTAACACGATAACTCAAACTACTATTCCTACCGTGGGATTTAACATAGAGAATATAAAGATAGGAAATGTTACCATTACCGTATGGGATATTGGAGGACAGAAGAAAATAAGAACTCTTTGGGGGTTTTACGCGGATGATCTCTCTGGACTGGTCTACGTGATAGACATCGTGGACAAGGCGAGATGGGAGAATGCCGCGGATGAGCTAAAAAAGATACTCGATAAGGATATGGACAGTTCAGGGAGTAAGTATCCCGTTCTAATTTTAGCTAATAAGATAGATATGGTGCCTGACTCAGAGATGGAGGAAGTGCAGGACTCCCTTATGAAGATACTTGAGCCGCAGAGACTATTCGCCGGTCGCCCCTGGAGAATCTCAAGATGTTCAGCTAAACGAGGAAATCTTGAGGATATTAGTGAAGCCTTTACGTGGTTAGCTAAGCACTTAACGGAGAGCTCCGGAACGGGTGCCTATTAGTGAAGAGAATTTTTCTTTCTTATGCGGGAACTCACAAAGAGAATAAAAGAATATATGGATGGCTGCTGTTCTATGCAAATATTAGTGGATACGTGGGAGAAGAGCAGAGGAAGAGTCTCTGAGGAGATGCGTAATAAAGTGGATGTGTACGTTCTGTTTAAGAGCTTAGAGATAAATAGAGGAGAAGACGTAATATCTCACGAGAGAGTTTTACGGGTATCTTATAAGAGCGAGTATACTCCCGGGATACTCTCTAAGTACATAGAGGTACTGCTAAGTAACTCGGAATTACACCAGGAGATACTGCGAGTGTTGGTGTACGTGCTAAAGAGAGTGGAAGAGTTTAGTAGAGTGAGGGAATTAGAGGAGAGGATGATAATTCTTATGAGGCAGTTAGTGGAGAGGAGAGCGTGGAGCAAAGAGATGGAGGAGGCTCTTTTGGTGCTTTACGAGGGATCCTCTAAAGAAGGGAGAGAGCACTTTATGGATATTCTTCTGGAGGAAGGAGGAAACGTTCCGGAGAGGAAGAAACATCTTAAGAGGAGAGTTCTGCGGGTTTTGGAGGAAGAAACTCTCGACGGCATCTTGAGGAGCAAGAAGATGCTCCTTATGGCCGCGCGCCACGGAGTAGAGGAAATGCTTCACGTCTGCGGAGTCTTAATCAAAGAGATTAAGCACCGAGATAACGGAGAAAAGAGAACGGAAATGCTAAGTATACTTAGGGAAGTGTCACGGGAGGTCACCCAGCGAGATACTCATTACGAGGTAACCCCGCGAGATACGTTACACGACTTACCGTGTACTAATACGTCACGGGAGGTCACCCCGCGAGATACGTCACGGGAGGTCACCCCGCGAGATACTATACTTGCCACGTGCATAATGAACAATGGCTTAACTTACGATTTACTGGATGAGGTATCCGGAGAGGATATCCTTTTGCTGTGCGAAGTGTTAGATGAGCCATTTGGAGCGCGTAATGGGACATCTTACGGAATACGTAATGGAGATATTCTTATGAAGGTATTTGAGGTAACTGGAGATAAGAAATACTTAAGTGAGCATAAGGTATCTTCTATTGTTAATATTAAAAGGGAATTAATGGAGAATTACGATTGGTACATGGAAAAAGTTTTTAAGAGGAATATTAATAATTCTGTATCCCTAAACGTATTAAATGCTTTATTGGAGTACTCTTACAGGGGAAGAACAGTAGAAATAGCTGTGGATTTAGGAAAAATGATAAGAGAGATGGATTACTTAGATAGAACGCAAAGGTTCCTCGTGAAAAAACAGGAAAATAATATTAGAATGGTATCCGTTATTTTAAAAAAACTAATAGATAAGACATATATTAGGAAAAAAGATCTTTTTAAAATATTTTCCTCTATTGAGTACCTTATCTCCTCAGAGAATAAAGATACCTTAGAAGGCATCTCCTCCGTTCTACAGAGCATCCTCCATCTCTACGTGATATTAGATAGAGGAGTAGATGAGTCACTCTTTGGGCTACCCAGACTATGTAATGCACTAAGTAATACACTGAAAGATAACGGGAAAGATAACGGGAAAGCGAGTGAAGATAACGTGAGGGAGAGTGGAGAGAGCGATACGAACAATTGCATGGTGGTGGCATATAGGATATACAGGCAGATGGACTGGTTAAGCTACTCGTATGGGGATAGGTTACCTTTTCTTTCTCTGCTAAGTGCCATGGTGGAGTGTACGGGAGACTTTCTGGTTTCCCGGGTGCACGAGGAGGTACTTCCCTATATATACAACGGGTACAAAGATACTTTACTAATTAATACGGCGGAGACTAAGGAATTAGGAAGATTATTATGTCTACTGAGTAAGTACTATATACCACACTCCACGTACTGCTGTATTCTTCTAATTGCCGTGAAACTGTACGAATCCGGAATTAGTGAAGGAAAGGAGCTTCTTGCTGTAATTTGCCGTTTAGATGAACATTCCTTTATTTCAGGAATCTCTTTAATTACTTCTTGCGCCTCTTCTCCGTTTATTAAGTGCTCTACGCACCTTCTGCGGTACATTAAGGAATTACTTAGAAAATAATTTTATGAGGAGTATTAGTATGCCCTCGTGCTTGGAGTACGTGGGAAATAGAGTATTATATGGAGAGTGGAGTGGAACACTAATTGAGCTAACAGAGAACTCTTCTGTTATGCATATGGATGCTCCTATTACTTCTATTCTTTCTGATGGCTCGCGGGAGTACGTAGGAACAGTAGGAGGAGAAGTATGGAGGATAATGGGAGAAGAAAAAACACTTCTATTTAAGGGAAAAGATAAGTATTATAAGGAAGTAAGTACGAATATGGTAATTTCAATATTTTCGTATAAAAAAATCATAATAGTTGTATTCCTAAAGGGAAATATTTTTTTACATAGAACAGATAGAGAGTCTGAGTTTCCCGCGGTAGAAGTAATTAATGAGGAAAAAGAGATAGAATGCGCGTGCATGAAGGATGAAAAGATATTCTACTTGGTGGGAGGAAAAGAGATAAAGATATACAGCGTAGAGAAAAGGAAGCAAGTAGGATACACTAATGTACTAGATTTTGAAATAACAAAAATAACGGTTATTAATGAAAAAAACCTAGAAATATTAATATACGGTACCACTTGCGGTAAAGTGTGTGTTACGCACTTACACGATGGATCTTCGTATCTCTTTAAGGCGCACAAAAAACAAGTGGAAAACGAAGAAGTGTTCTATCCCGTGACTATGCTCGGGGAAGTCTCTGATCGTGTTATTGTAACGGGAGGAGCCGATGGAAAAGTAATTACGTGGGACATCCGCGAGAGAAACAGAATAAGAACTATATACGCCACGGATAAGATAATAGTTAATGGATGCATTAAGGTAAGGAATGAAAGAGTAGAAGAGATAACCATAGCAGTATCTCCGCGCATTGAGGATATATACTCCTCGAATCCTGAGGATAAGGTTGACTTAATAAGACATGTAGTAGATAATTAAATAAGTATTAGTTTATTTTAGTATTAACAAATTTTTTAATTGGTTTTCCTTATTCGGAAGCATTTCAAAGATATCTGAAAAACTTTTACAGAGTATTTCCACTTCGAATAGGGAAATGTGTTTGTGCTGATTGAGAAAGGCCTCTACGGGAGTGTGTCCCTTATGGATTAAGTGCTTAAAAAGAATAAATCCATTAATATTCCTTATACTTTCTGTTTTTCTTAAATTTATGAGTTTCTCGCTTATACAGAAAATCTCTGCGTACTCCATAGGCACAGATAGAGCTCGTTTATACTCTCCGCTTATTGCGAGGGAAGTTCCCGCTAAAGTTCCAGAGCGAAGGGATGGATTGGAGAAGATGCCCATAGGCATCATAGAGAATATTATATACTCAATAAGGAAATAATCTTCATTAATTAGATCAGAAAAAATATCAAGTTTTTCTTTTGTCCTTAAAAGCTCCTTTATCTTCTCTGTTGCCTCCAATACCTCGTTAATGGAATATTTTTTTTTGTAAATCTCCAGAGAATTACTCGATAAGGAAAGCTCCTTAAGAGGAAAAGAGAAAAATGTATTAGTTTTTCTTATCTGTTTCTTCAGAAAAAGAGAAATTAACTCTTTTTTCGCGGAAAAAGAAAACTCCGATCTCTTTATGAGGTCAAAGGATACTCCGAATAGAAAAGACTTAATTAGATTAAAGTCTTTCTCTTCTACGTCTCTTTCCTTAAAGGAATTAAAAATACTTCCCAAAAGAGACTCTCTTTCTTCTTTCCTTAAAAAGTCTTTGCTTTCCTCTTCCGGAATGCTTTTCCCAGAGGAAAGAGTAAAAAATATTTCTTTCTCTTTGTGCTCCTCTATGGCTCCATCTCTCTTTAAGTCAGAAATGGCCTCTTTAATTAGGAAAATATGATTCTTCGGAGATAGTTGCTTTTGCAGAGTACTTGGAGCCTCTCTGAGGAAGTCTATGTACCTTTCCTCCTTCCAGTTCTTTTTTTCCTCCGAGTAAAAATCTTGTAATTTTTCTCTTATCTTTCCCTCCGAAATAGGAAATACCTGTAAAAATTTTTCCAAACGAATATCATCTAGAACTCTAAAATCTTCAGTTATCCTCGTTCTGTTCCTCCTCCATTCCTCCATAAGCACCAGATACCTTTCTCTTTTACTTAAAATATATCCATTACTCGCGGCACTGTGCATTGCATCATAAGATGCGTATAGCACATCCTTTAAGTACTCTCTTACTCGTTTTAACAAAACCTCTTTCTTATCTATTTTTACGTTTCCCTCATTTCCACTCTCTTCGTCACTCATACTGCCATCTGCGCTCTCCATTGTCTCTTCATCTACCGTGTAGTCTACTACTCCACTTTTCGTTACAATGGAGAATACTTTGTATCCCTCCTGCACTATTTCATTAATCACTAATTGATCTGTTTCCTCTATTTCTTTTGCCTTAAGCATATGCCTAGTTATTCTTTTACGCCCGAACTTAATGTGAATAGGAAGTATATCTATCTTTTGTGATCGTTTTGCTAAATTTATAACGGTATTCTTATCTATTACTCTTTTACTCCGCAAAGCATCAGAGATCATCTGGTAGAACTGTTTTGAGTAAAAAGTAACTTTTTTTTTCAATACCAACTCTTCTATTAATTTATCTCTTACCTCCGTATCTACTATTTCTTTGCTCAATTCTTCCTTTTCCTCTAATAACTTAAACAGGCTCTTACTCTTCTCTTCATATTTCTTCATTTTATAAAGATTCCTTCTAATTGTTCCCTCAAATACTCTTTTACATAATATATCCTTACTCTCCCACTCATACACTTGTTTTAGTATTGCTAGAGCCTGTTTGCTGCTCATTCCAAATCTCGCTCTAATATCATTAGAAGATACTCCCTCACTGCTCTCGCTGATCATATCTAATATTTGCTTGTACCACGATATATTCCTGTAATATCCTACGGGAGCAATCCATTCTTCTTTTTTCTCTATTACTTCTCCATTTACCATGCGCAGAACATCTCCCTTCTTCTCTATTACTCCTAAATTTACGAGTTTTTTTACGAAATAGAAGAAGTTCTTAGCTCCTATCTTTAACTTAGTGCGTACTCTTGCTCCCGTACACTCTTCCTCCGTGGTAAGTACCTCGTGCAGAATAAAAAAGTACTCCGAGCAATTAAACTTAAACTTTCCCTTAGTGGAGCAGTTCATAAATATCACATTATTAAGGCGTATCCAATCACTCTCCTTGTACTTTTCTACTTCAATAAACTTACTTACCTCTCTGCTTCTTCTTACTTCCTCCACTGACTCATTACTTACCACCATCACTCCTTCTTCCTTAAGTAACTCACTCATTTGCTCCTTATCCACCTCACTTATTCTTACTCCATAAAATCCTTTTCCGCATAAATATTCTATGTTCTTATTATATTGCATCTTGTTCAGTTCGAGTCTTTTATTTTGTAAATAATAATAAAACTTTTATTCTTCTATTTCCTGCCACTAGACACAGTTGCCCTTACATATACGGTCTTAACTATTTCTTCGCAATTATTAGTGCATTCCTCCACAGTACGCGCCATCTGCGCACTTCCCGCCATCTGCGCACTTCCCGATGCACTTTTTGCGCTTTTCACGTTCTGCGCCATTTGCGCACTTTCCGCACTTTCTACGTGTTCCTGTGATATGTGCGCTATTTGCGCGGTATTTGATGCTTTAGCGCGGTGCGCGTGGTGTGCGCGGTGCGCGTGAATGAATCCCTGCGCGGGAATGCACGCGGCACTTTGCATTTTCTCAATTTCGCACTCCCCGGACATAACGAGGCTCTGGTCTATGCACCCATTCCCGAGCACCTTACACTTCCTTAAAACTTTTCTGGTAATTGGTCTTATCAAATATTTTCCTTTTTTAGACTTTTCCTTTTTAGGACTAGTAGGAGTAACCGTTAAACTAATAGTAGATATTTTCTCCACCGTAACCGTCTTAGGCTTATAAACCGTACTAAACCTCGTCCTTTCCACGTGATCACTTACCGTTTCCGTTACCACAGAAGTCCTTACACTCGTCTTCGTCTTAATATACGTCTTAATATTAGTCTTAGTCATAGTCTCCGTTATGTAATTATCCACCGTATTAATTACGTACTTAGTGCGCGTAATCGTCTTATACGAAGGAACAGTTACCTGCACCGTTCTAAGCACCGTGGAGTAAGGAATTGTTATAACATTCCCAGTGGATCCCGTTTCAGAGGGACTCTCCGCTTTACTGCTCGTTTCCACTTTACTGCTCGTTTCCGCTCTAACACTCGTTAACGGTCCCTTAACCTTCTCCTCTCCTAACGCGTAGATCCTCTTCATAAGGGCATTTAGATCTGCCATGCTAATAGATGCCTCAGGCTTAGAGCTCTCACTTACCGCGGAACTCCCTCTGTACGTATTAATTTCTTGTTTTTCCGTTATAACTTTATGTTCTCTCTCTTTAGCTCTCCCGTATACAGAAGCATTAGAGAACCCAGAGGTATCTATTACGTTCTCGCATCCGCACAAGGATATCCCTAAGCATATACACTCTCCAGGAGGATGTATGTTCTTAGCTATACTTAGTGATCTACCACTGCCACTGCCAATAATAGCCATTTTACACGGTACGTATGCGCAAATAGCCTCCTTCTGAATAGGAAGCCCAAAACTTGATGCGTACGAGTTATACAGAGCATCCGGTCTGTATACCGAATTAATACAATCATTATTTCCTATTCCAAATATCCTGCACTTAATAGGAGCATCCCCGTAAGAGTACCCCAATGCTCCTCCCGTATACACCGTATGCGCGTATACGTACACATAGACTCGCCAAAGGTTCCACTTCATTTGTACCTCAAACACATCTACGTCTATTAGTATCTTACGTTTCATCTTTCATTGGTACACACCACCACGCATTACACACCATGCATTACACTAATTGTACCACGTAATGCGTATTGCTAATTGTACCACGGGCACGTGATGTGCTACTCCACGTGCACTTCGGATATCTCATTGAGGAGCATCTCCAGCAAATAATTGTCCATGGCGGCGAGGGAGGGAATGAGGGCTTTGGCATCCGTGTGGGTCTCCGGGGACAAATTAATGAGCATTGAGGCCTCGTAGGGAGGAACTCCTTTTTCTTCTGCTAACTTTCTAACTCTCTCCGCCCATCCTCCTAATCCGTGGAGGGAACACGTTTTAAGGTACTTCATGATCATTTGGAATGGCTCATTAGTGTCTCTGTTTCTCTCTGCTTTTATTCTCTCTAAGAGACTCAGTGCCTCTGCTGAGCTAATTGAAGTAGACTCTTCTTGCGGCTTCTCAAGTATTTTCATGGAGGAATTTTGCAAATTTTTACGATGCAAAGAGTAGAGGAATTCTTTAATGAACACGGAACAAACTTTAATAGAGCGTGTACGGCTCTAAGTTTAACGAAAGAAGAAGTAATTAATAAGTACATCGAGGTACTTAAGAGAAGAACAAAGGAAATGCTTAAGGAATCAGATACATTCTACCATAAGTACATGTGCTCTATTCCAGAGGAGAAAATTAAAGGAATATTTAAGATACAAAGAATAGTAGTAAATACGAATAGAGCGTGTATAGACTATATAACTAAAGAAAACGAAAAGTACATTAGAGGCACAATTAGCCATATTTGCCTATGTAATCCCTTAGATACGCATACACACTGTTCCTCGCTATTAAAGCACTTTATCTTCTTATACTTAGATCATATGTATCAAGCCATAGAGTACAATAATCAGTTTAAAAATGAATTAATTGAGCATATGGCGCATAATACCGCAAATACCACGGCAGATGAACCAATAGACAATACGGGAGACGTAATGGAAAACGTAACGGAACATGCCGTGGAACATGATGTGGAAGACGTAACGGAGCGTAATATGAACAATTGCGTGGAAAATACCGCGGAAAATGAGCAGGAACACATCTACTATGTACATACGCGCAGATCTAAAGAGAAAATAGATAATGCGGAGATGATTCGGCTATTTGAGCAGAAGGAATACCTGCGGGAGGAGGATAACAGACTATTTAATACGATACTTAGGAGCACGAGGATAGCTGCTGGAAATACATGATAAATAAATCATAAGAAAAGATTTTTTATGGAGCAAAGATACAAAGAGATCGCTGAAGGAAGATATAAAGAGGAAGTGCCGTGTAAAGTAAAACGAGTTAAAAAGAGAGAAATAGAGAAGACGCTTAAGGAGAGCGAAGAAGTTCTTTCTGTTAGGAGGATACCTCGCGTTCTTAATTGGGAGGTGCTAAGGGAAGGAAAAAAGGGATTTTGGGTTAAATGCGAGGAAATAGATAGAAAACCTGATGAGGTTTTGGTATTACTTAAGGAAGAGGCTTCAGGAGGATATCCTGGCGTACTGGTGCTCGGGTATAAGTACTTTACGCACGGAGAGCTACTTAAACGGGCTGGTATCCCGGAAAATGAATACTTAGCGAGTTACAATAGAATAGGAAGCATTATACACTTAAACCTTAAAGAGGAGAGTCTTAGGCACAAAGAGATAATATCTAAGGTGCTTTATGATAAAATTAATGAGTGTAAAACGGTTATTGCTAAATCCGGAAATATTTCCTCTAAATATAGAAATATTGATATTATCCATTTACAGGGAGAAAAGAACTATAAGAGCACGCACAGAGAGAATGGATTAATATTTTCTATTTCTTATGATAAAGTATATTGGAACTCGAAACTGCAACAGGAAAGGAGTATATTGTGTGAAGTAATTAGAGAGGGAGATACGTTATGTGATATGTTCTGCGGAGTAGGTCCCTTTTCTATTCTTTGCTTGTCTAAGGGAGCCACTACTTACTCCAATGACTTAAACCCTGAGAGCATAAAAAATTTTAAGGAATCAATTATTCTCAATAGAAAAAATTTGCAGATAGAGAGTGATAGCTGCGTATGGAATGATGGAATAGAGGAAAGAGTCCATTTGTACAACATGGAAGCAAAAGAGTTCTTAAGCAGAGCCACTGAGGATTACAATAGAGAGAAAGAGAAAAGTGAAGGAATAGAGCTATTTGACCACTATATGCTCAATCTCCCTGAACTGACACTCAATTACCTCGAACTGTTCATTGCGTTAGAAAAGGCATCAAATGGAAAACCGGCGTATGTCCACGCATATTTCTTCCTTCCCTCAGGAGAAGATGCGCAACTGGCAGTTGAGCGCATTATGAAGAGATCCATCACGTGCACCACGCGCATGGTGCGCAAAGTGTCTCCCGCCAAGGAAATGTGGCTCGTCAGTTATTTGCTCACCAATAAATAAATACTCACTCATTACGCACTTCACATAGACCGTACGAGCACAGAGCTCCAAAACAATCGTGCGGCCACATGCTCGGGTAAGCACCGGATCCCGTTCGATCTCCGAAGTTAAGCCCGTGACAGCCTTGATAGTACTGCGATGGGTGACCGCGTGGGAACACAAGGTGCTGCATTTTTTGCCTTTTTAAAATTAAAAGGCTTTCTTTCCTAATTAAGAGGTAAAACTTTGTAGAGTAATTTTTCCCAAAACAGAGTAAAAATATTTATTCTTAAAAAATTATCCTATCATGGAGCACTCGGAGCAGCAAAGCCCTAAGAAACTCTCTGGAATGTCTATGTACGCCGTAGCCTGCGTCACTATGCTGGGCTCCGGCGTACTGTACACGCATCTCGTTATTTTAAATGGAGGAATACTAGCAGGAGCCATAGGCATCCTTCTCTGCATGATAAGTGCGTATTACATAGCATGCGCCACGCACACGTGCATATACAGAAGGGAGCTATGTGATATAACGAGAAATGCCTCTTCTAATGGCAACTCTGCGCGGGTACACGCCGTGCAACCAAATACGCCGCAAATAGAGGAAACGGCATGTTCTACGGTGGAAACGACATGTTCTACAGTGGAAACGACATGTTCTACGACAGAAACATCATGTTCTACGGTGGAATATGCATCTCTTCTTCCGGAGGAGGATGTAAAGGTAAGAAGAGCATTACAGGGCATTATTGTGTTCCAAGCGGCTCTTTCGAGTATCCTTTACGTGGTACTTATAAAAACATGGGCTTCTGGATTAATTAAAAATATCGTTGAAACATTTGAATTAGGAGGAGTAGCGGAGTACAGTATTATTGGATGTATGGCTATTGCTGTGGTAGGGATGTGTTTGTATCTTTCTTTGCGGGTGCCTGGGGAGGGAAGTATGTGGATAACGGTTCTTTCTATAATGAGCATTTTTACTGTTTTATTGATTTTAACGGTTATGTGCTTTTTAATGGAAAACTCTTCTATTCCCGTGAAAAGTGTATCTGGAGGACATAACGGAATATTTGCGTATTTAGTGGGAAAGGGAGGAATTGGGTACTCCGCTGTGGGAATAGCTGCTATGCTATTTGCTGTGGATGCTCAAAACTTAATTCCAATATATCTGTCAAAGATAAAAGATAAGAGGAGATCTACTTTTGTTTCTGTTCCTCTTATATCCATTATGGCGGTTGGAAGTGTTTTTTTGGTCATAGGAGTGCTTAGCTACTATGTTCTGAGCAACCAGGGAGTGGGTAGTGCTTTAGAGAAGGATATTTTAACGGATCTTAAAAATTTATTGGAAAATTTTAAGAGTAATAATTTAGAGTCTAAATTTTCAACGGTTTTTTTCATTGTAATAATTTTGATCAAAATTATTATGCTGCCTATTCTGTTTTCTGCATTTATGTGGCAGTCTACTGTTTACCGGGATATTCTTCTTTCTTCCAGCAAAAAGACAAGGAATAGATACTTTCCCTCTTTGTCTCCGGAAACTGCATTTATTGCTATTGCGGCGTTTATTACTTTCTCTACTATTCTTATTGCGTGCATTGATCCGGAAATGCACATATTAGTTACCATCGTGGGAGGAATAGCTACGGGATTTACTATGCTGGTAATGCCTGCCTATTTAATATACAGGAGAAGAACTTCTTTATCTGGGAAGGTATCATCTTTAGATAAGGTATTTGGAGTTATTATGATAGTTGGCTTTATTGTTTTGGCTTCTTGCGTGTGTAAAGAGATTGCCTCATACATAAAGGAGCCCGCTTCTATTCCTAAAATCCCAAATAATTCATAAATAAATAATTAATTAGATTTTTTAAGCGATTTCTATATTTGGGTAAATAAAAGTTTTTGTATTTTCTATTTTAGGAAAAGCATAATAATATAATAGAGGTTTTTTTATTTTTTTATGAGAAATACATTATACGTTATACTTATTCTATTATCTATGATCATTTTCTCGGTCAATGCAACAGAAAGTGTATCTTCTTTAAGTGCTTCTTTTTCTGCTTTGGAGCCTTATGGCAATAGTGCATCTAATAACCATCACCAAATTAATTATATTACAAAGCATCTCTATAGACTAGCAGAGTACCATTTAGTTAGAGATGAGTTTTTTAAAGAGTCTCACTTCTCAGCAAGCGATATAAAACAGGTATTGTCCATGCAGCTCTCCTCTTACAATCCAAATTATACTTCTCCAGATGTTTCTCTATTTTCCTGTAAAAATTTTCTTACTTTCCACTATATTAACGGTTTTTTAATTGGATATCTAGATGTATTGATGATAGACTCACAGAACCTCTACGTGTACACAGAACCCTCTAAAAGCAACTCGCCTCTCAATAAAATCACTATGAGGCGCATGAAAGAATCATTTTTCTCAGAAATGCTTCTTTGGCTAGATCGCGCCATATCCGCAAACTCCAAAGAACTCCATTACTTAATGAACTCCTTCTACTTCTTATGCCACGATGACCTACTATTACGCCATCCTCCAAGTATTCCTGATTACTTAATGAAATTCACCACAAAACACTCAAAACATTACATAAAGAATAGCATACATCCAATCAGATCGCATCCTCTCCTGCGGATCTTTACAACCATCAATTTCCATCCAATTTACGGATACCTAGAAAAAGGAGAACCATCACTTACCCTAGCAAATGATAAATCAATATTACCAAAAAAAGGAATATTCCAATTATCCCCAAAAACCATCTCTTATCTTTTAATTGCCACAAAAATCTCCATAAAATGCCTCTGCAACAAAAAAAACTGTTCCCTCCCATCAATTTCCCACATCCTCCACACTCTCCTCCCCAATGCGCACATATCCCTCATATGCTCCACCAAACTCTCAATATACATTTCTCCCTCTCCTACATCTCCCATCACTCCCCCCATTCCCCGTAAAACCAGCATCACATGGCACCCCTCTACGCCCCCAACTAATTAACTATTATCCATTAATTAACTATTATTCACTCATTAATTAAATATTTTTTTAAACATATTCCTATTACATATATTCTTACTCCATGTATTCTTACTCCATGTATTGGTATTACTTTATTTATTACTTTATTTATTAGTTAACAAATAATGAATAGTTAATAATGAATAATGAATAGTTAATAATGAATAATGAATAGTTAATAGTAAATAATGAATAGTTAATAGTGAATAGTGAATAATGAATAGTTAATAGTAAATAGTTAACAGTTAATAGTAAATAGTAAATAATGAATAGTTTATTGCTTGTTCCGTTGTACTAATTCTTACACTATGCCTTTTCTAAATGTATCTTAATGGTTTTTATCGTATTCAAAAGGATTCTTCTCTGTTCTTTAAGTATCTCAAAGACCTGTGAAGCCTTTTCCTCTTCAAATACTCTTTTGTACATAGATATGCTCTCAGTAAATGAATTAATTCCATCACTTAGCGCAGTAACTCGTTTGTTCATTTGGGAGTAAAGAAAATGAGCATTTTCTGCGTCTTTCCCTAATGCCTTATCCAGTTGCTCAAGTATCTCAACAAGGAGCCCGTTGTACTTAGATACAATAGAGGATATCCTCTGAGACAGTCTAAGTACACCAGTTTCCGCCAAATCATTCACTCTATTAGCCAAATACGTTCTGCTCTGCACTAATTTGTCTATTACTACCTTCTGTCTCTCTAAGCGTACATATAGGTCATCGTATCCCAAAAGAATAGATGGAGACAAGTCCTGGGGATAAGGATTCTGTTTCTCCGCTTGTTCCCAGAGCTCCTGTGACACATTAATGGGTCTATTGGGTCTAGGCTTACTCTTATCCACCATGTCATAGAATGTATATACAAACTTGTAAAAGGGACTATTTCTATCGTAAGACTTCTCTAAGTACTCAATAGTACACAGAATATCTTCAGAGTTCCCTGTAGACGCATTAAGAGAAGGATTTAAAGTAGAATTTCCTGTTGTATTACTTAGCACAGTGCTCTGTGTGTTACCAAAGGCATCTCTATTACTCCATCCATTAAACATTCCCGACCGGGAGGTGTCCATTGGCTTTGCTCCCAAAGGGCTCTGCGCGAAGGCACTTTGCCCGAAACTTGACGCGTTGGGCTGCGCGAAGGCACTTGACGTGTTGCTTTGCGCGAAGGCACTTGGCGTGTTGGACTGTCCGAAGGCATTTCCCTGGCCGAATGCTCCATTGGGCTGAGAAAACGCGCTGAGCGAGTTGCTTGGCGTGTTGGACTGCCCAAATGCGGTGGGCTGGTTAAAGGAGTTAAGCGAATTATTGGGCTGTTGCTGGCCGTATGGCGAGGGGTTCCCGAATGGGTTGGACTGGGCGGGACTGGGTTGCTGCCCGAGCGGGTTGGGTTGGCCGAATGGCGCGGGCGCGTTGAAAGAGTTAGACGCGCTGGAGGGGGCGTGCTGGTTGTTTTGCTGCGGATTGGAATAGAAACTCATGGAAAAGAAAAAAAATGGAGTAAAAATTATCCAATGAAAAATAAAACAAAAATCAAAATCACGTTTTAAGGGGTATTTTTTATTGCTTAAATAGGAAAAAACTATTTGGGAAATTGAAAAATGAAGATAGAAATACAAATAAGGCATATTTTTTTATCTTTGGTAATTTTAGCGCTTGCGTATGCCTCTACTATGGATAAGGGAGGAGGATCTTCTTCTGCTATGAGCTCTTACTCTTCGCATAGGAGCTTCTTTTCTATATTCACTACAGATATTGCATTTAAAGAAGTAGATTTTCCTTCTCACGGGTTTGCATACAACACGGGAACAGTTTTTTTAAATACTCTTGCTTATCCCTTTATGTTATCGAGGAACTTAGGAAGATACATGTTAGGATGGTTTAGTGTATGAAAATTTTTACTAAAAAATAAAATTAACTTCCAAAGAAAATTTTTTATGCTTGTATGCTTTAGAGGAGGATTGGAGGAAAACGTAAAGGACCCGGAAACAAAAATAAAGTGTAACGAGTTAAATACTATATCTCCCACTATAAGGGATGTCATAGTGCATATAGAAAAGAACCATTTATTGAATAATTATGAGTTCTTCTCCGTAAAGGGAGAGTTGGAGGGAGGCATACTTTGCGTTATAAATGGAGTAGATTGGGAGCTATTGGAGGGATACTCGGCTGTGGTAAAGGACACAGATACAATATACTTTATTAGTACCATGCATGGGGGATAGTGTGTAAGATAAGGGATGTACGGTGTACAATTAGTGAAAATATCATTTATTTCAGTTATTATAGAGGGTTAGGTTGTATCCTGGATTAAGGAATAGAGAAGCAAAAAAAGAGATAATGTGTTTTCCGAGGTTCTTTATGGGCTCTCCTCTTTTAAAGCCTATAGAGAGTTTTAGCTTTTCTAGAGTACATAGGGCTGTTAGGCTTAGAAGAATGGCTAAGAAGATTTTGTTCATGTAGAAGGTAAATAAAGCAGTTATTAGGAAATACGTTATAATTGTAGAGAGTTTTGGCAATTTAGATAGGAAAAGGAGAAGTTTTCTTTTTTGTTTTTTTCTTAAGACGTATGTTTTTCCATTTATGTTGATAATTCTGTTCTTCTTTACGGAAAGAGAGGCACCAGAAGATGTTCGAATCTTTACGTATTCTTCGTTTTTCTTTGTTTCTTCTTCTCCTGAGGCATTTTGAAGGTTTTCCTTTGCGGTTTCTCTCTGGGGACTTGTTGGCTCGTCTTGGTCCTTTTGCCAATCGCTCATGCTTTGGTTTTTCATTTCTTCATTTTTTTCTGGTTTCTTATATAGTAGGGAATCCTGTGGGATCACGTGTATTAATGGCACGTCTTGGGTCCTAAAGAGGCTTTCCAGGGGAATGTCATTGCTAAGAAGCTCTCCCATGTATTTTAGAAGAAATGAAGAATATTCATTTTTTTGTAGAAAGTACTTTTCTTCTATGATTTTTCTTAGATCATCAATTGAGGCGTATTCATCTAATTGTATTCTTTCTTCTACCTCTTCTACTCTAATGATTACTGTTCTTTCTTGCATTTTTTATTCTTTTGTTTTTTCTTATATAGAAATGGAAGCCAATTAAAAGTTTTTTTGATGCTCCAATTGGGAAAAAATAAGAAAAAAATTATTGGACTATTTATTTAGAAGGTTTAGGGGAATAATATGTATAGGAACAGTTAGGGATGGTTGCTTAGATGGAGACTCGATCGGCTGGTGGAAGGCTGTTGAGGAGGCTTTACGGCGGTATTTTGTGTTTCCTGGTGGTTTTGCCGGTAAAGGTGCAAACGGGAACTCTCTACTACTATGGGATCCGTAAAGAAACTTACCTTTAATCCGTGTATTATTTCTTTATGAATTTCCTCGTGGTTTTGATTTTTCATATTAATTCTAACGGTTTTCTCAAACTCTAAGTATCTTACCATTTGGTATATGAGAACAGGATTGTCGTATGTTCTATCTATAGACGCAAAGAAGGAATAGATGAGAGGAGGAAGAAATAATAGCTCTTCTGAGGCATCTACGATAAATACATTATTTTCTGATGAAAAATACCTAATAGATGATCTATCTATGTTTATCCTTTTAATTGGAAGGTTTCTAAGTGCCTTTATCTTTACAAATAGCAATTTAGTTGCTTTTACGTTAACTAACACGTCTTTTCTGCTATGTAAGGCCTCATCTACTCTTACGCACGTAAAACATGCTTTTCCGCATGCCAGCCTGTAGCAACTATTAACTATTGTTACTTCTGGAAGAAATTCGCTTATATCGAGGTACCACGCAGATACAACGGGATCATAGAAAGTAACGAGAACCGACTCGTCTTCTATTCTTGTGGCTATCTCCTCCGCCCAGTACATCACAATAAGTTGCTTTAATACGTCACTTGCTCTCATAAAAATCTATTTTTTTTATTCTTGTAGGAGGGCTTTCCCTATGCGCGTAAGCATTTGGATAAGAAGAGCATCCGACACGCAGAGAGAAATGATGCCTATGCCCGCGGGAACAGAAAGAGGAAGAAGATGCAACAACTCGCAGAGAAAATTTGGATACGACAAGGTGCTCTGTGGGTTGGGAGTGTTAAAGTACATCCCTGACACGGAAACAAGAAGAAATGAAAGCATTAGAATATGGAAAAGGTAGAAAAGAAGGAAATAGAGATTTTTAGCTCTTTTTTGCCTAAAAGGCTCTCCGGAGGTGTAACAGAATCCACTATAGAGAATTTGACAGTTAAAAAGGAAAAAAAGACCTGTTCCTATTTGGGAAATTTCAGAAAGATTTTTTTGATTACTTTTCAATATTGAGGTATGCTCGAAGTATTCTAAGATCCATATGCATATAAGAAGATGGAGGAGATGGATAAAGGCGTGCGAGAAAAGAGAGAAAACATTCTTTCTCGTAAAAAGACGGAATTTTGGTCTTTTTTTCGTCATTTTCCTATTAGCCGTAAATCCCGACATAATAACTCCTAGTGGTATGCATATGAGTATATCTGAATAAATAGTCTGTCTATCTGAGAAGAATATTAAGTGGTATTGCATTAGGGATAGAGCAAAAAACTGAGTGAGTATTAGAATGTATATTTGCTTGATTTTGTTAATTGTTGTAACGATAGCGCACTTTCCTTCTGATAGCACATTAAGAACAGAAGAGATTTCCGGGTTTCTTGAGAGGTACGAGGCCACAGAGAACTCAGAGGCTCCTGAGTCTTCTGAGGAAATAGATAGACTTACATCTGCGGCCTGTATAGCTATACAGTCATTTGCTCCATCTCCCACGAAACACACCAATTCATTTTCCTTAAAAATTTTTACTACTGTTCCTTTTTGGGATGGATTCATTCTTGCAAAAATTTTACATCTTTTTTTGATAAGCGACCGGTAATCAGAAGACTTTATGAGGAGATCAAAGGACTCTCCATCTACTGCCACTACAAAGTCCATGTACGAAGAGTAATCCTTTCCCTTTCTTACTTTCATAATCATTTTATCGAATATTACGTCATCTTGGCTTTTACAGAACCAATCTATTTCCTCAGGAGAAATAATTGGCTTATTCGGAAGAACAGGATACACCACGGGAACGTGTCTCTCTATTATTCCGCACTTAACAGACACAGAAATAGCCGTTAAAAGTGAGTCTCCCGTGCACATAACAGATTTAACTCCAGAATGCGTAAGAGCAGCTATTGTTTTTTCTGTTTCCTTTTTTAGCTTATTCTCAAAAACAATAATAGATAGAAGATCCAATTCCGTCTCCAATTCCTTTAATTCCCCGGGATTCCCTTGTTTTTTTCCCGCCAATGCTATTACTCTATACCCGTTTAGGTAATATTCTTCTATTTTTCTATCAAAATTTTTAGGAAAATTCTTTACATTGCATAACGGCTTTATGCTCTCCGGTGCTCCCTTACAGAAGAAGTATCTTTCCTCTTCACAACTAACAGAAACTCCCATTCTTCTTGTATTCGGATCAAACTCATAAACTCTTTCCACACGAGCAGAAGGCATCCCAGAAGACTCTATGAACTTATACCGGCCCTTATCCGTTAATTGATAAGTGATTTTTGATCCCGAAAAGGAAAAAAGAATTAAATCCAAGGGATCCCCTAAGTACTTCCCATCTATTACCTCAATCGAGTGACAAGAATGCAATCCCCGCAGCACTTCTCCACTCAATTCATTAGCCGCATGCACTTCCCTCCCATCCGCATACACGCACTTTATATTCAATCCTTCTTCCGTTAGTGTTCCTGTCTTATCAAAACACACCATACTAATATTCCCAGAAATATTAGTAACCGACAAATCATTACAAACTACTTTCTTCTTAAGTAATCTCTGCGCGCAAACGGACATCCCAACCCAAATCGAAGTAGGCAATGAGGGAGACACAATAGCGTACAGCAAGTCCAAAAAGTAACACGATCCAATAAATATACCATATCCATTACGCAGCATAATAATAAGCAACCACCCTAAAATAGGAATAGAAGCTACCCCAGTAAAAAACAATAATTTAAGAGTATCGTAATAGACAATAGGACTACTAGTTTTTTGTTTTAAAATATTTTTAAATGCTTTTCCTTTTGCGGAATCAAAAGAAATTTTAGTAGCCCGTATAACGGAAAAGTGTCCATTTTCCAAATATTTTCCTATTTCCAAGCATTCAATCCCTTCTCCCCCATCACAAAGTGCTTGCACCACAACAGTTCCCCCTAATACCTCAGATTCCCTCTTCTTAAGAACAGGAACACACTCCCCAGTAATAAATCCCTCATCCACCGCAAGTGTTCCATCCACCACAACGCAGTCACAAGGCACCTCAGAAAATGGAACAACAACCAATAAATCTCCAATTACCACGTCAAATGGAGATATCCCTATACATCCTCCTTCCACAAGCAAATATACGCTTTTCTGCTTCCTAATTACCTCCCTAACCCTCTCATTCCTCATTATCTCCTTCTTATACTCACTTACTACATTATACAGCATAAGAATAAATATCAATATCGCGTATATAATATAATCTATTCCTATCCACAGTGCTATACCAAATAGTGTATACAAATTTACTCCATTAAATAATATGTTAAATAGAACTAACCAATTACCATCTACCTCCATAAATAACTTATTCCTCCCGTAAAATATCTCTTTCTCCTTTCTGTTCAATAACTCCATAGACCCCTGAAAACGAGGCACTTCGTATCTCCTATTACTCCAATTAAATATTTTTCTTTTATGTCCTATGTATATATACTGGTACCATTCCTTACGTATATACTCATACAGTAAGTCACTTACTTCTTCCTCTAATACTTTTTCTCTATACACTTTATACAGTTTCCCCTTATAGTCCACGGAATCCGCTTCCTCCATCTCGCAAGAAGAGCTCTCAAAGATCACGCGGATCCTCGGAAAGAATTGGCACAGCAGATGGAAACTCCCTAAACTCATAGAGCAGAACGCGTAGTACACCCAAAACGAGTACCTCCTTCTTCTTCCAAGTACTCTGCTCTCCTCCCTCCATTCCTTCATTTCACGGAGTAAAAAATAATTGCAATATACACCGCACATTCCGCATTCCGCATTCCGTGCCCGTTATGCATCTCGTGCCCGTAACACAACGCATTCGCGTACCGTGCACCTCGTGCTTCCCGCGCCCATTCCGCGGCCACACTCATTTCGCGCAACATATCGCGCAATGTTCCACGGAACCATATACATATATTCTATTATTTATTACATACTACATCACGTAACACACGCCATACCACGTAATACGTACCGTAACACGTGCCGTAACACGTGCCGTAACGCATTCCGTGGAACATAACGGGCACGAGATGTGTAACGGGCACGTATTGCGTAACGGGCACGTAATGCGTGATGTTACGTGTGGTATACATTCGATGCAATTGCTCTGTAGAAGTTCCTTGCGAGGGATATGCACATGTCTATGCTGAGATTTGTGTGTTTATCTTCTAAGTGCCTTTGTATCCATCTGGGGAGCTGCACTCTTTTCTCTGGCGTATTAAAGCGTCTATCCGCTAAAACGGCAACTCCGTAATCCTCTGTGGTCCTTAGCACGCGGCCAATGCACTGCGCGGCGTGTCTCATGGCGTCGAAGGAGAGAAATTCACTTTCCCGTACGCCGAGGCTCTCAGAGAGAAATTCCAATCTTTTCTTTAATTGCGGGCTCTCTGTGTACTGGAAGGGCACTCCGAAGACTAAAACGGCTCTTCCGTAGTGCCCTGAGAAGTCTACTCCTTCTGAGACCTTTCCCCGTGCTACACTTAGGAGAATGGCTCCTCTTCCTGAGTTACACGCTTTTTTGTACGCATTTAAGGAATATTCTGTTTCCTCGTGCTCCATGGACTCTGCAAATATTATTTTCCTCTCGATGATCTTCTTAATAACTCCACTCTCCGTCCACGCGGAAACGGCTTCCTCCATGTACCGATACGAAGGGAAGAAGACAACGAGGCCATCTGGAACGACTCCTGAGATTTCGAGGAGAAGGTTTCCGTAATTTCTTACTACGGCGGGCTCAGAGCGAAGGGAAAATCCTGAGGATATTGCATTAGAGGAGCTCATGGAGAGCCTCATTTGGTCACTTCCTTTTGTTACCACGAGGGAGCATAAGCCTTTTCTTGATACGGTATCTATTTCCACGGATTTAATAGGAGAAAAGTCTAAGAGCTTTGGGTATATGGAGATAGGGCTAAGTGTTCCACTGGTAATTAGTACATTTTTGTACTTAGAGAATACTCGTTTTATGGCAATGGAGGCATCTAAGCAGCATAACTTAAGAACTGGTTCGTATACGGAGAAGGAGTTAAAAGGCTCAAAGATAACGGAGAATCCCTTTACGAACTGAGAGGCGAGTGAGCAGAAATCGCAGAGTTTACTGAGCGCAGAAAGGTCTTCTGAGATGCCTTGTGCTTCTATTTCCCTTATAACTACTCTTAATTGCTTAGATAGATGGATAAGAGAGGAGTACTCGATGAACACTGTGGATTCCAATGAGTTAATAAAAGTATCTGTGGACTCGGCGGTTAAGTGGATGGTTTTGAGTTTCGTTTTAAAGTACTCGATGAGGCGCTTAGAGGAGGAAACGAAGCCTTTTGCTGTTCTTAGGGATCCGGGCGTAATGGATGTCCTTTTTCTTGTATTTTGGTGGTTTGGGAGAAGAAACGAGTAATCTGATGGTATTCCTTCACTCGGAGGGGAAAGGGAGAGTTTTTGGATGTTTTTCTCCTTTAAGTATCTTTCTACGTCGCAGATATTCTTCCAGGCTGCGTCCAGAGTGTTCCTCGTGATTTTTACGCTGAGAGCCTCGATGCATGCGCTATCTATATTATGTGCCTCGTCGAAGATTACTACGCAATTGGAGCCTAAGGAACTGCTAACTATTTCACTGATTCTTGGGTCTATCATGTAATTGTAGGTGTAAATGATGCACTCGGAGAGAGGAAGAGCTGCTCTTGCGGTGTAATAGGGACATTTCTTTTGTTTTTCGCAGATATCCTTTAGATCGGATAGAGAGTATACTCCTGGTGGTAGCAATTGGTCATTTAGGTACCCCTCGTAATACGGACAGCTTAACTTTTCTTCTCTGCAGGAGATATTTACTTCGTGGGATGTTTTTTTGTTCTTTACTGGGGCATGGAGACATACTCTCTTACGGGAGGAGAGGCCTATTCCGGTGTAATGGAGGCCTGGGAGGTAACTTTTTACGTACGCGTGGAGGTCTTTTAGCTCAATTAGGGCCTTTTCGAGTTCCGCTGTGGTTCTCGTGCAGTATACTATTTTAAATATTCCTTCATTTCTTATTATATTGTTTTTTATCTTTAAGTGTCCTTGCCCGTGGGACATTAAGTGGATTTGGTAACTCATTAGGAAACTTAAAATGCAGATGGTTTTTCCTGTTCCCGTGGGCATTTCTATTAGGCAGTGGCCTTTTCCTTGAACTACCTCCATGAGCTCCTTTATGTACTGGAGCTGCTCCGGGTATATTTTTTTCTTTGGGAAGAATAATTCTATTTCTCCGAGTCTTATGATCATAAAAAAAATATATTTATTAAGTAAATATCTTGGTAACTCCTCGTAATATTACTTTTAGATTAAGCTGTTTTTTACGGCATAGGAATGCTCTGTGGAGATGGAGAAGCCTCAGGGAGGGAGGATATTGGGATATCTAAGAGGAAATCCTGTGATTCCTGGATTTGAGTCTCTTTTGGGATATTTGTGTAGAAACGGATTCTTCCTATTTGCAGGTCACGGAGCAGCATAAAGGAAACTGTTCGTGTGTCTGGTACTCCTCCTTTTGCTAATTTTCCCCATTTTATGGCCAAAAGAACGAGGAGGTTCTCCGGGGAAGAGGGTTCCTCGATGCCGTAGAGCATTGAGATCTTTTCCCTGGAAACCTTCTCAAAGACTAAGGAAAGTATTTCTTCTGCGTCTATCTCCGTAACAGAGGCCCTTAAGGCATTGCTTATTCTATTGCCTTCCTTGTAAATGACTCCCGGGGAGTCTATAAGTCTCAATTCTTTGTCTAAAATGAGGGTCTGTAAGTGGCGAGTGACTCCCGGAGTGTTTTTTACTTCACACGCTCTTTCTCTCTTTAACGAGTTAATTATGCTGCTCTTACCGACATTAGGGCATCCTATTACTCCTACGGTAATAGATACTCCTCCTCTGGTGTAATTCTTTAATAGACTAATTAAGTCTTTTACTCCGTACGCACATGCATTGTGTTCTGTTTTTTCTGTTTGCCCTAAGTGGGATCTTTGCTGCTGTAGAGAAGCCTTAAACGGAAGCGTAGGACAAATATTCTTTAAGTGGAGCATCCATTCCATCCAATTGCTCTTAGGAACTAAGTCTATCTTATTCAATAAAAATATTAATTTTTTTTCTTTTTCTCTAACGGCTTTTTCTATTTCCGGGCACCTACTTCCCTGGGGGTCCCGAGCGTCTAGTACCTGTATGATGACATCTGACTCCTTTAATAATTTATGGATGTACTTTAAGTATTGTCTCGAGGAATCTTCTTTTTCTTTTTTTTCCTCCTTACGAGGAGCCTTAGACCTCTCCTCGTACTCTTTTTGCCGTTTTTCCGCGTTTCTTCTTATCTCCTTTAACTCCTCTAATTCGTCATCCGTTTTAATTAGCGCGTAAGGCATCTTATCCTCTCTCCTCTGGGACTTTCTCTCCTGCCGCCTCTGCTCCCGGGCCTGTGCCCTGTGCTTCTTCTCCTTAAAGACCTTTTGCTTCGTGGTAAGCCTCTTACTTATTCTTTTTTTTTCCTTCATAAAATTAAAAAAATATTTTATTAAATAAAAATTTTACGTAAAAATATTTATTGATTCCAAGGAAAAATAAAAACTAAGCTTGACTCATTCCGTAATCTTCCTCATCAATAGCTGCATCTTGGTACTGCTGGTATTCACTGTATAAGTCATTCATATTGGACTCTGCTTCAGTAAACTCCATTTCATCCATTCCTTCTCCCGTGTACCAGTGCAAAAATGCCTTTTTCCTAAACATTAAGCTAAACTGGTCACTTATCCTCTTAAAGAGCTCTTGAATTGCCGTACTGTTCCCAATAAAAGTAGAGGACATAGGAATATCCGTAGGAGAGATATCACAGACAGATGTCTTTACATTATGAGGAATCCATTCCACAAAATTAGAGAAATTCTTCCTCTGAATGCTCAGCATTTGCTCGTCTACTTCCTTCATGCTCATTTTTCCTCTAAACATAGCGGCAGCCGTTAAGTACCTTCCCTTCTTTGGGTCACATGCCGCCATCATATTCTTTGAGCTAAACATTTGCTGCGTGAGCTCTGCAACGGAGTGCGCGCGGTACGCCGTAGATCCCTTAGCGGTAAGTGGAGCGAAGCCCACCATGAAGAAGTGGAGCCTCGGGAAGGGTATCATATTAACGGCAAGTTTTCTGAGATCCGCGTTAAGCTGTCCAGGGAACCTCAACGAGGTAGTTATTCCGCTCATTACCATGGAAACGAGTCTATTTAGATCGGAGTAACTTGGATTAGTGAGTTTCATTGTGTTAAAGCAAATATCGTAGAGTGCTTCGTTATCGATACAGAAGGTTTCATCGCTGTTCTCCACTAATTGATGGATACTTAGCGTGGCATTGTACGGCTCCACCACGGTGTCACTTACCTTTGGGGAAGGCACCACGGAGAAGGTGCACATCATGCGCTCGGGAAACTCTTCTCGGATTTTGCTGACGAGGAGGGTGCCCATTCCTGCGCCGGTTCCTCCTCCGAGGGAGTGCGTGACTTGGAAGCCCTGGAGGCAGTCGCAGTTTTCCGCTTCTTTTCTTATTACGTCCATGACGCTCTCCACTAACTCGGCTCCCTCTGTGTAGTGGCCCTTTGCCCAATTGTTACCTGCTCCGGACTGTCCGTGGATAAAGTTATCTGGGCGGTAGAGCTTTCCGAATTTGCTTTCTCTTATGGCGTCCATTGTGCCTGGCTCGAGGTCCACAAGAACTGCTCGCGGGACGTACTTTCCGCTTGAGGATTCGCTGTAGTAGACGGATGCCTTGTCCTTTTGGTAGCTGTTTGTTCCTACGTACATGCCTTGCTCGTTGATTCCGTGCTCTTCGCTGATGACTTCCCAGAATTTGGCTCCGATTTGGTTTCCGCACTGTCCTGTTTGTAAGTGAATTATTTCTCGCATCCTTTACAGGGGCTCTTTGAAAATAAAACTTTAAATTATTAAGGAAATGTACTATGCTTTATATACACATAAAAACTCCTTAATATATGAGAATCATGAGGAAGAAGGATGTAGAGTGTTAGGGTACTCCTCTACGGATGTAATAGATGAGGTAGTTAAGAGGACGGAGTCTAAGGTATTTTATGACTTAGTGAGGTACAATGGGCGCAGTGTAAGTGGAGTACTTCTGGAGAACGGGTATAAAGTAATATTCCTCGGGGAGTTCTCGCACCACGAAATTGCGTCTATTGCGCAGGAGATGCGGCAGTACATCTTACGCAATACGTAACGTATCGTGCCCATCTCGTGCCCGCAATGTTCCACGGAACACGTATTGCGTATTACGTAATGTACCACGGCACTCGAAATGACTAATTGTACCACGGCGCACGTATTACGTATACGTATTGCGTAGTACGTATTACATATACGGGATGCGTATTGCGTATTGCGTATTACGTAGTACATAACGGGCATGTGTTGCGTATTGTGTATATGTGTTGTGTATTTTATTTTTTGATGCATTCATTGGAGAATGGCCGTATGCTCATACGCGATGCGAGCACGCACGTCTCGATTACGTACCTGCGAGATATTCGGGAGGAAGAAGAATCTGCTCCAATGCATTTGCTCGTGAGGAAGGAGAGTTGGAGCAATGAGAAGCCCTTAAGGGGAGGAAAGCAGTTCTACGGAATATACGGGGAAATAGAAGTAAATGAAGGAACATACCTTATATACGTAAAGGAGTGTGAGTCTGTTGGAGAAATAAGGAACAGTACGGTGTATAAGATACTTGAGGGATCGAGTATCCTTTTAAGAGGAAAAAATGATCCTTTTGTCCATCAGACCATCGAGGAGTTCTTCAGAAGAGGAGGATTGTACTTTTCGAGTAATTTTGATCTCTCTGAGGATATTTCCAAATCCGGAAAAAAAGAAAATTTTGATTTTATATACAATTATATTCCTGTTTCTAAGTTCCTCCAGAATAGAGAAGAGGAGTCCCTTGGGTTCTGTATACACGCCATACAAGGATACTTCGGAGAAAAACTACTTAATTGGTGCGTACCCTTAAAGTGCGTGATATTAAGCAGAAGGAGTTGGAAAAATGCCGGAACGAGGTACTTCTCCAGGGGATGCGACAGCCGAGGACACGCCGCGAACACCGTAGAAACAATATTCCACGTAACTCATAAAAAAGAAGAATTTTCTTATCTCCAAATAAGAGGATCCGTTCCCTTGTCCTGGGAGCAAAGAATAGATCTATCTTATAAGCCTCCTGTCCGCATGAACCAATTGAATATCAGCAAAATGCTTTTCCTTAAGCACTTAGAGGTACTCCGCTCGCGGTACAAAGATACCTTATTCCTGACTCTCTTAGATGAAGAGGGCCACGAAAAAGAGCTCAATGAGATATACCAGAACGAGTTAAGAAGTAACTCCGTGGAGTATTACGCCGTAGATTACCATAAAATGAGTAAGAGCCAAGAGGAAAAGAGACACTTTAAACAGGCGCTAAAAGAGTTAATAGCGAAGAACAAAGTAATTAGAACTAATTGCATAGATTGCTTAGATAGAACAAATGTAGTGCAAACACAAATATCTAAGATAAAGTTAGTGGAGCACTTAGAGTTAGGAGAGTACTCGGAAACAGGAGAAGTATTGGATATAGATGACTATCTCTCCGCGGAAGACAAAAAGGCTTTAGGAGCCCTTTGGAACGAAAATGCCAATTCTCTGTCTATGCAGTACACGGGAACTTCCGCGTTAAAGACAGATATAACGGCACACGGCGTACGCACTATAAAGGGAATGATACAGGACGTAATAAGTAGCGGAAAAAGATACGTTAAGAATAACTTTACGGATGCAAGAATGCACGAGGCCATAGAGCTAATGACAGGAGTACGGCAGCACTTGGGAAACTCCAATAGGGGAGGTAGAAAATTAATTGCAAATCTTTTCATTATATTAATTACTTTAATTATCTCATACAAAATTAATATTAGTTCAATTATTATTCTTATCCTCGTATACAGAATAGTCTCCATTAGCATACACCCTAATACTCCATCTCCCCGTATCCTTCAAGCGCCCGCCCCTCAAAAGACGCAGAAAGCGCGAAAAACAAAACAAAGCACTCCACGGAGCGATTCCCGTAATGTTCCCCAAAGCACTCCACGGAGCACTTCCCGCAATGTTCCACGGAATCCACAATAAATCAATTATTACATTATATACTTACGTATTACATGTCCGTGGTACAATTAGCCATATTTGTGTCCGTGGCACAATTAGCCATTTATGTGTCCGTGGTACAATTAGCGTATTGTGGTGCAATTAGCGTATTATGGTGCGTATTGGGTATTACTTAATTAATTGCGTAACATAAGGTAACAATTATGTATAAAATATTTTTATAATTTATTTACATGGAGAAATCAAGCGAAATAGAAATATTAACATGGATAAAGGAAGTGTTATCTGTGAAAATAGATGGGAAAAAAGATGATTTGATGGAGGTGCTGTCTAGTGGAGTAGTTTTGTGTGAGGTAATTAACAAATTTATCCCTAAAAAGTGTCATCCCGTTGAGTCTTCTATTATATTTAAGAGAATGGAGAATATTGAACAGTTTTTAAAGGCTGCTAGAGAGATAGGCGTATTGGAGAGTGAACTGTTCCAAACGGCTGATTTGGTGTTTCCGGAGAAAAGGAATCCTAAACAGATAGCCATTTGCTTATACTCTTTGAGCAGAAATTTAAAACGAGCATTCCCCAAGAGCAAATATAAAGTCATAGGCCCGCAATTAGCCACTCAGAACGTGCGAGAGTTCACGGAGGAGCAGTTAGATATGAGCAACAGAATAGTTAGCCTGCAAATGGGAACAAACAAAGGAGCCACGCAATCGGGCCACGGAACAGGCACGCGGCAAATAACACCCGGCTCCTCGGAATAGGCAATTCCCTAATTGTTCCACCAATTGTTCCACGGCATGTTCTACGCATTACGGCACGTGATACGGAATGCTAATTGCGTAACGAACACGTGATACGGTGGTATTAGGGGTAATAAATGGTACTGTTTTTGATTAAGCACGGCGTATTAGGACGTATTAGGAGGGGTTACGGGACGTGTTACGGAATGCGTATTAGGACGTGTATTGGGAAATATATTAATTAATAATGTTTTTTGGTGATTAAAATGACGGGGAGACGGGGGAGAGGTACTTTTATGATGATTTTTTGCTTTCTGGTGATTAATTGGGTTATTGTGGGATTTGTGGGATGTGATAATTACCATACGGAGGGTCCTGGGGATATTTTTTGTAACGGGGAGCTGCTGGATGTGCGGTGTACTGGGGAGAGGTGGAAAATATCTTATTTGGGAACTAATGATGGGATGCGGATAGAGGAAAAAGAAGGAAAAATTGTTATAAATGGAGCTAAAAAAACGGGTAAGGGATTTATTGCTGAAGGAGGAAGGTTTTACTATCCGAACGGGTACGAGTTGGTTCTGGACAGTGATACGGTGTATAGGGGATGGATTAGTGTTCCTAAAAAAATAATTAATTTTTTTATTTTTTTATTAATTGTTATTGGGAGCTTTTCTATTTTATTTTTTCTAATAGAAAAAAATATTAGAAATATTTTATGGAATTTGAGGATTTGCCGAGTATCTCAGAGATCTACGGGAGAGAAAAAGAGATACTTTTCTTTCTTCTTTTCTCTTCTCAATTGGTTGGGTCTCTTTGGTTTCAGAGATATACGACGAAAGCAGTAGAAATGGCATATTCTTTGGATTTTAACTTAGAGAGTATGTACGTGGTGAAAAGTGAGTCTCTTATAAGGATTAGTGTGTTTTTAAAGGGAGAAGAGTTTAAGAGGCTTATTGCAGAGGGAGTTAAGTTGGTTGTGTTTAATAGACTGACTGATTATTTTCCTGAGGAAGAGATAAACTCGTTTATTTCTCTTGTTTTTCTCTTAAAAAGGATTCATATCCAATATAAAGTAAAATTTTTATTAGTTACTGATTGTATATCTAAAAAAAGATCTTTTTTTCAAGAAGAGAAAATACTTCCAATTATTACGTCATACAGATGGCTATCTTGTATACCCAGCAGGATATTAGTTACTTCACAGCCAAGTAGACTCTTTGTGCCTAATACACAGACTAATACGCAGCCTAATACACAGACTAATACGCAGCCCAATGCACAACTTAATACGCAATCCGTTACACAACCTAGTACACAGCCTAGTTGTAGTACATCGGGATTAACGGCTTTTTTCCGATTTATTAAGCCAAATGATCCTACAGTAAGAAGCATTACTTTGTATCCATCTAATTATCCGCAAAAAAATCAAGAGAAATTATAATACTTGAAGGGATAAATAAAACATATACCAATACACATACAATAAATAAATAAAAATAATTCAATTAATAAAAAAATAATTTATTAATAGTGGGAATGCAGGAGGTAATGGAGGAAATAGAGGCGGTACATCCTATTCCATCATTTATTTTGAGGAAATCCTTAAAAAACAAGGATTTATCGAAGATAAGTGGAGTAAAACGAGTTAAGTTATCGGGAAAAATAATTAGAAGGATCCATAGAACATTCGAGCTATATGATACATTCTGCGGTATTTCTATACTCTGTGGGGCTTTTCAAAAAGAGGTAAATAAAAGCATAAAGGAGAATTACTTAGTGGAAATAGAGTGTATTCTGTCTAATTACTCATTGGTTCTTGTTTCTATTAGAAGAATTTCTTTTCCTCAGGATATATACAATACATTGGAATCCATGGATTTTTGGATCTTTTGGTTACAAAAACAACCAAAGTAACTGAGATCAACAAATAGAGAAAAGAATATAAAGAAGAAAAGCACCAAACAAAATGCTTCTTTCTTCTTCTCTTCTCTCTAGGTCCCGGGAAATAGAAGATATGGAGGACCTCGAGGTATTAGGAAGCATTTCCTTTGATTTACACCTTACCAAGAGCCAGGTAATAAAAGATTCCTTTGTCTCTCTAGTTAGCAAGCTGGGAACAAAAGAGTTTCTACAGGAATATGCCTTATTGTATAAAGAGCTTCTCTTCCACTCCGAAGAAAAAAGAAAAAATGAAGTAATTTCCTTCGAGGAAATCGATTTATCCTGTTTTCCTGACTCAGAGCCGCATGTGTCCCTTGATATCCCAACGGAATCTATACTCTTTAAGGAAATCACTATTACTTCAGAAAAATTTTAAAAAGAAAAATTAATTAATTTCAAAAAATTTTTTATAAATGGGAATAAATAGACTCATAGAAGTAATAAAAATGAAAGCTCCAAATGCCATCAAATTAAACAAAATTTCAAAATACAAGGGCTGGAGAGTAGGAATAGACGGTTCCATGGTCATCTACCAAACCCTTATAGCCATAAGATACGGAAAAGATACCTTAAAAAATGAAAACAATGAGGGAACCAGTCATTTACAGGGAATCCTCTATAAATGCATCAATCTACTGGAAAAAGGAATATCTCCTCTATTTGTCTTCGATGGAGTACCTCCAGAAATAAAGGGAAAGACCCTCCAAGAGAGAAAGGAAAAAAAAGAAGAAGCCCAGAGACAAGCGGAAGCAGCAGAAGGCAAAGAAGAAGAAAAGTACCTCAAAAGAACAGTGAAAATGACGAGTTACCACGTGGAATCCACAAAAGAGCTCCTTTCCCACTTAGGCATCCCCCACGTAACCGCTCCAGAGGAAGCAGAAGCCTATTGCGCCATTTTAAACAGAAAAGAGCTAATAGACGGAGTAGTAGCAGAAGACATGGATGTCCTCCCCTTTGGTGCAAAAGTTCTTCTCCGCAATTTCTTCCCTTCCCTCACGAAAAATGAAGATGTCCTCGAAATTTCCCAAGAAATCCTCCTAAAGAGCACACAACTCACGCAGGAGCACTTTATAGACCTTTGCGTGCTCTTAGGCTGCGATTACTGCAAAAGCCCAAAAGGAGTAGGACCAAAAAGAGCCATAGAATTAATAGAAAAATATAAATCAATAGATAAACTAATATCCGTAAAAAAACTAGAAGATACCTGGATATACCAGCCAGCAAGAAATTACTTTTTATCCCAACTGCAAATTTCTTCCATTTCTCCTCTCCCTCTCCCCTCCCCTCCAAATAAGGAAACCCTAACCAATTACCTAGTAGAAAAAAACGGTTTCAACAAAGAAAAAGTTTTAAATGCCGTAAAAAGACTCGAAAAAGTAGAAAAAGCCTCCAAACAAAAGCCCCTAACCCACTTCCTGCGCAAAACCAACTAGTCTCCCTCCCAACTAAGTAATTTAACCCGTATATGGAAATGTGCAAATTTTTTCCTAATAATTAATAGAACTATAATTTTTTTATGTTTATAAGAAACTTCTTAATAGCCGCACAACAAGTGGCCTCCTCCATAGCCACGGCCCTCTGCCTCATAGGAATCCCCGTGATCCTGGCCATAGAGAATCTTTCAAGAAAAAAAAGACTATTAGATAGCAAGTAAAGAACATACCATAGTAACCCATCCCAATACTCTGCTTAACCAAAAAAAAATAAATTACTGGTATTAAATAGGAATATCTTTATTCAAATTTTACGTGTTTTTTGCTGTCGGTATTCTCAGATGCCCAGCTCCTCTTGTTGTTGCCGTATCCATCATCTCGTCTTCCTCTGCCGTATCCGTCATCTCTTCTGTCGTCTCTTCTTCCTCTGAAGTTTCCGTTTCCTCCATCTCTGCTGAAGTTTCCTCCTTCTCTGTTGAAGTTTCCAGGTTTCCTCTGCTCAGAGATCTGTGCGCGAATTGTTCTGTCCTGGAAGACTAAGTTGGAGGAGATGAGTTTATCTGCTTCATTTTGGGACTCAAATGTTGCGAATGCGAAGCCTTTTGGTCTTCCGGATTCTCTGTCCATTGGAACGCGTACGCTCTTTACGTCTGCGTGGTCCTTTAGGAAGTCTTTGAACTCGTCCTGGTCGAACTCAAAGGGAACGTTTCCGAGGAACACTGTGATTTCTCCTTGTTTGTCTCTTTGGCTGAACCTCTGGTTGTCCCTTTGGTTGTCTCTTTGGTTGTAGGAGGAGTTACCTCCTTCCTTTGGAGCGGGTCTTCCTGATTTTGCTTGGTCTACGACTAACTGTCTGCCTTCGCACTCTGTTCCGGAGAGGGAGAGGGACTTGGTGCAGGATTCTTGTTCTTTGAACTCGATGTAAGCGAATCCTTTTCCTTTTCCGAAGTTATTTCTTGGGATTCTGATTTCTGTGATATCTCCGAATTTTCCGAAGAGTCCTTGGAGTTCTTCTTCTGTTGCGTTGTAGCTGATTCCCTTAATAAATATTGTTTTTCCTTCTGACTCTTCTTCTGTTTTTTCTTTTTTTTCTTCTGAGGCTTCCTCTGAAACGGATTCTGCTGACTCGGCGGAGTCTGAGTTGCTTGCGCTTTCTTCTGCGGATTGAGACTCGTCTTCTTCTGAGGCGGTTTCTTCGTCAGATTCTTCGTTTTCTGACTCGGAATGCTCAGAAACGGATTCTTCCTTCTTTTTCTCTTCTACTTTCTTTTGTACTTTTCTTGGTGCCATTTGACAAGGGTACATGAAAAATTTTATTTAAATATTTTATTTTTTCGGTTAAGCAGTTTTAAACGGATAGTTTTAGGAGGGGTGACCACGTCACACGTTACGCAATGCTTTACACAATGCTTTACGCGCTGTTTTACGTTACGTAATGCGTTACAGGGCGTGTTACGGGGCGTATGCGAAGAGAAACTCCTTTTGCGCGTTCTTGTGCGCGTTATTGTGCGCATCACTTTTTATGGGGACTCCGCGGATTTCCGAGAGAAGAGGAGATGCCTGGAGGATTGCGGCGTGTTCCGGGGCACTTATTAAGGTACCCATTATATTATATTCTGGAGAAAATACTTCTATTTTAGGAGAAAGTGACGTAATAAAAAGAATTATTTCCTTTTCCGGGAGCAAGTATCTACTATACAAATTATTAGCTTCTCTTGCTGCGTACTTACTGGATCTATGCGATCGATTAATGGACTTACACACTCGCTCGAGGGCGTGTTCCGTAATAGAAGATGACTTACTCTGCATAAGAGAAAGAGTTATTCTGTGTACGAGGATATCTGCGTATCTCCTAATTGGAGAGGTAAAATGAGTGTAAGCCTCCATTCCGAGGCCGTAGTGGTGATTAAACGAAGAAGAGGCGTAAAGGGCCTGCGTCATGCACATAGAGGCCCAGTGCCCGATTACGCGTCCGAGAGCGGGAGACTCATTTTTTATCTTCTGAATGATGAAGGATATCTCACGGGGATTCTGAGGGTCTAATTGTACGCCGGGATATACCTCGTTAACGGCTTTTTCTAATTCCTTAAAGGCATCACTCGATGGAGTAGGATGCATACGGATAAGGGAAGTAAAAGGAAAATTACTAATCATTTCCTCTGCTACTGTTCTATTCGCTAAAAGCATCATTTCCTCCACCAGAGAATGAGTATCATACTCCGGAAGCATATCTTCCTCTTTTTTTACAAATTTTTTAGGGTCCCTTAATATTTCAGAAAAACTTTTAATTCCTTTTGCGGAAATAAAAGAGTCCGAAGAAGGAATAAGAAAGGCTCCATTGTCTATTCTTTCCTTTTTTAGAAAAGATGAGGCTCTTTTTAGTAAAAAAAGAGACTCTTCTATCTCTTTACTCGTTTTTTTTCTTCCCTTAAGGATATCTGAGGCTTCCTCGTAAGTAAAGGCCTCCTTAGACCTAATAATTGATCTAATAAATTTTTTATCAATTATTCTTAAATTTTCCTTAATAGTAACTCTCCATATAACGGAAAAAGTAAGTCTTTCCTTATTCTTATGCAAAGAGCATAAATTGGTTCCTAAAACAGTAGGCAGCATATCTATTCTTCTATCCGGCAGATACACTGAGCATCCTCGTATTCTTCCCTCTCTGTCTAATTCCGAGTCTTCCCGCACGAAGTAAGTTACATCCGCAATGTGCACGCCGATCTCCATTACGCCATCGACCATGCGGCAGTGCAGGGCATCGTCTATGTCCACGCAGCCCTCCGGATCGATTGAGCAAATTGGAAGGTCCCTAAAATCCTCGCGGGAAGAGAATTCCTCCTGCGGAATGGTCCACGTGGAGGCAGGTAACTCCATTTGGGCGCCCCACGAGAAACTCTGAGTGACTATGGAGTTGTACATGAGGATGCCTTGTGTTTCCGCTTCCACTTCTTCTTCTCCTCCTAATACGCGTATAACTCTGCCGCAGAAGGTATTTTTGCTATTTGTACCACGGGAACCAGATATCCAGCACAGTACTACCTTTCCTATTAGCTCTTCCGTGGAGCATACGAGGAATTTTGGATAATTTACGTAATTTGGCTGCATGAGGTAGTGCGTGGAGGATATCCTCTCTGCTACGGAGCAGGGAACTCCTCGTTTGCTTCTTCTCTCTACTTTTACGACTTTTCCTCTTCCTTCTTCTATTTCCACTACGCTAACTATATCCTGATCTGTTGCTGTGTGCATGTTCTCCTCTTCTATTTTTATGTCCATTTGCTGTCCCTCTACTGGGCACCTTATTCTTCCTCCTTCTCCGAAGTGTTTCACGGAAATCGGAGCCTTATGCACAGGTAACCCATCCGGTAACTCGTAGCTTAACTTTTCACTTATATCTTCGGAATTGGGACAGTCCACGGAGCAAGGAGAAGGTAACCCATCGAGTAACTCTATAGAAATACTCGGAATATGTTCCTTGTACCAGTTAAGGATTCCCTCGTAATAGGAGATATTACTGTGTTTCCTCGTGTATTCCTGGAGAACTAACGAGTTACTGTCTTCTACTACGATAAGAGACCTTCTCTCCGCCATTCTGTCTATTCTCGCTAAAGTATCCATCTCCTCTATCTGTTCCACGGAAGACCTAAGTACCAATAAATTAGAGTTTACCTCCATAATGGGTATTCCTTCTTTTACGTACGAGGCACTTAGTAAGTAAAAGGTGCCTTTATGGTCCTCACTAATTAACTCAGAATTACAACAGGAAAATCCACATAAAAAAGTATCTTGTAGGTATACCTCTCTAATGCTCCTTACAATTTCTTTATTTTCTTTTATTTTGTACTCCACGAGGGTCTTCATAAAATAAAAAAAATATTTTAAATTTATGAGGGAAGCAGAAGAGTTCCTCCAAGGAAAAGTGCTAATTGCAACGCATTCCGGTGTAGTATTTAAGGGAGTACTCCTCGGATTAGATCAGTACCTAAATGTTACGCTGCAGGACATCTCCGTGGTAAGTGACACGGAAACGTATTACCTCCCTTCCGCTCTAATTAAAGGCTCAAATGTCCTGCACATTTCGCTATCTACCACGTAACACACCGCTTACCCATCTACCGCTTACCAACATACAGCTTACCCATCTGTTCCACGGATCCGTATTACGTATCCGTGTTATGTATCCGGAGGGGTGACCATACGACTTACCAATATGTTTTACATATCCGGAGAGGTGACCACGTAGCTTAATGTACGTAAAACGAAATGGGTAACCGCATGGCTTAATGTGCGTGTATTACGTGGTATCCATAACGTAGAACATAAGGGTAACCCATTCGGATAGTAAAGTGGTGGACTTACCAACCAGTTCGTCATCGAATATTAGCCAGTCGCCACTGTCATCTAAGGACTCACTCGATGCGGAATGTTTCTGTCGCTTCCTGTGCGCGTCATCATCGCACTCTGCGCCGTGTGGTGCATCGCGTGAAGTGTCGCGTTCTGCGTCTTGTGAAGTGTCTTGTGGCGTGTTGTGTGCGGCGTACTGTGCGGCTATTCCACGGACTTGCGCGGCGTAGTGGCCCGCATTGGTGGTGCCTTTGTAGAGGAGAGTTGCGGCGAGGTGGTAATTTTTGTGGCTTATGGAGAGATGCGGAGGGGGCGCATTTTTTTGCTGTTGGCTCTGCTGCACCAACAGAACGGGAGGGAGGTGCGTTACGGCGGAGGTTCTCTTTTTGCTATTTGCGCCACAGGAGCAGGAGGCTATTAATTCTTCTGTTTCCGTTACGGACTCATTAATTGGTTTACTTTGGAGGTAAAATATTTTTCTTGTTTCTTTTTCCGTTGTACTTAACGGACAATTTGAACATTTTGTGGTAATAGTTACTTCTATCTTAAAGAGTTCGCTTAACATGGAGAAGTGGCCTATTGAGTCGTAAACTTCTACGGTGGAGAGGAGATCCTCTAGAAACTCGGAGGCATCCTGTTGTATATTTAGGGAGTATTTTGGGTATATACTTTCTATACAGTGCCAGAGGTCCTCTATGGAGAAGGAAGCATTTGAGGGAGTTTGCGCTCGTTTTATGGCTTTTTGCAACTGGCAAGCGAAACACTTGCGGGGAAGATCACATTGATCTGTTCCAGGAAAACTTTTTAATCTTTTTAAGTGATTTTTTAATGAGAAAGATATTGCTATTAAGGGAGCAGAGATATAACAGGTATTTCCTAAATTGGATATTCCTCCTTTTCCCAATTGGAGATAAGGAAACTTTTCTATTTCTTCTGGTTCTTGTGTCTGCGTATTGATTCTCTCTTCTATTTCTTTAAGGGAGGAAGAATTTATTTGATTATCAGAGATAATTAGATCTAATAAATTTTTGTTTTCTATTAAATCATCGCAGAGGTAGCAGAAGAACTCAGCTGAGTTCTTCTTCTTATCTAAACTCTCTATTCTTAAGGCTAAAAAGTGATCTGTTTCCTTATAGTGCTGTAAAAAGTGTCCATTTCCCTCTATTCCGTACTGTACCCGCCCGCAGAAAGAGTCTCCGCAGAATAAACATAACCAAGTATTATTGGAGACCTCACAATTCTTGCAAATTTTTTCTTTTAATTTTACCGGTGATAAATTAGAGTTAATATGCTTGCAAATTTTTTTAATCTCCCGAGGAGAATCTAATTTTCTCTTTAATTCTTCTTTCATTTTTTCCTTATCTTCTACTTCTCCTATTATCTCTATATTTTCGTCCCGTATTTCTATGGTAACCGAGGAATGAGAAAAAAGATGTTTTTCTCTGTGTCTCTCGCAGTACTCCGTGGAGCACTCACACAAAGTAATAGGAGCCTCCCTTATGCTTCCGTAGCAAAAGCAACATTCTCCTTTAAACTCTAAAATATTAAACATAAATTAAAAATAAAAATAAATTTTATTTTTACTACCCATGGATATAGTTGAGAAGCAAGTTCCAGAAGTAAATGATGAAGGAAAAGTACAATTCGATGAGGGAAAACTACTATTCGGAGTAGCTCACATATACGCATCTCACAATGATACATTCGTACACATAACAGATTTAACCTCCAGAGAGACCATCTGCAAAGTCACAGGAGGTATGATAGTTAAGGCAGATAAAGATGAAAGCAGTCCGTACGCCGCCATGTTCGCCGGACAAAGAGCCGCCGAGTTAGCCCGTGCCGCAGGCTTCAATGCCGTACACGTAAGAGTCCGAGCCAGTGGAGGAGTCAAATCAAGAACCCCCGGCCCAGGAGCACAAAGCGCCCTAAGAGCCCTCGCAAGAAATGGCCTCAGAATAGGAAGAATAGAAGATGTAACTCCCATTGCCGCCGACAGAACGCGTAAGAAAGGAGGAAGAAGAGGAAGAAGACTATGAGCACGTTACGTCATCACGGCATGTTCCACGGAAAACAGCAATATGTCACGGAAACGCATTACGCAATGCACTATGGAAACGCATTACGGCAACATGTCATGTTCCACGGCAACGCGGAAACAGCTACGGAATGCGGAAAGTGTTACGGAAAGTGCCATTGTGTTACGGCAACGTGCCATTGTGTTACGGAATGCGAAAAGTGCAGTACTTTTCTCTTAATAAAAAAACAATTACTACTACACATTACGTAATGCGCCACATAACAGTACGCCAATTGTGCAATATGCCACGGAATGCGTAACAATACGCCAATTGTGTAACAAAAGGGGTATTACGTAACAAAAGGCGTGATAGAGAACGTATCGTATATGTATCTATGTTTATTATTCTAATGGTTGTATGTCTTCTATATAATAATACCACGCACCGTAACACATTACGTACTGCCGTAACACGTAACACATTGCGTATTGTGTACCGTTACGGTGTGCGTTACGTTACTTCCTGCCGTATCTCTCCTTATAAACCTGCAGGGGCATCTTCTGCTTAATGAAGCGCCACGGCGTGTGGATGCCAAATATTTTATTGTTCTCCTCGTAAAGGGAGTGGAGCACTCCGCCGAACGAGAAGTACTTTGAGGATACCTCGCGGAGAGACACTTTTATGATCTTCTTCTGTGTCTGTAGGATTAACATGTCATCTTTTAGTATTCCGCCCGTTAGAAAAGAGGCATCCACTTCGATGTCACTCCACGCATCTCGTTCTACGGCATGTTCCGTTACGTGTTCCGTGTTACGGTCTACGGAATGTTCCGTGTTACTTATTACGCGCCTTGTTATTGTAATTTTATCTTGCAGGGTGCTTTCGTGTTCCTTTTTCTTATGGCAGATGTAAATGTATGAGGAGTTAGAGAGAGCGAGGTGTATTTGGGATGGTATTTGTATTTCTGTTTTTAAGTAATTATTTAAGTTAATAATTGATAATTTTTCTCCAATTAATATTAAATTATTATTCTGTTTAGATACTCTATAAGGCAAGTAATCTAATTTTATATCTGAGAAGTAAATTATTCTTTTGGTTTTTAAGGGAAGGAAGTATTCTACGAGGAATAACTTATTATTCTCTCTTCCTACGGCGTAAAGAGTATCTTCTATTATTTCAATTAATAGGAAAACTCCGAGGAGTTTATCTTCTAATTGTACCTCTGGATTATTTATATTGTATTTATAGATGAATATTCCTAATTTGTTTCTTATTACGGAGCAGTTTTTATATCCGAGGAGGTCCAAAAGAGGATATTTTACCTTATGGATCATTAAAACTTTTTCTTTTCCTAATAATTTTATGGTATTTTTTTTTTGGATAAAAAAAATATTTTCATTATTGTGATTTCCTATTCCGGAGGAGTTGCAGAAGAATCTCTTAAAAAATTTTACTCTGTTTCCCTCACTAAGTAAATGTACATTAATTGCTCCATCATCTCCTGCGGAGTATATCTTTCCATTGTGCGCCACTAAGGCAAATACATCGGAGATGTGCGTGTCGTCTTGCGAGTATTTTATCCATTTCCCGGAGGCTGTTCTTCTCAGAGAGAGCAGACGGGAATCCGCTCCAGATAGAAATATTTTTCCGTCTAAAAGCGCCATACAGTTAATGGAGGACTCTCTTACCTTAATAATCTCTTTGGTATACGGAATATTGCTATCTATTATGTGAACTTCTCCGTTCATTGTGCTAATGGCGTACTCTCCGGAGAACACGTGAAGTATTCCAGTAACAGTAGGAGAACCCTCTAAGTGGATCTCTCTATTTACTGCACTTTTTATAGTTAAGACTCCTCGCGTGTCTGCGTACGCCACGGAGCCTTCTCCTATGCCCGCGGAAAGCACTTCGTACTTGCTGTACGCGAGCATCTCTTCGTCTAAGTACACCTCAGAGCCTCCGTACGAGCAGCTGTATATCCTCATAACTCTTCCCATCTCCTGGTACACTCTCCACAGGCCTTCTCCCTCCCGTGAGACACTTAGATCACTTAGTCTTACTCTAATTAATCCTTTCTCCAAAGACGCAATGAGTACCTCCTCCTTATCTACGGCTATAGACTCTATATCACGTGCTCCTACGTCTATTCTCCATAAAAGCACCATGTCCCTCGTATATACCTCCAATACCTCCGTACGAGCTACCACAACGTACTTCTCGCTTACCGCCATAGCAGATACTCCAATTGGCTCCTCAGCTGCTTCTCTTCTTAGAAGGATTTCCATAAAAAAATATTTTATTTTTCTTATATAGCAATCTTTAATAAATTAATTTCATAACATAAGTGCATGCATATGATAGCAAAACCAAAAGATAGCTCTATCCCGAGAAAAAGAACAAAAGAGCTCCTCAGGCATAAAACCCTCCTCCTATTCGCCTCACAGATAATAATAATTACTACCCTAATATTCTTTTTATTTCGTAGAAAAAATAATTTATTACACATGCCAGAGGTCCCTGGAGCGTACAGCAGACTCATAAATTTATTAGAAAAAATCAACGGAGAAGTAGATGAGTGCACCAAATTAAAAGCAAGAAAAGAGCAAAATGATCTTTTTTCCCATATATCCATAAAAGATCTCATTCCAATAAGAATGTCAGAAATGACAGCCGTCTTTAAGTACACCGGTTCCCTCTCAAAAATCATTCCCATTAAAGATATTCCCGATTTACAGATAAAAAAACAAGATTTAATCATAAAACGAGTTATCCTTAAAAAAGAGAACAAACAAGAAGAAGAAGATATTTCCTTAAAGCTCTCCAATAAACACGTCCTCCACACGTACGCCACTCATCTCAGCACGCACAGAACGCACAAAGGAATAGAGCAAGAGATCCTCTGGCTCTTTATGGAGCCAATGGAGAAAAAGCTAACGAACAAAGAGATTAACAAAGACGAAGTATTAATTAGAAAGATACTCCACCACACGCTCTTAGGCTTAAAGTACCTCCATGACCAAAGAATAGCGCACTTAGACATAAAGCTACAGAACATTATGGCAGATGGAGAGGGAGAAGGCTTTACGTGTAAAATAATAGATTTTGGCTTCTCGAGGAACATAGAAAAAGAGGAAAAGGAAAAGATCTTTCCCGGTAAAAGTTACGGAACCTTCCCGTACAAGCCGCCCGAGGTCTGGAAGATGAGTGTCCACGGATACGCCTCGGATATCTGGTGCGTAGGAATGATGGCCCTCTTTATGGCCGATAAGAATATTTCTCTTTTCTTCCAAAAAAGAGACTCGCGAACTATTGGCACCGTAAAGGACTACGAAAAGTTTAAAGGCTTCTTAGAAGGAAGTATTACTCTTCCTGTTCCCCTAAGTATATCACAGGAACTGAATGACTTTATAAGAAGGTGCCTCCAAAGAGACAGAAAGAAGAGATGGACCGTTGACGAGCTCCTTAAGCATCCCTTTATACTTAAACAGAAGATGTCCGCCACTAAATACATCAGAAAGGAGTACATATAACATACCACATCTGTACGACGCATTCCGCCATCTGTACAACGGTACGTTCCACGGAACACGGCATACAGCACGTGTTACGGAACACGTTCTAAGGTAGGGATACGTAATGCGTTACGGTAGGGATACGGTACGGTATAAATAAATGTTCATGTGATACAGTACGTTCTACGGCAATAGTTTACGGTACACATTACGTTACACATTACGGCAATAGTTTACGGTACGTTCCACGGAATGTGTTTACGATACGTTCCACGTATTGTATTACGTATTGTGTTACGGCTCCGTGGAACAGTTAGCGGTACGTGTTAGCGTATTGTGTTACGTATTGTGTAAATGATACGCCGCATAAAATATTTTAAATGACAACACACGCGCACACGGACACGTCTGCCGTAACACATAACGGAACAGGTAACGGAACAAGTAACGAGATGAACGGAACAGGCACGATATGCGGAACGGACGTGGTAATTGGCGACGTAATTGCGTACGGAGCCATGTCCGTGGTAAGAAAAGGAGAAACAAAAAGTGGAAAGGCATTTGCCGTTAAGATAATTAGAGCGAGTGACAGTGAGCAGGTACAGGCCGCTAAAAAGGAGGCTCTAATACAAAAGGCCCTCGTTCATCCGAATATCCTTAAATTAAGGGATACCTATTTGTACAACGGGTACTCGTACCTTATAATGGACTACGCAGATAAAAATGAGTTATTTTCGTACATAGAACCGGGAAAAGGTCTCCCTGAGGATATCTCGCACATGTACATAAAGCAATTGCTATCTGCTCTCACGTACATCCATTCCCGAGGAATATGCCACAGAGACATAAAACCAGAAAATATTCTTTTAGATGCCTCCTACAACTTACTGCTAACAGATTTTGGATGCTCCACGGTGTATAAAGGAAAAACAGGAAGAAGAGTGCTAAGTAAACACTGCGGGAGCACCAGTTACATAGCACCGGAGATTTACTTAGGAGAGTACGACGGAGAGTCCGTAGATATTTGGTCATTTGGCGTACTGTCCCTCGTTATGTGGACGGGAACTATTCCGTGGACCAACGCCTCAGTGGGAGATCCTTCTTTTGATCGGTTCCTCATTCACTCGCACAAGGAGTTCTTTAGGGAAGTACCTCAGAAAAAGCTTAAAATATTGGAACGGACTCTTTCGAAGGATCCCCGTGGCCGCGTAACCTTCCAGGAGCTCTTAAGGGAGCCATTTATATCGCAGCCGAGTAATTTACTTGGAGCAGATGGCCTCGTAAAGGACGCGGAGGCCGTAGCCAATAAATTACTGCCCTCGGAGGTCCTCGCGCTCTCCCAGCCGAATCTCTGCGTCTCTCCCTCCGGAATTATTTCTAACTCGCAGCCTATTTTTATGAGTTATAATTCTCCTTATCCCACGAGGATATACGTAAATATTCCTTGTACTACGGCTATATCCCTTATGTGTTCTACGTTAGATGATGTACTGATACAGTATAAGGTAATAGATAAGACATTCTCCTTTAATACGGTAGACGGACAGAAGAACACAATAACAGGAGAGATACTCCTCCGGAGCACCGGCGCAGAGACTCTCCTTATCTTCCAAAAAACAAGAGGCAATTGTTTAGAGTTCAAAAAAATGTTTAATATCGTAAAGGAGAATTTCATTCACTCCATTAACACAAACCACGCCACGTAACACATACCGCTAACTAATGCGTAGTACGCCGCGTACCGCTAACTAACACGTACCACATACCGTAACACGTACCGCTAACTAATGCGTAACGCATACCGTAGTAGTACGTGTACTGGTACCGTGGTACAGTTAGCGTGTTACGCTTTGTGTTACGGGCGTGGTAGCGTGTTGCGTGGTAATGGGCGTAGTAGCGTGTTGCGTGGCATGTTGCGCGTACTGCATTGCGTGCATGGCGGATGTCGCAAGCACAAAGACGAGCAGAGAAACAAACACAAAGAGAAACACCGCAATAATTACGCGATCCATCCATCTCTTCTTCTTATCTTTAACTACAAGATACGCCGGAATAAATAAAAGAATATAAGAAGCTCCTACTCCTCCTACCACAGTAATAAGTAATTTTGTATCTATTCCTAAGTATACAACAAAAACAGTAGATATAGTAATAAGGGAACCAATTAGTACTACCCATGCTCCGTGGGATATATTTAGAGATAAAGCTCTCTTTACTCTTCTGCTAATTACTTCTCTTATTCCCTCCGTGGAACTTAATAGAATATCTCTATAGGCCTTTGTGTTCCACATAAAGGAGGAGAATAACATGGAGATCATACAGAGCTTTAGGGCTACTAAGAGCCAAAAGAATATTCCAATTACTTTACTATTATCTTCTCTTAAGTAACTCACCAATACACTTAGCCCAGATAGAGCATTTTCCTTAAATATCTCACTGTCTCCTGGTATGGAGAGAATGTATTTTCCGAATACTCCTACCACAAGGAATAAAGTGCCCATTACCGCTACAGCCACTAATGGCACGCGGATATACGTAATTTTCCGTTTACTCTTAAACTTAGATAAGTACATGGGAATGTAATTCTGTGAGTTAATGGCGAAGATGGCCGTAGACATTCCGGAGAGAAAGCCTAAAGCGGATAAGTTGCCGAAGAGGTAACTTACAGCGGAAGTACCCTCCGCTTGTGGGGAGTGTTCTATTCCGTGGAACTGTATGGTGATAAACATAGCAATAATTATTATCATTAGCACGAGGGAGCTAATGGCAGATAGAGAAGTAATAAAGGGATTTGGCTTTTTTGGGTTGGAAATGGCTAAGTACCCTGCGAGTAATACTCCGAGTACCGTAACAATACTAATTATTACTGCGGTAGATGAAGAATTAGATAGAGCTACTATTACATCTGTGCTCCACATTCTTATTAGGCCTAAGTATACGATTATGGACAGAGAGGCCTGTAGGGCTATAGCTGCCTTAAGGAGCCTTCTAATTAAAAGGCTCTTCTCTGGAAGTAAATCGTATAATTGCACTTCTGAGGTATTTCTTTCTCCGCCATCTATTTCTGCTCTTCTAATGTATTTGTGCGTGTACTTAGAGATGTAGAAGGAGCTAATGGCGCAGAGGAGTATTCCTATTAGCGCAAAGAACATTCCTCCTTCTGATATGCTGGCTGGCATGTAAAGGATGCCTGCTCCGAGTATAGCTGTAACTGCTGATACGTACATAGATACTCCGGAGATTATCTCTTTATCTGAGGTATTTTTATCTGAGGTATCTTTCTCCGTGGTAGGAATAGTGTTTATATCGACTAAGGGAATATTCTCTTTAGTTCTGGAGTTTGAGTTACTTATCTTTTCTTCTGTTTCCATTTCGTAAAAAAATATCTTTTCTGGTATTTATAGTTTTTAAAAAATCTTTAATTATATTCCTTACTATATTTAGAAATACTTAAACAAACAATAAAATAAACTTAAAAATAAAAGTATAAATAAACAGGAAGTATTTTATTTTTTTAAAAATGAGGGAGGAGCCTTACGTCTGGACAGTGAAGCATAAACTCGGAGACAAAAATGCCTTTAGCGAGTACTTTTCAAGGTTCAATTTCACGTGGAAACTTTCCCTTATCTCCACAGACAAACACCTTCTCTTCCTCGAGCACTTCGGATACTTAACCTTCGACGTATTCACGGAATATACACTCACCATCCATTACGTAGATAAAGAAATAGAAGAAAAAAGAGTATTCTTTGCCTTCGGAGGACAATTAGATTTCGGAGTAACTATCCTCCCAAAAGAAACAAAACGAGTAGAAATAAACATAATCTCCTCCTCCCGCTGCTACGAAGCCAAAAAAACTCTTCCCTTTCCAGGCCTGCTAAATCTCGGATCCACTTGCTACCAGAACACGCTCATCCAAACTCTTTTCCACATAAAGGAGTTCGTAAGGGAACTCTTCAAACAGCCTCCAAAGAAAAAGACATTGGAAATGCAAAAGCTCTTCTACCAATTAGAAAAAGAGAAGAACTACGTAGACACAAACTCCTTCGCCAATGCCTTTAAGCTCTCCGATCCAATAGACGACCAACAGGACATTCAGGAATTCTTTAAGGTCCTCTTAGACGAATTAGAGAAAGAAGCAAAAGACACTCCCTTCTTTAATTACTTAGACGAAACCTTCTACGGAGAAAAGGCTTCCCTTTTAGAGTGTCAGTTCGGATGCAAAAGCGAAAGAATAGAGAAGTACAACGATATCCCTCTAGCCGTAGATGTTCCAGTACAAAACGAAACCTTCCTCCAGGCTTCCCTTAACTTAGACGTAAACGTAACCCATCTGGATACTCCTAATCTCTACAACTGCGAAGAACACGGATACGTACGAGCCACAAAAACAGAATACTTTAAGACTTTTCCTCCCGTTCTATTCATCCAAATAAAACGATTCAACATGAACTACGAGACAGGAGAGATATATAAACTTAACTCGTTTTTCTCATATCCAGAGCAAATAGATCTATCTCCGTATACGAAAACACAAAAAGATACTAAGTATAAGCTATACGCCGTAAATGTGCATATGGGAGACGGACTCTCAGAAGGCCATTACTACGCGTACATAAAGAAGAACTCCAATTGGTATAAATTTAACGATTGCTACGTAACGGAATCCTCAGAGAGAGAGGCCGTAGAAGGAACATTCGGAGGGTCCCACGAGTATAAAAATAAGCAAAAAACAGCAAATGCCTATTACCTCGTTTATATACGGGAGTCCCAAGAGAATAATTTACTTAACTCTCCCGTAGAGGAGGTCCCAAAGGAAATTAAAGAGAAAATAGAAAGAGAAGAATACTTAGCTAAGTACACCGCTATATCTATATACACAGAGGATACGTTTAAGGGATACTGGGGAAAAGGATTCTCTTCCTCCTCTAATTACTACGCCAAGAGAGTGCCAAGCACCTTAAAAGTAGAAAATGCCTCCACCATTAATAAGATAAAGATACAAGGAAAGCATCTAATTAATTCTCCGGATCTCATCTTCTCCCTCGCGCATAATAAATTATTGCTCATGGAGGATGCCGCCGTATTAGGAGACTCCCTCGCGCATCAGTCCACGGCACATTCTACGCCACAGGCCACGGAACAGTCACATGCCACGGCACATGCCGTAGAGCGTAACGGGGAGCATGATGTAGAGCGTATTGGAGAGCGTAACGGGGAACGTAGCGCGCACTTCTTCATCTCTTCGTGCAGAGGAATAGAAAGAGAAGAAGTTTTTGTTCTGTTCATTAAAACGGAAAAGGCATCCAACCAGCCTTACGACTTAAAAGTCCTTGTGGAAGTAAAAGAAGTAAAAATAATTAAAAGAAAAGAGAATATACATACGTGGATAAAGGAGAATTACTCCTCCACGCAAAGTACAGGCTTAACTTTCTTAGGAGAAAAGGATGGGTTACCTTACGATATCCCAGAGACAGATACATTCGAGGAGTTCTTTAAGAGTAACTTTGGAATAGTTATAATTAATGCAGGAAAAGACTCCGTAAATGAGTACTTCCTTCAACTATCTAATCATTCCATTGTGCCGGTGTATGTCACGGAATGCGCCACGGAACATGCAGAACACGCAGCCCATCCACCCACAGAACACGCCGAACACGCTGACCATCCAGTATTCCTCCTGTGGATCGACCATACCGCGCCACACGCGCCATCACACACAGCGGGACAGTCCACGGGACAGTCCACGGAACACGCCGCATCACAGGACGTGGAACGGGACGTGGAACGGGACACATCACAGGACGTGGAACACGCCGCAGAACACGCCGTGGAACGTAATGCGAAATGTGACGTGGTACGCGAACTAATACAGCAGAAGATTAAGTCATCTAATTTTACCATAGTAGGTCACCCCTCCGGAAATGCACCGGAACACTTAACGGAACATAACGAAGAGCGTAATGGGGAACGTAATGGATCACGTAACGGGCCACGCGTTGTGCACATTAAGCTGCATGACGCACACGCCTTGGTGCAGGTCTCCTTACTATACGGGAGAAAAGAAAATATTAATTTATCGCAGAATGAACTATTTCTTATTCCGGAGAGACTCTCTGGAGACTCTCTAATTAACTTAACGGGGTATAAGGCAGTTAGTAAAACAAGAATAATTAGGAGCGTATACGGGAAGGAAGAGTTACAATATTATAAGGTAAGTGATACGGTGGAAGTAAGAAATGGAGATATATTGAGTATCCAGGAGGTAAGTAATAGATCATCTGCTATGGCACTTATTAAGTATAAGGAGGATACAGTGGGACATCCTTTTCTAATAGAAATAGACTCTAAAACGGGTTTAGAGACTAAGAGGAAGTATGGGTTAGATAATAGTGTATTAATTAGAGTAACTCATAAGAAACAGAGGAGAGTAGTGCAAGATGCCTCTGTGGTTAAGAAAAATTCATCTTCTGATTTATTTTTATTTTTAGTGGATTTCTCTTTGCAGTGGAGAATAATTGAGGATTACCACAGGAAGAACTATTTTTAATAAAATAAAGTTGCTTTTGTTTATTTAATGAAGATTAAGGCTGTATACGGAAGAGAGTCTTTTGTTTGTGAAATAGATGAGAATCTGTCTACTATGGACTTATACCGCGTAATACAGGAGAGAGTAGGGAAGAAGATATTTCTCTTTAAAATTATGCCATTTCTTCTTGTGGAGGAGGAAAAGAGCATTTTAATTAGCAGTTTACTTAGTGACTTGGAGTGCTTGCACGTGAGGGACAGTCCCGGGAGCCGGTTAGAGATGAGAAAATCCAAAGAAACGGAGGAATCCTCTATGGGCTACGGGGAATTTGAGCTGTTTATTGCGCCAAGTGATAATTCGTGTTTGTTTCACTCGTTAAGCGAGTTATTTAACGCGAAAAGCAATACGGAATTAAGGAGAATAGTTGGAGAAGCCATATTAGGGGATCCCAAGAGGTATGAGGGATATTTGGAGATGGATCCGTTTTCGTACTCCAAATGGATAGTTCGTCCGGATATTTGGGGAGGAGCCACGGAGATAGGAATAATAGCGAGAATGTATGAAACTATGGTTTGCGTGATAGATGCCTCATTATCTTGCTACTACTTTGAGGAGGATTATAGGTCTGTGGTGTACCTTATGTATACGGGTACTCATTATAACGGAATAATAGCGAGGGACAGAACAGGAAAAGTAACTAAAAAGTTTCCTCGAGGAGATAAAGCGGCTCTTCAGGCGGCTAAAGATGTGATTATCCAATTAGGAAATAGAAAATAAGATAATAAGGTAATTGGTATATTTTATTTTTTTTTAACAAATAAAAAATATCCTTATAAGGAAGATTATTGATCAGAAAAAAAACATAAATCAAAAATCAAAATTATTCCCCAATAAAAAATAAAATAAAGGCCTCTAAAGAATAAATAGATGGGAATCTACAGGGGTATCATGAATAAGAACATTGTAATATTTTTTGTAATCGGAACACTTCTAAGCATACAGTACGCTATGGCATATGGATTTGGCTCATACGGGGGCTCAAGTGGCTCAGAAGAAATGTCATCCACTGAAGAAACATCAACTACTGAGGAAACCTCTGAGGAAAGCGTGCAAAGTGAAGAAGGAGCAGAAGAAACGGATGCTTCTCAGGCTGCAGATGAATCGCAAAGTGCTGCATCACAAGCTGACGAGTCACAAAGTGCTGCATCGCAAGCTGATGAGTCACAAAGTGGCGCTTCTCAGTCTGCAGATGCTTCGCAAAGTGGAGCATCGCAAAGTGCAGATGCCTCGCAAAGTGACGCGGCAATTAACAGCGGAAGTGGCTCAAGCAGCAGCGGAAAGTCTGACAGCGGCAAGTCAAGCGGCTCCGGTAGCAGCGGCAAGTCAAGCGGTGCAGGAAGTAGCGGCAAGTCAAGCGGTGCGGGAAGCAGCGGCAAATCGAGTGGCGGAGGAAGCAGCGGCAAGTCTAGCAGCAATCCTAGCAAAAAGAGATAATATTAATTGTTAATAAAAAACAAAGATTTAAAATAACGGTTTAAAATAACGGTTTAACGAGTAATTGATGGTTTAAAATAACGGTTTAACGAGTAATTGACGGTTTAGGGGGATGTAACGGGCGGTTTAGGGGCGTAACGAGTGGTTTAACGAGTAATTGATGGTTTAGGGGTGTAACGGATGGTTTAGGAGCGTAATTGATGAGTTAAAACTTTTCTAGGACTTGCTCTAATTGAGTTTTTGTGATATTTAAAAAGGGCTGGTGATTGGATTGGTAGATATTTTGTGGGGGGAGGAGTCCTGAGAAGAGATTCCAGAAGAGATGGTAGGGGGAATCGTTTTCTATGGAGTTGGAGGAGATTGGGATTTGTTTTGATTTTTGTGATTTGTAATTTTGTAATATTTTTTGTTTTAGATTTTTGATTTGGAGGGTTTTTATGTTTTTTGTGTTTGTTAGGAGGTATATCATGCTTCCTTCTCTTTGTGTGATTAGGGAGATAGAGGAATTTTTGAAATTCGTTTTTAGATAATTTTCTAGGATTTTTGTGATAAATAGGTAGATTAGGATGTTTTTGTTTGTTGATTTTGGGATTTTATACGCTATTATTGATTTATCTGTATTTGGGATGTGCGTAATGGAGTATTTGTGTTTTTTTAATTGGATATTGTAAGTACTATTATAAGTACTATTGTAAGTATTAGTAATATATTTTTTAATATTCAATAGAGTATTAATTAGTGTGTTAGATAGTATGTTATATGGCGTATTAGATGGTGTGTTAGATGGAGTAGTGGTAGGAGTATTAGATGGCGGATTGGGGAGGGGAGGTATTTTGTTGAGTTGGGCGGTGAGTTGGGATGGGATAATGTCTCCTAGGGCTAAGATGATGAGATTATTTTTTGTGGTGGAGTATTTGAGGAGTTTTTCTAGATGGGATATTGTTATTAGGTCTCTTGAGGTTTTTGATCCTAAAATGGAAGTATTTAGGGGAGAATTTTTGTAGAGGGATGAAAAGATATTTTCTATTTGCAGTAGATTTCTTTTTTTTAGGGAGAGCTCTTCTTCGGTTACTCTTTGCTTTTCTTTGATTAGGGAATGGGGGGATATTGGTTTGTTTAGGGAATTAATTAGGGTAGATAGGAGATTTGATTGGGAATTGGTTTTTGAGTATCCTGAGATGCTTAGATAGTTTTTTGTTGAGATGCCGTTGATTTTGTAGAGGGACTTTTCTTGTTCTGGTATGCCATCTATTAGAACGTGCTCTAGCATGTGCAGGGAGCCTTCTGGGAGAGAAAGGGAGGATTCTGCTGTGGATCCTTGGTTTAAAAATATGCCTATCCAACAGATTCCTTTGGCGTACATTTCCTTTGTTACTAGGGTTATTCCGTTTTTTAGCTCTGTTTTTTGTATTGGGGATCTTTTGAAGTACTCCAAGAGAGAGGAAAAAGCTTTTTGCATGCCTTTTGGGAATTAATAAATTTTTTTAATAATTTTTTTAATAAAAGTGTTTCTAATTGTTTATTGTTTATTCTTTTATTTTTCTTAAAAGAGTTTGCTTACGCCATTTACAATAATGGATTTATGGAGGAGCTCTATTCTATCTGAGAAGTGGGAGGTGGTGTGTTTAGTTTTTTGGAGGTTTTTGAGAAGAAGAATTTTCTTTTTGATTTCTTTGTGCCAGGGGACCTCTTTTGGGTCTAAACCTACTATTTTTTCATCACTCTCTAGCCAGAGAAGGAAATCTTTTTTGTAGTCGTTTAGCTTTTTTGGGAAATACTTTACTCCTAGCTCTAACATATTTAATCCATCTTTTCTTACAGAAATAACGGAATATTTCGTTAAGAGATTAAGATAGAGGAATAGATATGTTTCCCAAATGTGTTTTTCTTCTGGGAGCAGTTTTTCTAACTGATTTTTAATTACTCTGTAGAAGAGGGCTCTTACTTCTTTTTTGTCGTGGTGGCAGAATTTGAATAGTTCTTTGATCATATCTTCCTTTATGTATTGCAGTTTTTCTATTTCTTTTATTCCTCTGATTCTTACTAGAGAGGAGGAATGCTTTAACATGCTTGTGATTCTAAGTGTTTCATCGGATATTCTCTTTGAGACTTCTATTCTTTTTGTGCGCACAGAGAGCTTTGGAATTGGCTTCTTTTGGATTTTGTATTTCTTAAACATAAAAAATTTATTTATTAGTTAATTTATTCAATAAATACTCTATAGAGTATTTTATCGTTGTAGAGCAGAAGATCTTCATGGTGGGGGAGAAAGCGGGCATTGGAGACTTTTAAGAAGCCTTTGCACATGCCTGTGGAAACGGAAAAGAACTTTACATACTTTTTTCCTATTGCCACAACGTAATCCTTGTAGAGGTGCACGCTAATTGTTTCCATAAACCATAGGAAGAGAACTTCTTTTTTTACTCTGCTTCCGTATTGATTGATAAAAAAACCAAGATTACTAAATAGAGTTAAATAAAGGTTTTTCTCTATTTTAATAATCAAAAGAGGAAGAGATATAGCCTTATCTAGATAGAGATTGATTGTTTGGTCTAAGGGATCTAATAAGTCCTGCGTGGTTAAATCATTTAAATCTATTAGTTCAAAATCATTTGAAGCTATTACTATATGGTTTTTAAAAAAAAATATTCCATTGAACTCTCCTACCATATACATTGTTTTATAGAGTATGGATAGGATTTCATCATTTTCTTTTTTTAGTTTGTATATTAGCATTTGCTCTGAGCTCATTATTCCTTTTTTCTTAAAGGAAAGAACTAAGTCTTTTTCTTGCGTGGATAGCTCGCTTAGTTGCGTTGTTTGAAGAAAAAACTTGGAAAACGTTGAATAGAGTTTTTTGATTTTTTTGTTATCTATTGGATAATTGAGGTAGTATATGTTTTTTTCATCAATTTGGAAGAAAATGGAAGAGACATCTGGGTTGTATACAATATTTTGGATAGACCTGTCATCTATTCTTTTTGTTTCTTTCTCCATAATGAGGAATAGCCCTGTGGATGTGCCTGCTACTAGGGTTCCTAGTTTGTTCAGATGTAGCTCGTTGGAGTGGGTGGAGGAAATAATGGATAAAAAGATGTTTTTTCCTGGTAAAGTAATATCCGCTTCTTCTGTTCTGACATTTAAATAATTCTTTTTTTCTATGTTCTGCATGTTTTTTATGTTTTCGTAAATGGCATCGAGTAGAACATCTACTCCTTCTATTTCGTATATTGATTCGTTTTCTGCTTTTAATCTCAGTAAAACTGTATCTTTTTCATTGTTAAAAACTCTTTCTATGGCTAATGTGGAAATTGGCACATAATCTCCTAATATTTTCTTTCCGGGAGCAGAGATGGTTGGGATGTCGCTTCTCTGTATGCTTTCTACGAAGAAAAAGCAGTTGTCCAGAAGTACAAGAGTGGCTATGTTTCTTCTTTTGTTTATGAGAATAGAAATGTCTTCATCAATTCGAATTAAATTTCTTTCTTTTTGGAGGATTCCTGCTGATAGAAACGAAGTTTTTGTTTTAAATTCTGTTGTGTGCACAAGATTGTATAAGTTGAAGTAATTGGTGGAGTACCCGCTTTTTTCATCGAGTTTTTTGCTGATGTACTGGATGGCAGAAATTGCTTCTTGTAGGGCATCTTTTTCGTCGGGAAGGGCTCTTTTTTCTATGGCTTTAAACAGAAGAGGATACCGCAGCATTTTGGTAGTGGGCCTGGTAATAAAATGTTTGCACTCCAGCCCTGTTCTGTCCATTTTTTGAAGAAGATTCATTAATTCATGTTCAAAGTTTCTGTTTTCTCTTAGGAGTTTTTCTACTCCGCTTATAGCCTGCGGGAGAGAGGAGGTATATACAGCATACATTTTTAGCAGATTTTCTTTTTTTTCTGAGAAACATGCGCATATCCTTTTCATTTGGTCCTCTGAGATGTTTTTTTGTAGTATTAATTCATTGTTTTTCTTATCTGATAAATCTATTATTTTTCTTATTTCCCAATAAATCTTCTCATGAACTCTTACTATTTCTTCTGAATTGATCAAAATATTCTTAATGAACAGCTGGCTGTCATATTCGGAAAGATTCCTTGTGTTTCCTGCTGTGTATTTAACCGTTCTTGTCCAAATTCGCATGTCCTTTATATACTCTTCTTCCGAGCTAAAAAGCTCTAAAAGCGCATAAACTCTTTTCTCTGCACTCTGCGTCTGTGTATTGGGCATTTATTCTTTGTTTGTTTACTATTTTTCTTTTTCTACTTCTTTGAGAATTAAGAGCTTTTCTCCTGTTTTTGAATCCACTTTTATATTACAAATCTTCTTAATTAAGTTTCTCAATACTTCTTTGCTCTTTGGGAAAAGTTTTATCTTTTTTTTGAACTTCTCCACTAAATTTTTAACAGATATAGGCCCGGAGTAAAGATACATTTTAATGTCCAATTCGGTTATGTCCTGCTCTGCTTCTTCTTTTTCTTCTCCGCTCTCCTCTTCTTCTGAAGGCTTTTCGTAGCTCTTTACAAGTTTTTTCATATCTTTTCCTGAGGAGTCCAGCCGCTTTTTTCTTTCTTTTTTCTGTTTTTCTTGCTGTATTTCTTCTTCGTCGTCGTCATCAAAGACTTCCTTGTACTCTATTTCGTCCTCTTTAAAATCATCATCTCTCTTTAAGGTGTCTGTTCCTGTTTCCTTGTACTTTTTCTGCATCTTTTCTTCTGCCTCTTCTAAGGTAAGTGTTACATACTGTAGCTTTGGAGTAAATTTGTACCAATTTTGTATCTTGTAGAATTTGATCTCGTTTTTTTCTTTAATCATGGCATAGTACGTGCTGGTTTCTTCTTCGGAGGCGGCCATTTGCATCTTTCTGCCAATAAATGCTCTTTGCTCTGAGTCTTCCAAGTTCCATGGTATTTTTTCTTCTCTTTTTTCTTTTTCTTCCTCTAATGAAATGTAGTCCACTACTTCTGCTTTTCTTCTTATAATCTTCTGAGAGTTCATTTGAGGGGGCTCTTCATCTTCTATTCGCAGAGAAGGATCTCTTTTCATTTTTAGGGGAGGAATCAAATCGTCTCCCATGTTGCTTATTATTGCTATGTTTTTTTCTATTCCTTCATTCACCACTATTACTTTGTTTTTCATTGGGAGCAAAAAAACTTTTAATTAAATCAATTAATGAAAAACAGAAGAGAGTTCTGGGTAAAAACCCTTACAGAAAGAGTTCCAAAAATGGAGGACACCCAGAGAAAGCTCATTTATGAGGAGTATTTGCGGGAGGCAGAAGAAGAGTTGCCAGAAAAGGTCTATAAGCTGATTGTAAAGGATCTTTTACGGACAAAAATAGAAAAAGATAAAGATCAAAAAGAATCAGATAACACAGGAAGCAATAAAGAAATAAAAGATAAAAACAAAGAAGAAAAAGATTTTCTCTCAGAAAATGGAAGAAGAGAAACTATTCAGAGAGTTCTTTCTGTCTACGCCACAATGAACAGAACCATTGGATATGTTCAAGGAATGAATTATTTGTGTAGTGTTATTTACTATGGGATATCTTCGGAGGAGAACGAATACACAGAGTCTATATGTTTCTTTTGTTTTTTTGGGCTAATGGTGGAAATAGGCGATTTCTTCTCTGAAAAAATGGATGACTCGTCCCATGGAACAAGTGGATGCACAAAAAGCATTTTAGAAATAATTGAAAAGAAAGACAAAGCTCTGTACCGGCACTTAAAGAAGGAAGAAGTGCTGGAGAACTCTTCTTTTCATTTAAAATGGGTTTTTCTTCTTTTTTCCGGGGAGTTTCCCATTAAGGACACACTGGTTGTTTGGGACAAAATTTTTTACTGGAAGAAAAGAAAGTTTCTTCTTCTTTTGTGCTCTTCTGTATTTTTGCTTCTGCGAAAAGAGATCCTTAAGAGCTCTTTTCCTCAAATACTTCTCCTCCTAAGAGACTTTAATATTTCCCATCTCTCGCTTATTAAGAAGGCAGAGAAATTGATGGGAGAGAATCTTTAAAACTAATTATTTGTAAAAAGAAATTAATAATTAAATAAATTGTTTATTATGGAGGATTCTAAGAATTTTTTAGAAAAAAAGGAAAGCAAGGAAATAGCTCTGATTTCTGAGTTTCTGCGCTTGGAGTGCTGCACAGACACTCTTGCGGAACTAGCAGAGTTTTCAGAGGAAAATATCAATTTCCGATTAGAAATCAAAAAATGGATAAAAACCGGAGAAATAGAAAAGGCGTGTGACGCGTTAGAGAAAAAGTATCCTTCTCTGCTTAAGGAGAACCTAAATGTCTGCTCATTCCTGCACAGCCAGCTGTTCATCGAATTGGTGCGGCGAGGAGAGCCAGAAAAAGCGCTTCTTTTTGGGAGATCGTGTATTCAAAATGGAGAAGACATTACACAAACAAACGATCTCTTCCTTTTGCTTGCGTACAAAAACCCAGAAGAGAGCGAAGTGTCCAAAGGATTCCTTAAATTTGAAAGAAGAGAAGAAGTCTTTATGGAGGTAGATGCGCTCCTTAAGAAAAAGATGTATGGAAACAGTCTCTCTCTTCTTGAGCAGCTTATGCAGATAAAAAGCATCTCGAATTGGCTTAAAAAATCAGAATAACTACTTTATACGAGATCAAATAAATGATAATTTTGATTCTCCATCTTTTGACAAAAGGAAGAAGAGTTTCCTTATGCAGAGTAAATTATAAGAAAATTTTTAAGAAGCAGAGTAATGGAAACCATTAAGATTAAAAGAAAAGGCGACTTTTTCTTAGTCCACAAAGAGACGGAAGAAAGCGCAAGAAAGATACTTGGGGAAAGAGGAGAGGACGAGGTACGCATTCCGGGAGAGAAAATAGGACATTTTATTTCAAAAATTGTATTGGAAAACAACTGCACAATAGAGGAGTATGTGGATTTAGGAGAAAAAGAGGTTCTTGTAAGAAAAGCGTCTCCAGGGAATTGGAGCGATTTCTCAGAGTATTTGGTGGGAGACAAAGAAACTTCTAAAATATCCAGTGTTATTATTGAAAAAGAAAAAGGAAATATTATAATTAATATTTTGGTAATATGCACTATAGAAAAAGCCCTTGTGTACTACGAGTTTAGTGATTCAGAAATTTACACGAATTTAGCTAGTTTCCTCTACGAAAAGAACATAAAAGAGGCCATTTATGAGGATATTTCTCTTAAAAAAGTGTTTACCGCTATGGATATACCGAGCCACCAAATCAAAAAACAAGATAAGAGAAAATCGAAAGAAGAACGACTGGTAGATCTAGTGGAGAGCTTTTTAAACATCAAAACAAGCTCTTACACAAAAAAAGAAGAATCTCTTGCCTCTATTATGAAAATGGATAAAAGCGTAGGAGAGCTTCTGTTAAATGGAGATATTAATATTTGGAAGGAGATTAATTGTATAACACCGCAGGGAAAAAGAACCTTTGATCTTTTCCTAAGGACTCCTTCAACAGATATTTCTGAGATAAAGCGAAGACAGAATATCGTGGAGGAAATTGTTCCAATTTGCGAAATGCTCAAAGAAACTGTCAAACACTTCCCAGACATTTTAATTATCTGCAAAAAAACAAAAAACTCATCTATCTCGTTAAGAGAAGTGCTAAAAATCTACAAAGTCATTAAAGAGTCCATGACTCTGCTCAGTAAAACAGAGCATATCGAATCGTTCTATCTGGAAAACTCTATTCTAAAGGAGTCTCTTTCACAAGTCGAGGAAATATTGCGTATAATAGAAAAACGAGTTAATATTCCACAGGAAGAAATTAATCCAAACTATTCCGCAGAACTTTCTGAATTATATAGCAGAAAGCATCAGTTAGAACGAGAAGTGGCTGTGCACTTTTCATCGCACGCAGAGATACTTAAAAGAGTCAAGCCAAAATTAGAAAGAACTCCTCAGCTGGGATATTACATAAAAGGATCTCGATCCGAGTTTAACGGAAATTTAGAAAAAGATTTCATAACTATTTCCGCGCAAAAGTCAGGCATCTGTTTCACCACAAAAGACATTAAAATATATAACTCCTATCTTTTCACCTTAGAAAAAGAAATAGAAGAGAAGATAGCAAGTATCATAAAAGAAATGCAAAGCGAAATATCTCTATACATCGAGTGGATGGAGATGATCAACTACACAGTAGGGATAATAGATTGTTTTGCATCTATTTCTCATTATGGAAAGTTGAATAATTGGAAAAAACCAATATTTTCTTCAGAAATGTACAAAGTAAAAGCAGCTTACCATCCCCTTCTTCCATCCATCTACCGAGCACAAAAAAGATTAGGTAGGTCTCCTCCAGAAATCACAAAAAATGACTTGCATTTAGAAGAGAAAAGATTTTGTATAGTAACAGGACCAAATATGGGAGGAAAAACCACTTTTTTAAAAACAATAGCCATGATATCTGTTCTCGCGCAAATTGGATCATTTGTCCCAGCAGAGCATGTAGAAATACCTATTTTCCACTCTCTTTTCCTAAGAATAGGAGCATCAGACTCCCCAGAGAAAAACATTAGCACATTTATGATGGAAATGCAAGATATTTCCAAAATACTTAACCAGGCGGATACACATTCCCTCGTAATAATTGATGAGCTAGGCAGAGGAACAAGCGAAGAAGACGGATACTCCATAGCCCAGGCAGTAATCGAGTACATCATAAACAAAAACGCATTTACTCTGTTCTCCACTCACTTCTATGATCTCTGCAAACTCCCAAATATTACCAACAAAAAAGTATCTACGATTCAGGTAGACGACAAAATCCTTATGAGCTACAAGATAGAGGATGGCGTAGCCGACTCCTCATATGGAATAAGGCTAATAGACACAATGAACTTCCCAAAAGAAGTAGTTGAAACAGCGAACTTTTTCAATCAAAAAAATATTTAATTAATAAAATTTTTTCCAATAATACAAATGGAAGTTTCTGTTCTCCATAACTTCGAAATGCCAACATACTGCAACAGAATAGAAGTAACACAAGATGAAGCAACAGTAATAGCCGCAGGAGCCTACAAACCAAGAATAACAGCCTTCGACCTAATAGACCACACAGAAAAGTTCGAAAGAAACACAGATGACGAAATAATACGTATTTCCATCCTGGGAGAAGATTGGAAAAAACTAGCTCTTCTCCATTCTCTAGGAAAAATAGAATTCCATTCCCAATATGGAAAGCATTACGTCATCGATCTCCCCCAGCAGTGCAGAGAAATGAAAACAGACCACATAAAATCAGAAATATTAACAGCAGGAAACTCCAGCGAAGTATTCCGTTTCAGCACAGCGCAAGGAAAGTTCCTCCCCTCCTTTAACACCGAGCTAGCAGAAGTAGAGTCTATCTCCCTATCTAAAACACACTCCCTCTGCCTGGTAACAGGAGATTCAGGAAAATCACAATTTTTTGACTCCCGATCAAATTCTTCAGTTAAAACTTTTTCAACAAACTCTTCTCCAATTACCTCTTCATGCTTTTCAGAGGATGGAATACTCCTCGGAGTGGGCAGCGCGCAAGGACTCATTTCCCTTTATGATCTAAGAAGCTCCTCACCCATCCTAGAAAAAGATCATAATTATGATCTCCCAATAAAAAAGATAAAAATCCAAGGAAAATCCATCATATCCATGGATCAGTGCTCCCTAAAGATATGGAACTCCTCATCAGGAAAAACCCACCAAAACATCCATCCAGATTTCAAAATTTCCGACTTTTCCCTCTCAAAAGGCATCATTTTTTTAGGAGGAGATACCCAAAAAATGAAGACATACTACGCACCTTCCCTCGGATCCTTCCCAAAGTGGTGCTCCCATCTAGAGGGCTCCACAGAAGAAATAGAAGAAGCAAAAAAAGAAATATACTTTAGCAAATTTAGATTCCTAACCGAGCAGCAAATTACGCAGCTAAATCTAAAGAAAGAAATAGGAAAATCCATTAAACCACACATACACGGATATTTAGTACCAATTGATCTCTATGAAAAAAATTATAAATTTTTAATTTAATCCACTAATAAAAAATTTTCATGGAAAAAGACCCACAAGACTCCCACTCCCAGCAGCTAGAAACAAGAATTTCTCGCGTTTCCAATCTAATGGGCGTTTTAAGAGAAAAACTAACAGCCCTAGAGTCCAATGTAAAGTCCTTAGAAGAAAAAGTTTCTATTTACGCAACAGAACTCTCAAATGCCTATAAGGAAAGCTCCTCGTAAACATAAAAAATAAATATGCAATTAATTCTTTTTATTAATGCAAGAAGAGAGCAAGCCCTTCATTTTCTACGACACAATAGAACACGACATGCGGCACTCCAAGGAGTATCTGGCCAATATTAAGTTTAACTTTGTAGAGGTAATGCACAAATACATTTTCCTTAAGAGACTCTTCAAGTGCGAAGATCCTCCTCTTCCTCCGAAAAAGCAGCAGCTCGTAAGGAGAAAGGAAGAAGTGGAAGAATTAAGAAAAGAAATGGAAAGAGCATCTGAGGAAATAGCAGGAATTCAAGCATTACACGAGAAAGTAACGGAAACCCACAGCGCCCTCAAAGAAAAAGAAAAACTTTTAACGAGGAGAGTCGAGGAAGCGCAGAATAAGGAAAAAACAATATTTTCGTTCTCCAGCATACATAAGGAGAACTTAGAAAATTTAAAAAGAATTAATCATATAAGAGAAAATATTACTAAAAAAAAAGAGAATATATACCGGATAAAGAAAGAGATAAAGGAAAGAAAAGAAAAAACAGAAAAAGAAACCGGTAAAAGAAAAGAGACAGAAGAGAAACTTGTTTTTCTTAAAAAAGAGTCAAATCAGCAGATTGTCTATCAATATAACTGGTACAAACAGTTTTCCTCTGTGTATATGCAGCTGGTTGGAGCAAAAGTAGTAGATATTCAGCATACAGAACAAAAAGCATCTTCTCTTATCTACAGCAGCACAGAAAAAGATATTCCTAAAGTAGAAGAGAAAAAATCAAAAGTAACCATAAAAATTTTAGCAAAAAAACACAATAGAACAGTTATAGTTACTCTAGTGTTCTTAGATAGTAAATTAGAAGGATATGCCATATACAGAACAGAGAACAACCTGCAAACTGCTCCGGAATCCTGTGATAATCTATTTTCTTACTGCCAAAGAACAAATAGCACGAAGTACTTCCTCTTTAAAAGCATCCACCAGCAGCTCTCCACCAAATAACCATTACGCAATCGGTGCACGCCCACCATCTATTGCGTATCCACTTACTATCTAATGTATGGTTAGTATGATTACGTCATCATTACCAAATATAGTAAATATTCTTACCAAATATGGCAATTATGCATATGTAGGTGTCATGCGCGGTGCATTAGATGGCGCAGTGTGTGGCGTGTTGGATGGCACCTGCTCCATTTCTGGTTGGTCCATGGCCGTACTGTTAAGAGGAGGAAGAGACTCTGGTCTAAATTTCATCTGTGCTACAGGCGCCTCGAAGAACTGCGTGATGAAGTAGGAAAGTGACCACCAAATGCCTGTGGTTATGTACAAACTAAGAATTACATCTATTGTATAATGAGTTCTTCCTACAACAATAAATACCAAAATCATTCCAGTCACCAACCATGCAATAATTGAGGATATCCAGTGGAATGCGTACGAGTCACTTACCAGGTAGAAGGACGACCAGGCGTGCGCAAAAGTTACAGTTAGCAGAGTATGTCCGCTGTAGATAAGGTCTCCTCCTCTGTACCTTCCAAATGCCGAGTACATGTTTTCTACTGTTCTTGTGCCCATATTCCAGGAATCTGGAAGACTTGTTACTAAAAGCGTTACGCACCGTAAAAGATATGCAATAATTAGTGTAATCATAACCTTAAGTGCAATAAATACAGCCAGTCTGTTGATTATTATTACTAACGCGGTAAATGCACAAAAAACAATCATACACACGTCTATGACAGTCATCCATCCATTGGTATATGCTGTTACGTTAAAGAAATCATTTCCTAAGTCAATTAACGGATAATTGTATGCCTTAACGGGAGTCCAGAATGAAGAAATATTTGCGGACGCATTTACAATAAAAATAGTTAGTAAAAGAAGAACTATCACCGAAATTAAAGAAAGTATCTGAGGAAGAGTAATTCCATACCGCCTTCTCACCCAATCTCTTCCTGTTCTGAGTCTTTCTGTGTTCATTGTTTCTCTTTAATTTTACCATTTAATAATATGCGTTCCAGAACAAAAAATTTATGGTCTTTTAATTTCCTTTTTAAGAGAGGTTTTTATTTTTTAGTTTCCTTTTTAAGAGGCCTTAAATCCTAAGATTTGGCTCTCATACACTCCTCCGTTATACACATACAAGTCTTCTTCTTTTTCTGCTAAAAATCCGTTTCCTGATTTTATTTGGATTCCTGTATATTCCTTATTTCTGTACGTAAATGAAGTTCTTTCTTTTATCCCTTTATATGTTCCCTCTAAAATTAATGATCCCTTTAGGAGATAGTAGACAGAGTTTTTCTGCAAAAGCTTTCTTTTTCCCGGAAAAATAGTAATTTTCTCAAAGAACAGAGTTTCTGTTTGCAGAATAGTTCCTGTTTCCACTTCTCTTGTGTTAATAATCGATTTAATTTTTGTTTTTGATTTTTTTACTGCAACTTTTTCTTTTTCTTTTTCCTTGCCTTTCGTCATTCTCATCTTTTTCATCTTTTTTCTATCTCCCAATGAGGAAACCTTTTCTGGAATATTAATTTTTGCGGGTCTTCCTCGTTTTTTTAGCGGAAGATCAGAAACTAATACACTTTCTGGTTCTTTTCTTTTTCTTCCTCTTCCGGAAACACTCAAACTCTTCTTTTTCTTCTGAATTTCTCTTATTTTCTGGGTCTCCTCTTTTCTGGGTCTTCCTCGGCCCCGCTTCTTCTCCGGCGCCGCAGAATCTTTAATGGCCACGGGCTCCGGCATAAAGGACATTCTTCTGCCGCGCAGATTGCTGTGCAGATCTTCCTCCTCAGAAGTGTCAATGGACTGCGGATTCTTCTGCTCCTCTTCAGAGTCTGAAAATCCGTAAAGTACTGCATTTGTTATGTTTGCTTGAAATTCTTTATCAAAACTTCTTCTTTGCGCTTGCTCTTCTTCGCTCATAGAAATTCTTTTTTCTTCTTCTTTTTTCCTCCTTATTGATTGATCTTTTTTTGTTTGATCCATGATTTTCATTGGATATTTCATCGGCTTTGGGTTAATGTACGGGTCTGCTGCCTCGGATATGTCCTCAAACTCTTCTTCTCCCATCTTTTCTAATTCTTTGTTGGCTAATTTCCAATAAGAATCAATATTCTCCATAAAATCATCATCTATTGGGACATGTTGTTTTTCTGGGATTTTCATTTGGGAAAGAAGGGCCTTTGTCAAGTGCTCTGCTTGTGCGGGTCTTTCGTACGGAGCTTTGGAATGGATGTCTTTGCGCATTTAATTTCTTTTTACAAAATATTTTTTAACATGAAGCTATTTTCGGATGTATTCACTCTTAAAGAAATAGATCCGCAGGGGAAGGTCTTTGACTCTGTGTCCAGGGGAGTGTTTCAGTCGGATAGCTCCACTATGCACCTAGACTACCATTCTGAGCTGCTTTCTTGCAGGAAAATGGATCAATTTACTATTACTCTTTTTTCGGATGAAAATAATTTTTCTGATGAGAATATTCCATCGGAGTATGCGTATTTGACTGGGAATGGAGTATTTTACAAGAAGGAAGAGAAAGAAAACCTTCCTGCATTTACTTTTTATTTTTCTGGGCTATTTTTACAAATTATTACGCACAAAAACATTTTAAAATATCCTAAAACATCTACTAGGTTTTATTTAGGAATAATTCCTCACTGAGTGCTCTGTTTAGATATAGATGGTATAAAGAGTGTTAATAAAGAGATAAGTGTTTGGGTTTTTATTTTGGGATTTGGAAAATGAAAATATTTTATTTTTTTATTGGTTATGTATTGGTTATTATTAGACATATTTTAACGCGGCAATGGTATTAATTAGCAGGAGAGAAATAGATGTTAAAAAGAACAGAAGATACGTGTTTGAAAGAACTATTCCAAATGGGCTTATATTGCCTAGAAGGATGGCTTCTCTTTTTTCTTCGGGATGATCTTCTGATTTTATTACGGAAAAGGTGTATGTGCCGGGAGGAAGAGAAGAAAGCTCTCCTGATTTGTAGAGGGCGTTTTGGAAAGCAGAGGGGCTTGTCCAGTTAGAGAATTTCTCATCTCGATCTAAATCTCCTATTTCTTTAGAGAAAACTACTTCTCCATTTTCCGATGTAATAATATATTCGTCTTCTGGAAAAGTTGCTTTCTCTATGCCTCCGGGATATACCCACTTGCCATTTTCTCTGTATGGCCTCTGCTCTTCTTCCTCTTCGTCTTGCTCTGGTGATTCTACGCTTGCTGTTTTATACGCCATGTGCACTTGCGGCAGATTATTAACTTTTGTATAAATATGGATATTTGATCTGCTTGCTTTTGACAGTGTAAAAGGAAAAGAACATGTTCCTTCTTCGCACACGGAATAGTCTATTACGACCTTTATAACCGGAGGATACATGGTTATCAGAAAAAACAAAAGAATTAGGGTTCCTACTGAATATACAGCTCCAAATATGATCTTTTTTTTCATAGAAACCTGTATTTTATATGTTTTAAGCCTCTGCTCCGTTATATCCCTGTATCTCTCAACTGCTTGTTCTTTTATGCGCTCTAATATATACATTCTTTACTTACCGCAGAAATTTTTTCATCAAAAAACCAAACCAATAAATAGAATAGAATTTTATTTTTAATTTAAACCTGTTCCATTTCCATTTACTTGTAAAATATATTTTTATTAATTATTTACTTAAATAGCTCATAAAAGTTTTTGTCTGTCTGTACGATAAGTTCGTCTTGCGTCATATTTTTAATGTGTGCAACAATGTCTATCACTTGATGCAAATTCACCGGTTCATTTCTTCCTTTTCTTCCATTTTCTTTCTTCCAGGCTTTTCCTGGTTTTAAGCGGTCATTCGTGTATTTGTAGTACTCAGATGATTTTCTTATACTGCACCACGGAGCATCCGTTTCCAGAAGAATCCTATCCTCAGGGATCTCCTCAATTACATGCGTATGCGTATTCTCCCTAATAGACGCTCCATTTATCCCTATGTAATATCCTTTTTTAACTAATATTTTCATCTCCTCTACGCTACCAGTAAAAGAATGAACTACTCCATTAACAGAATATCCATCAGTTATTTCAAGAAAATCCCGCTGACACTCTCTGTAATGGAACAAATACGGCAAAGAAGAAATAGAAGAAAGATCCATCATTCTGCTAAACACCTCTCTTTGTTTGCTTTTACACGAGTAGTCTCTATAATAGTCTAACCCCACCTCCCCAATAGCTATCAAGGTTTCTATTGGATTTTTAATTTCCTTTTTAGGAATATATTCACTTCTAATCAAATTCTTGTATTTTTCAATGGAATTTTCTCTTAGGATGTCCTCAATGCACCGGATGTCCTCCTCAGATGCCTTTTCAGCACTTCCCGGGTGTATGCCTATGGTTGCGTACTGCGTATAGCTCTCCGCCAGCACCATAGACTCAATAGATGTTCCCAAAGAGGTGCCAAGAAATACCATTTTCACAGAATCCTCCTGCGCCCGCTTTATGACTTCTTCTACATCTTTTTCGTGTTTATGTTTTCCCATGTACACTCCTAAATACTGCTCATCCGTTATATTCACAGCAATATCCACGGGCATTAATTATTTTTTTAATTAATATTTTTTATGAAAAACATAAGGAATATCCATGGAGATACCAGAATAGATGAAAATATTAGCAAATGCCACGAAGGCGCTCACAGGGAAACCTGCGAGGAAAGCTCGCAAACAGAAGAGCAGCAAATACTCAGTGAACTGGGCCTCTCAGAAACAGGTGCCACCATAAAAAGGGATGAATATGACAATATAATCATTATAAAGTACCCAAAAATCATAGGAGCATCGTACACCCTCGGAATAGACGAAGCAGGACGAGGCCCATTAGCAGGGCATCTCGTGTATTCCATGTTGTTCTGGGAAACTCAGCCAGAAAACACTTTCTTTAGAGACTCAAAAAAAACAGGATGTTCTACGAGAAATTCTCATTACCATTCTATTTTAAGCAATCAAGAAATAGGAGCAGTGGTGTACTGTATATCAGCAAAGTTTATATCCCTAAATATGATCAACAATATGAATGACCGTAATTCCACAATAGCAATGCGGCAGTCAATTCCATTAGAGCATCTGCAAATTTTTCCAAATCAATCAAAAAAATTAAAAATCAATGAAAAATCTTCATCTCTTCTATCATTCGCAAAGGTCAAACAGGTGCACACCACAACTACTACACCAGATACAACTGCTACATCAGATATACCCAATGCCACTAATAGAAAAAGAAAAGCAACTGACAAATGCGAAGTAAATAATCAAAAACCCTCATTGTATATCAGTATGCATAGAAAAAATCTTAATGAGCTATCTTTATATACCGTGGAGTCTTCCATTTCTGAGTATATATCAGAAAAGATACCAATTACCACGGTGTATATGGATATAATCGGGCCATCTGCCTTATGCATAGAGGTAATACAAAGAGCTTTTACTAAAAGTACAACCATTAAAGAAATTGTTGTAGAAAAAAAGGCAGACTCCAAGTACCAAGTTGTCTCTGCTGCTAGTATTTTAGCAAAAGTCATTCGGGACTCCCTAATTAAAAATGAGGCTCTTCAAATGATCCTGTACGGCGAAACATATCCGGATATTGGATCAGGCTACCCATCCGATGCAATTACCAATAAATGGCTGCAGACCGTGTACACGCCAATTTTTGGGTTCCCCTCAATAATAAGGAGCTCATGGCGCCCTGTCCTGCTCTTCTTAAAAAAGAAAGCAGAACACTTCCAGGAAGTAAGTCTGCGAAAAGGAAAAGCCTTAGTAAAGATACCAGACTATCAAGAAAAATGATATAAATAATTAATTAATAAGAGTTCTTCATCTTTTCTTTCTTTTTTTCTTCATCTTTTTGCATGTTATTATAGCCATCCTCTTCTTCACTTAGTTCCATTTCTCATTACTTGTCTACTCCGCCTCTAGTGAGATTTCCGTGTTGCTTCCATGTAAAATATTAGATAAATTGTCTTTATCAGTGCTTCTTTCCATTGTTATAGATGTATAAAAAATAGATTATTTATTCCTTATGCGGAATAAAAGATTTTGATTTTAGTATAAAATTTATTTTTCTTATTTGGGAAGAAATTCAATATTTCTTAGGGAAAGACTGCCGAGGTACTGTCCAGTGCTGATATTCGCGAAGACAAAGAGAAGAAGAAAAGAAAGCGTTACATCTCCTTCTGTGTCGTATAGAATGTTTTTGTTCATAAAGTATACATTAAAGACCTTTTTTCTTTCAAGAAGAGAATCTGTATCCTCTATTAATAGGCCAAAGGCGCTTATTCTGGGAGTTTGGAGGTTCTCAAAGATAAAGTCGTCCATGGGATTGGCGTAGTATGACCCGGCTCGCGGCATAATGCTATTGAAATAATTGTAAAAGATTTTAAACAGTGCTTGATTGTGTATATCATTTCTTTTGTCATAGCAGATAAATCCGTTATTTAAGATCAGTTTAATTTCTTCTTGCTCCTGCTTGCTAAGCGGCTTGGAGGCATACTTTCTTCCCTCCAAAGAACCCTCAGACTTTACAACAACAGAAATAACATTTGTAAGCATCCACGCTCTAAATTTTTTTTCCAATTCCTTAGAGAGCTTAAATTCTTTTTTGTACTCCCCGTATTTTCTAATTATTGGCTTGGTAGGAAAAACCTGCACTTTGTTTCTCCTCCTCAAAGGAATAGAAAAAGAAACTTTTGGCGCATTTTCCTTCTTCTCTCTTTCTACGGGCTTATCTTCTTTCTTTTCAAAAGGCACTTCCGTATCTAAAGATTTTTTAACTGTTTTTTCTTTAATATTCTTCTGGGACAGCTCATAGAAAGTCAAGCGCAGCAAAAGAATAACAAGAAGAAGACACGAATTAATTCCAAAATAAATAAGGAGCACTCCGAAGAAAATTCCTTCAAAAGCCAAATACCCCAAAATGCTAAGTATTAACCCGCCCGCCTGCGTAGTTAGCACCTTAAACAATGTTTCCACAAAGCTATACGCAGATAGCGTATTAGTAGACTTATCTGTGTGTTGTAAAATGACCATTGAGCTTCTATTAAGAAAAATAATTAAAAGTTTTATTAAAAAATAAAATTTTACAGCTAAGTATTTCCTAATGCGTACTCAAAAAATATTCTATTTATTTACCCACACGCCCAAGCAATAAATAGAAACACAAACAGATGCAGTGTTTGAGAAATAATAGGCCAATTCCCCGCTATAAGGTATATTACCACAAAAAAATCAATAAACAATGGGTAGACCCAAAAATGAGGATACTTCAGAAATAGAAAAAGACAAGACAGACAAGAATATACTCGTTGCTTCGTATATCCGCGGAATAAAAGGCCTTCTCTGGGGAGCAGCTGCATCTCCTCTTCTTTTGGTTTCCATATACTTTTTCAAGGCCAGCCCGTACTTTTCGTCAAAAGAAAGCCTCATTTCCCTTCTTTCCTACGTTTGCTGTATTTTCCTCGTCAGCGTAGGCACCCTCCTCTCAGGGCTCCCCTCAATTTTTGCGGCTTTCCAAGTTCTTCCATTCATTAATCAGATATTCGTAGGCGCATTTACTCTGAAACCAGAAAACTGCATAGCCATAGGGCTAGCCGTGACAAGCATGTATTTCGCCGTAATGGGGTACAGCGAGTCTGTTCTAAAGGTTCCTTGCGCCTCCGGCTCAATAATTGGAATAACTTTTTTAGTGATCATTTTTCTTATTCGGGTAACAAAAAATGACAGAAAAATAGTGGAATACATAAATAACATGAAGGTCCCAGATCTCGCGTGCACCTTTATACTGTCCATGGAGTCGGCTTTAGCATTTTCCTGCGTCTGCGCGCTTGTTCCTGTGCTCAGAATGCTCACTCCCTTTTTCGCAGGAATTACATCTATGTGCTTCCTTATTCCCATGGAAAAGGCCCTATACTACTACCCAGCTACAGCAGTAATTCCGTTTTTTACGGTTTTTCTAAGGATATTTGGAGGAATTCTCTGCTTACAGCTCTATACCAACAGCGCAAACATCTTCGTGTTCCTCTCTATTTTCTCAGGAGTGCTTTCTGCTATTTTTCCTATGATCCTAGCTTAAAATAATAAACAAATTTTTAAAATGAGTTTAAAATTTTTAGATAAAATTTTTATTTCTATATTAGGAAAAATCCCTTTCTATCTAAGAACACGTAGAAGACCCAGGGCACAAGCTTTCCTTAAACACGTCGTGCAGATCCACTTGATACTCGTTTATAGTGTAATCCCGGAGTCTATGCGAATTAGGACCCTTAGGACACGTATCTATATAGTTAAATATGCTGTACGTAATGTTTCGTATGTCGTAGAACATATGATCTACTACTCCGTTACAGTCCTCCTGAATGGTCTCCTTAAGGGGAACAAGAACCCTCAATTTAAGGATTTTTTTGATTTTTTCCGGATCTATCCCATTATTACACCGCAAAAGATACTTAAAGTCCCGAACCACGTTGTAAGTCACTCCCGTGTTAGGATCTATCTCGAATCCCAAGTGCGTCAAGTTAGGGAATCCCTCCATAATATTCTCAAATAATGATGGAGTCCCTCCGTATATATTGTAAGTATTAGCTACACTGTTCTCCGGCTCAACGTACGAGAACAAAAACTTTTTAAGGTGCGTGTTCAGCGCATTAGTACCGGATACTATCTCAGCTAACATTTCTCTCTCTCGTATAGGGCACTTAGTAATATCAATTTCCGTTATATATTTGATCTGCAAAATTTTCTTAAACATACTCAAATATGAGCTCTCAAACCCAAAGGACCCTCCTATTAGTCTAACTATCCGCAATGATCGTTTCTCCAGCAAATACTCAGGTAACGAGCTATTCTCCATTTCCTCAGATAATTCCGTAGGCTCTATGTAAATTATTAGTTCCTCTAAATTTGGAAGTTTTTTAATTGTGTCTTCCTCGAATACCACATTAAGAGGAACAGTAAGTCCCCTAATAGAAGATGCCCGCGAGTCCGCAATAGAGAACTTTCCAAAGAAGTTCGCGGGACTGTTCTCTAGAGGAAACACGCACGCGTGCCCCGTGTCGTAACAGCACTTTCTCCTGTCTGCCTCCTTAAAGTACCCCAATCGCAGCATAGGAAGCGTTAAAAGTCTCTCCTTAGCATCTCCAGTGAGCGAGTTGTAATCTTCTATTACGAGGCCCCGTAAAGTAGGAGCAATATGTGCCTCTTGTCTTCTTTTCTCTAAATCCAATATAATGCTCACTATCTCGAGATTCTGCTTAATCAAACAACCATTTCCGAGGCTCTTTATGAAAATTAGCCTAATAAAAGGGAATAACTCAATTAATGCGCTAAGCTGCATAGGAGGCACATTAAGGCCTTCCTCTACGTCTACCTCTAATGTATGCAGAAATGCAGGATTCTTATACACTAAATACTCAGATATAGATATTTCATATTTTGGATCACTTGGCGCAGAGCCAATGCGCAGAGATATTCCTTTTCTTCCGAGAATGAAGTTTTCCTTTACGTAGGCCACAACATTTGGAGTAGTTTTGTTTCCCGTTGTAATGGAGCCTTCTTCGTTGCAAATGGAGGAGTATAAGTACCAGAACAGGTCTCTGTGCTCGTCTTGAGAGAGGGCCCACGCGTTCCAGTCTTCTGTGTTGAGGTAGGAGAGCGTAATTGTGTACGTGTTGCTCTTAAAGTTAATTTTTCTGATGTGGGAAAGGATGCCTTGGTAGGCTCTTTCTGCTTCTTCGTTGTGTTGTATGGCAATTCTCATGTTCTCCTTAAATACGCTGCGCTTGAACATATCTACTCCTGTGGCGGCCTTCTGGGAGACTGGGATCTTCTCTGATGCGCTCATGTTGAACACAACGTACAGGGAAAGTATTTCGTAGAGATCCGGGAGATCGAGGTACAAATTGTCCTCCATGGCGTAAAATGGCTCATTGGCCATTCTGAGCATAGTTGTGAAATTATCAATTTGCTGGTCGTAGATGTAAAGGTCTTGTTCTGATTTCCAGGCATTTCTGAGGGTTAGGAAGTAGTTCGTGCTGTAGTGGGACTGGAGGATTTTAGATTGAATTTCTTGCTTTTTGTGCGTCATTTGCAGAAGATCTGTAGTTTTCATTTCTGATAGTTTTTGTAGATCCTTGTTTATCTCTGTAAATGGCCTAAAACCCTCTAAATATGATCTTTGGAATCTTTCTAGATAGGACTTATCTATGTTTTTAAAGTCTATCTCGCTGTACGGGAAGATTTTAACGGTTTTTTTAGCATTGGAGTTCTTTGAGAAGGGCTTTACTACTGCGGTAACAGATGCAAGTAAGAGGTAGAGCGTAATAAGAAGAGATAATTTTAATCTGCATGGAATTATGGAATCTGTTCTATGATAAAATCTTATGTTCATGTATGATTCTAGATCTTTCGTTATTTAAATTCTCTGTAAAACAGTGTTTCATAAGGAATCTTTCTGTTGGGAATGAAACTGCCGCAGTTTTAAAACGGAAGAAAAATTTGCATCAGATAAAATTTTTGTTTCTGAAAAATTCATCTGATATTCCTGAGTATTATGGTGGGCCTTGTGTGTACTTCAAATTACAGGAGCACGTATGGCATAGCGAGGAGAATGATTAATATAGTGATAATGCCTAATATAGACTAATTTACAATATATAGTGTATGGAGAATAAGAGTTTATGCATATTAGAGGGATCTTTCTCTGCTTCTTTGTGGTTTCTTTGTGCAGTGCTTTGGCGAAGAAGAGTAAAATAGCTGTTCTTTCTACGTATCCTCCAACTAACTGCGGAATAGCGGAGTTCACTAAAAACATGATTACGTCTCTTAAACACGTAGGAGGTCCCTTTGTAGGAATAAAGGTATTCTCAATTGCCAAGGAGCCGCATACCCGTCTGCCTTCTAAGACTCCTGGGATATCTGTGCAGCAATTTGATCTCGTAAAGGAAAAAGAAAAATCTACTCTTTTAGAAATAGCAAAACTAATTAATAAGAAAAAATTTGCATATCTCTTTGTTCAACATGAGTATGGATTACTACACGATTACAATAATTATTCTGTTTTCCTAAGGGAAATACATCCAAGAACAAAGATTTTTATCTTCATACACACAGGATGGGCGTATCCAGACTTCCATTACAGAAAAGTCATGCAAAAAATAGCCGTTAAATCAGATTATTTAGTGGCATTAGGATGGAAAGTAAAAAAGTCCCTCGAGCACTTCTACGGGATCCCAAAAGAAAAAATACTTTACTTCCCCCACGGAGTTACCATCTCAAAGATAAAGAGAAAGAAAAAAGACCACGAAAAAGTAATTCTTCTAATGAGCGGAATAATGAGGCCCTCAAAAGGCGTATCAGAGGCACTTTTAGCTCTAAAACACCTAAAAGAAGAGAATAAGCTAGAAAACATACATCTCCTTATAGTAGGAAAAGATTACAATAATCAGAAAATGAAAAAAGATTTTCTTGCTCAAGCGAAAAAGTTTTCACTTTTCGATCGCGTAAAATGGATATATGGCTTTCATTCGATAAAAAAACTTACAGAGTACCATAAAAATGCTGATATTTTTCTTACTCCCTTCATTGTAGATGTTCCCACCTCTGGATCCGTTACCTTTGCCATGGCATGCGGAATGCCCGTTATTTCCACTCCATTTGGGCTCTCAGGCGAGTTATTAGAGCAAAATATCTCTATTCCCGAGTTTACCGCGTGTTCCCTAAAAAAAGACCTAAAACCCGGCGCAGTAACATACACGAAACACGGAGCCATAGTGCCGTTCAACAATGTAGTTTCCTTAGCAAATGCCATATTTAGGCTATCCAGTGACCATACGCTCAGAAAAAGCATGGGAAGAAGAAACAAAAGAAAAATGATGAATTTAAGTTGGAAAAAGGTAAGCGCCTCAATGCTCCACTTCCTCCAGAAGAAGAAACTTCTTCCTCCTCTGCTCCCCGATCCCTACGTCATTCATACCCTAAAAACAAGAGGAAAATGGAACAAAAAAATAGTCACTTTAAATGGAGAACACATTGCAAAAGTGCCAAATGGAGCATATTCCCTATACATAGACTCATATCTATCCATTAATGCATTAATTAGAAAAAACAAAATATCCCAATTAACCGTGCGAGCCATGTCATACGCTCCCATTCAAAGAGAGCTGCAAGCAGAAGAGACTTTTCTTTACGCCAACGCAAGAGGAGATCTTCTAGTTCCCTCAAATTTCGAGCTCACAAAAAAACTCAAAAAAATCCAATATATCACTCCAAATTTTGCAAAAATTATTTCCGTGGATATAAACGAAAAAGTAAGAATTACCACTCCAAACCTTATATTCACCATAGATGTAGAAAATGAAGAAATCCTCCTTAATTTCGAGGAAGTCTCAAAGTTTTCCTCTGCCAAAGGGCTTTTAGGCATCTCAAGCATAAAAAAGTTTTCCGGGTACCATCAAAATGACTCATTTCCCATTTCCACGTGGAAATTCAATAATTGGAAGCAAAACATGTTCAGCATCTCCGCAGAAGAAACAGAAAAAGAGTTCTGGATGCACAAAAACATCTACGGGCTCCCAGGAACCATAAAAAGAAATATTAATTCTCTCTCAAAAACAGCAAAAATTTCTTTCCTATCCTCACAAAAAGATATCCTCTCCAATTCCCCAGATTCCAATAAAATCAAAGAAAAAATACTCCAATACTGGTGCAACCCAAAAATTCACCTCGAAATATCATCCGCAAACCAACTCCCCTCCCAAAAAACGCATTCCCTGGAAAATTACGTCATCTTACATCTCATCCAGGAAGGAAGAAAAAAGCAATAAAAATCCAACACAAACCGAATCAAAAACATCAGATTTATAAAATTATTTCCATTTATTAGCTCCAGTGGTATACCACCCATAAACATACAGCAATATTAGCAATAAATACAAAAAGAAAAAGAAATGCAATAGAAAATCCAAGAAACAATAAATCACTAATCCATCTCTTCTTTATCTTTTCAATAAGTTCTCTTCCCCTCTCCCTCGTTTCTCTTCCCCCAGAACTTATCATCCCAAAAAGAAACAAAGAAGATATATTTCCAAATTACCCAATAAAAACTCTTCCAAAACTCAAAAAATATTTTTATTTAAAATTCCCATATGCGGAAGCAATAAATAAAAATATATTTCATCTAAAAAGAAACCCAAGAAATAATAATAGTCCCAGCCCAATAATCACAGTAACAAGAATTAAAGTAAAAGAGTCATTAGATGCCCTTTTAATTTGCCTAATAGTCCTATCCAATCTACTAATAACAAATTCCGTTTCTTTTTTTCTTTCATCAAGCGCATGAAGGTCCTCATTGATTTTTCTGTCAAGTTCCTCAGACATACTCTTAAGGGAGCCTATGCTTCTCTTCAAAGTAGACATTCTCTCTCCTTCCTCTGCTAATTCCTTCTTCCTTTCCTCCATAAACAAAAAAAGATATTCCAAGATTTAATGCGTGTTTATTCAAATCTCTTAGTCTTAGATCTACCGCAACCAGTTCGTCTAGCAGCAATTTGTCCGACTTTCTGACCGGAAGGAGCTCCTCTGGCCACACAGGACGATCTACCAATGTGCTGATGGTTACCTCCTCCGTGCATGTGATCTACCGGGTTCATAGCTACTCCTCTAACTCTTGGCCAAGCTCCTAATTGGCCTCTTGCCTTGTACTTGAAGTACGCACGGGATGCCTTAAGAAGAGGCTTCTCATGGACTCCTCCTGAAGCAATAATTCCAATTGTTCCTCTGCTTTCTCCGCTTATCACTTTCTTTACTCCACTTGGCAGTTTAATTCTTACTTCGTTTTTCTCTGGATTGTATCCCACTATGGATACGTACGATCCACTTGTCTTGGCAATGCTTCCTCCATCTCCAGGGAGTCTTTCTACGGAGCACATAATAGTACCATCTGGAACGTATTTGAGCTGGAGAGTGTTTCCGAGTTCCATGGGGGCTTTTCCTCCGAATAGAATAGCTTTTCCTGTGTACATGCCTTCAGAAGCTACAAGAACTATTTTTTCTTTTTTCATGCCTTCTTGAGTGTCTACCATAGTAACCATGGCTAGAGGAGCATTTCTTCCTTGTTCATGTACGATTTCCGTAATTATACCTTCTCTTGCCTCTTCGCTTCCTTTTATGAGCTTAGGAAACTTAGTAGCTCCTTTTTTGTACATCTTATTTGGTCTATGATGTGCTCTAATAAGTCTTTGCTTTCTTAGTACCTTTGACATTTAACTTTCTGGGGTAAAATAAAATTTTAAAATAAAAAAGAAATCCATTAATGAATACAACAGAAAAAGAGATAATAAGTAAAATACAAGAGGAATACAGAGCATGGAGCAAGCCAAAGGAAGTAGAAAGAACACAGAAAACAATAGGAGGAAAGGGATACACTGTGGAACAAGTATTCTCGCAAGTAGAAAGAGTAACAGAGAAGATACTTGCTGATGCAGAGGATTACTTAGTTAATCATTTAGCAGAAGAGGATGTGTGCTCAGATGATACGAGTAGCAGTGCGCAAGAGGAGAGTGCAGAAGAACTGCACGAGGAAGTGCAAAGTGTAGAGGAGAGCGCAGATGAGAGCACAGAGGAAGTGCACGAAGAAGAAGAGAGCGCAGAGTGCAGTGACGAGTGCACCATTGGAGTAGAAGAAAGCAGCAAAGAATGTGGAGAATGTGAAGATGGCGAAGAAAATGAAGAGAACGACGAGGAAAATGACGAGGACGAGGAAAGTTTCTGTTCAGAGGAAAAAGAAGAAATTCTTCATTATTTGGAAAATGGAGACTCTGAGGATTCCCTACTAAGTGAGTTGGGAACAGAAACTCTAAAAAAGTTAAGCAAGTAACCCATCTTAAAATAAAAATAAAAATAAAATATTTCTAATTTTTTATGGAGAGAAATAAGAGAATAGAAGAAATAGAAAGACAGTTAGTAGGAGAAAAACCGTGGTACGAGAAAGGAGAAGTCTCCGTTAAAGAGAGGCCAAAAGGTACATTAGTAAAAGATACCTCTAAAGGAAAAGTACAAAAAAACGAAGAACAAGATGATCTTCTAAGAGAAGACATAGAAATTACCAGAAATAAAAGAACAGTAAAAATAACAGAAGAAATATCATCAGTAATAGATCAAGTGGTATTAGATAGAATAAAGAAGAAAGAGTATGATAACCCAAGAAAACAGAAAGTATCTACAAAGAAAGAAATTTCCGAGTTACTTGGAGCATCCGTAAATGAAGAAAAACAGAAAGAAGAGAGAGCTCCTCTCCACGATCTATTAGAAGGAAGAAAAACAGTAAATGACTCATTTATGGGAAAAGAGCAATTAATTAGTCTATTAAATGAAATAGATAAGGATCTCTCCTCTATAAGTGATGAGTCCTACGTGGTAAGTAGGCCTATATCCCTATAGAGCACGTTATATAGTAAATTATTATTTTTTTAACATACCATTTATTTCAGTGCTCCATAATGGATAAGGATCCCGTAACTATTTTGTTATCTAAAACTGTTCCATCGGGAATAGAAATAGATTGGCCCTCTGAGGCAATAATAATTACTGTTCCCTTAAGAATTACATTGCATCCTAAGGATACATCTCCTCCTATGGTTAGGTGCTCTAATTCGTCTATGTTCACGGAGCCCTTAATTCTTTTTCTGTAGTTATCCACGGATTTAAAGTGTTTTCCTACTAAACGAACTATTGGAATGCCATCTGTTAGTCTTGTTCCAGATAGCATGAGGGTCCCGTGGCGCACTACGAATAAAGTGCTTTGCAAGAGGAAAAGGTCACTGCAAGTTTTTACTGGAAGAAATCTGGAACGAGGAACAACTATGCCCTTCGAATTCTTAAAGTACTTTATGGCTGCTCCTATGGCGGTTTCCAGTTGAATGACTTCTTCTCCATTGGAGAGCTTTTTTTTGTTTTCAATTATTTCTAACTGCAGGGACGTGGACGTGAGAGCTTCCTTTACGGCGTGGAGTGATAGCCATATGGAGTTTGTGTTAAAAATTTTAAACTTTCTTATGCTCGTAAAGTCTGTTTTATGGTTCTCTGGGACTTGCGCAATTTCGAGGAGTCTTAGGCTTTCGTTGTAATTGATGAGTGTTCCTCCTTTTATGTCTGCTCTTGTTTTTTTTGTTACTTCCATGAGGAAATCTATATTTTCCGTTATAACGTGCTTTAAAATGGGAAGATCTACTACTGCCTTAAGGTTATCTATGTTGCTTATGAAGAGATAGTCTTTTCCTTCTGCTAGGAGCTTATCTAGCATTCCGGATTCCTGTAGGGATGAAAAAAGATCGCCGTGTCCTGGGGGGTACCAGCCTTCTTTCTCGAGGGGATGCCCTGGGGAGGTGTCACTGAGAACGGGAAGAAGAGTTGAGCTGTAGATCCTCGGGAAGGTGCTTTGCTCGAATGTCCAGATATTTTTGTATTTGCTAATGAGCTTTGAGGTTTGCTGGGAGGTGTTAAAGCTGTTCATAAGGATAATTGGAACTGTTGTGTTGTAGGATGCATTTAGGTGCTCTATTTGCCTTGCGAAGAGATCTATGAAGTTTAAATGGTCTTTTACTTCTATGGCGCTTTTTGGGCCTGTGCATCCCATTGTGGTGCCTAATCCTCCATTTAGCTTTAAAACGGCTAAACGGTTAAGAATATCTGGAATTTCTTCTGGAGTAGGGGGAGAGGCTACGGCGTAGTCTATAATGGTTTCCTCTGGGGGAGGAGAGATTTTTTCCCAATCTATTTTTTCTGATCTATTCTGTATATAGTAACTGAAAAGCTTAAAAAACTTTTTTGTGTCTTTTTCCTCGAGGGAAAAATGTTTTTTTAGGGAAGATAGCTCATGTTCCATGAGTTCGAGCACTTTATCTGCTCCTCTTTTCTTAAACTCAAAGACTGTGTCTACTTTAGAAACTTCTTCATTTATGTTTTCTTCTACTAGGGAGGGAGACTCTTCTTTCTCTGGGATTTGCATAAAAAATAAAACAGAGGCATATTTAAGTTGTAATATGAAACAGTTTCTGGGTACTTAAGAAAATGCAAAGAAATCTTAATGGCAGAAAAGGCTATTTTCATTATTCTTCTTATGATGGTGAGCGGAGTATTGAGTATGGTTACTAATAAGTACTTGGTGAGCAATTTAAATATTAGGGGAAAATTTTTTATATTAACTGTGCAAACACTTGTAATTGTTTTTTTTCTTTTGCCTATTAATATAAGTTTTTATCCTGTTGAAACAATTAGAGAAATATACGAGTATAAGGAGTGGATGCGTTTGGGGGTACTTTTAACCATTATGATATACAGTGGGCTGCAAGCTAATATATACTTTTCTATTTCTCTATTCACTGTTCTGAAAAATGGAACTATTCCTCTTATTGCAATGTACGATAGCAAGTACATGGGATACCAAATACAGATGCTCGCTATTTTTTCTTTTGGATTAATTATATTTTCTTCCATATTAGGAATGATCAGTGATTCTATTGAGGAGAAAAAAAAAGAAAAAATTACAGGTATTGGTATAGGATGGATAACCACTAATTGCCTTATTTCTGCTTCTTATATTATTAGGCTAACTCGGGCAATTAAAACAAGAGAGATACCCAGTATGGTTGGAGCTATGTACGCGAATGCCTTTGCTTTTCCATTAGTAGTAATATTTTCTTTGATTGAATCTTTTTCTTTTTCTCCTGCTTTACAGCATATTGATTTGATCATTTTCTCGGGTGCTACATCTGTTTTGATTGCTGTTTCAACTAGTTTGTCTGCTTCTAACTTTTCCACTACTACTTTAGTTATGCTAAATGCCTTAAATAAGACGCCTGTTTCATTAAGTGGAGTTATTTTTAGAATAGAAAAGATAGGCTCTGTTTGGAAATGGCTTTCTATTGCGATAAGCGGATTATCTGCTATTTTATACAGTATATCTAGAGCTTCAGTTTCTCATTCGCAATAAGAACATCCTTATTGAAGTATACAAGGAATCTATGATTTAGCTGAGAAATATCATGTAAATAATGAGAGGAAAAGGGAGCATCATGGGAAAAGGCTCCTATGATAAATACTTTTTTAATTCTTGAGTGAAGAAGAGCCATTCCGCACACCAAACAAGGCTCACTGGAAAGAATAACTATTCTATCAGTACATAAATATCCCTCTGTTTTTTTTGATGTATCTCGAATAAGAGATAAAACTGGATGTTTAAGTAATCTATCAGTATTTCCTAAATATTTCTCATATGAATTTTCCCTTAAAATATATGCAGATGTAGAACACTCTATATTGTTTTTACTAAATTTTTCTATTTCCAATACACTTTTTACCCTTTTAAGTGTTTCACTCGATAAATGAGGCTTTTTCACAGGATGAAAAGAAGAAGGCCATACCTCACATGCTTTTTTTCGTAATTCTTCCTCTTCTGGGTCCTCTACAGGAATATCTATCTCCTCTACTTCACAATTAGATATTCCAGCTTCTTCTATTTTTCCATTAATTAATTCTTTACTTTTCCGCAATATTTCATCGGAAAAAAGAAGAACCATAAGATTCTTTGTTTCCTCAGAGAATTTTGCTCTTTTAAGAAATACCGGTTTATCCGGAAATATCCTAGATAACTCCCTAATCCTCTCAGAAGCTCCCTCCCTAGGTATTCTAATAAAATACCATTTTTTTCTCTTTAATTCTTTATTTCTCTCTAAAAGAAGAAACTCCATGTTCCAAGTGTATTTTTTATTTCTGCAAATTTTTTCCTAAAAATATTCCTAAAAAGATTTTGTAACGATTTTTATTAAAAGAATAGTTCTTTGTCAGTCGCATGGTCTTTAGCAGGTAGAACAGAAAGGACTTGCTCCAGTTACTTGCCCAGAGGAACATCCCGATGAGCACGGAGCGAAGGCTTCATTAAGAGACTCCAAAAATGGAATCTTTGTAGTAAGAAGTTCATCACATGGATCTTGTGGTGTAGTAGATGGACATGGAGCAGCTGCTGCCATTGCTCCAAACATTGAGTTAATTGAGCTCAAACAAGGAGAATTTCCCATTCCACCCATTCCGCTCATTATGCCCATAGGAAATGGATTGTAGTTTGGTGTGTTAGAACAAGGCGACTGACTCATTCCGCCCATTCCGGAGCCACATGAAGATTGCTGGCCCATTCCGCCCATGCCGCCCATTCCGGAGCTGCATGGCGACTGGCTCATTCCACCCATTCCAAGGCCACATGAAGATTGTTGGCCCATACCGCCCATGCCAGAGCTGCACGAGGACTGGCCCATTCCTCCCATGCCGCCCATTCCAAGGCCACATGAAGATTGTTGACCCATTCCGCCCATGCCAGAGCTGCATGGAGATTGCTGGCTCATTCCGCCCATTCCACTTCCTCCATCGCAATTGCACTGGCCCATGGCTTCACTTTCAATTTTTGGAAGTTGCAGTTGATTTCCACTTCCCCACATGTTAAAGCCCATTCCGGAGCCGCATGGAGATTGTTGGCCCATACCGCCCATTCCGGAGCTGCACGGGGACTGGCCCATGCCGCCCATGCCAGAGCTGCATGGAGATTGTTGGCCCATTCCGCCCATTCCAGAGCCGCATGAAGATTGTCCTCCATTATTCATTAATCCACTAAGCATACTCATTCCTTGTGTTCTTTGTGGCTCACATCCTCCTGTTCCTCCCAGACCAAATAATTTGAGAAGTGAGTTGCCTCCTGGACATGAAGGGCTTCTTATGACTGAGCACTTTCCACTGGATCCAGAGGGGAACCCTCCCATAGAGGAATCTTGGCCGCTTCCTCCGAATGGAGATGAACAGCTGCTATTCATTGGAGGACGAGACATAATCATGTTCTGTGCGCATCCTGCTCCAGTTAATGGATTCATTTGCGGAGCGCATTGCTGCTTCTGTCTGTGGTCATCTAAAATGTTATGGACTCCAGAAAGCTTTAAGGCGAGTAAGTTGCTCAGAGCATTTTGGAAAGTTTCACAGACATTGAAGTCTTTTGCTGGCTGCTGTTGGCCATTGTTATTCATACCTGGCATGTTATCTAAGATGGAGAATGGGTTTAAAGCATTTGCCCATATATCTAAGCATTCTGTTCCACCGGAAGAGAATTGAGATGGATTTATGTTCCATTCCGGCATCATAGAGCACTGTGTGGCGCTTGCTCCTTGCATTTTTAACATCTTAAGATCATTTACTAATTGTATTAGTTTTGCGATATTCTGTTTGTTAGACTGGCATATCTCAGAGGGCAGACAGTTGCAAAGTCCTGAAAGTGTCTGTCCATTGAGTCCGGATTCTCCCATAGCTGGGCCAACTCCCATATAGGATCCACTAACAACATACTTTATTCCAAATGGTACAATTAGAAAGAATATTTTCTTAAGAATCATATAATGTTTCTTCGATCATTCTTTTATTCTTTCTATGATACTTTCGTTTGATCATAATCCAATAGTGATGGGTTTTATCAATTTTCCTTAATTTTGGCCCAAATATTGACAAAACAGTGTAAGAAAGTCTTCATGGCATAGGAAGCAATTCTAAGCTATGTTTTCAAGTATCTTTTTTCGAAGAGACTCTGTGGCGCATGAAACACTTACTTCTGCTTTTGTTTTGCCAGAAGCTTCTTTTGTTTTTACACGTATTTCAATCGGCTCTCTGGTGAATGCAAAGGTTCCTCGGCAGAGGAATTCTTCTTCTGATTCTTCTGTAACTGAAAGATCAAGGATCTTTTTAATTTCGGAGATCACAGAGGAAGCTGCCATATTGAATTTAAACTCTTTTTTCTCTGTATTTTGCGGCGTAAATTGATGTACATCACAGGAGGAAACAATAAAATCGTAAATGCTTACTTCTATGGCTCCCATTCTTACTTCTCCTGTTTCATATTCTCTATTGTCATTTACTAGATAAGAAAAAGTATGAGAAATGCTTTTTCCTGAAATATCCTCGTAGGAGGAGAAGTCTACGCGTATAGAGACCTCCTGGGCCTTTCTTGGGTGGAGGAATATTTTTTCTTCTGAGATAATTTTATCCTCTAAATATACGTTAAGTTTTCCTTCTTCTAATATACAGTCAATTCTGCTTTCTATGGAGTACTGTATTATGATAAATGTGCTAAACAGATATTTTGTTGCTGATATTAGGAACTCGCTTTCTGAGCGGGTGAGGACTGTTTTTCTTCCTTGCTTTAGCTCTTCTTCTCCGAATTTGCTTTCCATTTCTGTTTTCTTCTTCTTTTCCACTTGGAAGAGTTTGGCATCTTCTCCGAGTTCTTCTTTGGCCATAAGAAGTATTTTGTTGTCTGTGTCTGAGAGAAGGTTCTCTGGGAGCTCTGTGCCGCTGGCAAAGAGAAGAGATTCTGGGTTTTCTGCTTCTAGAGCGAGATTAATTGCTGGAGAAACACTTTCATTGTCTAGGATCATTCTGTTCATTAGGCACATCTTGTAATGCGAAGAGTTTTTGCCCATAAGGAGGCCAAGTATTTCTGCTGTGAGTCTGGGATACGGGGAGTCTTCGACGTATGAGCAGAGTATTTCCTCCATTTTCTTATGGAGAGCTTCATTTTCTGTTCTTTTCATGACTCCTGATATTGTCTGGACAACTTTTACTTTGTATTGGCAGGATCCTTGGTTGTTTAGGGCTTCTCTTAGGACATCCACCCATGAGGAGCTTCCGAATTTCTCACAGAGCTTTCCCACGGCATCAATGGTCATGAGCTTTTGGGGTTCTCCCATCTCCGCGATGGCTTTTGGGAGGAGCTGCGAGACTTTTTCTGTCATTTGCTCTGTTCCTATTCTTAGAAGGATGCTTATGGCAAGAAGAGCTACTGTGCTGCCTTTTCCCAGCATTTCCTCTATTTCTCCTCTCAAGGGAAGCAACTTGTTTTTGTATGAGGACGCAGAGAGCATTTCTATTGTGCGGAGAGCTGCTATTCTGTAGATTTTGTTTTTTGAGGACAAAAGAAGGGTTCTTAAGCCTTTTATAGAGATATCCACGTATTTTGAGCACTCTACTTCTTTTATCTTTAGAACCGTTCGGAGTGCCTCTATAAAGGTGCACTCGTCTGTTTCTTCTAAATGAAAGAATGACTCAAATCGTTTTTTTGTCTCTTTTACTGTTTGTATGTGCGAAGATATATATCTAAGAGCCAGAACTGATGAGTATCCTCTTAAATGCGTGGAGTTGATTATTCTTATGATTTCCTTTGACTCCTGGGGCTTGACTCGGCTCATCAGAATAATTGCATTTCCAAAGGCTCCCGACGGATTGAGTCCTTTTATCCATGTTACTCGATCGAACCACTCTGAGATAGAGTGCTCTGAAACATAAAGAAGAGCTGGAACTATTTGATCTAGGGCGCAGAAATCTGGTTCAATTAGTTTTTGCTGGACGTACGGAGAGCAGTCATACAGCATGTTAGAGGGAGTTATTTGGAGAAGAAGCTGTAAAGCATCTGCTCGCAGCTTCTTGTTGGAATCTTGTCCGGGCTTTAAAACTCTCTCCAAGGCGCTTATAGCCACTAGGGACCCCTCAGACATGTGTGAAACGCTTCTTATGAAGGAAAAGCAGAAGTGCTTAAGATATGCGTCTTTTGACTGGAAGACGTGGAATATTCTAGAAATAACCAGATCTATCTCCTGTTCTAGAAACTTCTTTTGATTCATCCCTTTAATCACCTCTACAAGAGCTCTGGCGCATCTTCTTGTGACCAAAACTCTTTCTGTAAAAGCATTGACCTCTGAGAGTATTGCTTCTTTACTCTTTAGAACACCTGCGCTCATTAAAAGAAACAAAAGAAATAAATAAATAAATAATGAATCAAAAAATCTAAAAATATAAAAAAAGAATCAATAGAAATGTATAAGTATACGTGTGGTTTTTTAGAAATGCTTAAAATACGGGCATTTGGTGTAGTATGCTTTTTTTCCATTCTTAATAGATTAAATGGATGCAATAAAGAAAAAGAATCTAAATACACATATAGAGAAAGCGTAAGCAACGAATATCCAATAAGCACTATAAGAATGGGAGAAAGCTTTTATATAGACATGGACGAAAGAATGACCAAGTGTTTTTGCAAAGAAATTGCTATTAATTTCTTTGAAAAGCTGCAAAGCACCTTGGATATGCTTTTAAAAAAGAAAAGTATGGATTCAGTAGACGGAGTGTATATAGATTTCAATTTTGAGATAATAAGCAAAGCTATTATTAAAATGAAATATAAAAAAAGTGAGAACTTTTACTATTATATTGATGAGAGTCCGTTTTACAACTCAGAAGCAAATGGAATGGGAGAGTGTGGAGATGAGTCATCGGCAGATAAAGAAGAGTTGAGTAAATGCACAAACAAGGCTTCGCTGTTCAAGAATAGAATTAGTAGGGTTTTTAGCAGAATTACTCCATCTAAATCAGATACAAAAGCACTCCCGCTTAATAGTAGTGAAACAGCGCTTAAAGAGAGCAATGCCAATACAAAAATAGAAAAGGGCCGGAGAAAAGTTAACACTCAGAAAAGAGATAATCCACAACAGAGCATGCAGAAGGCAGAAGTCCGATGGAACTTCTCTAATGAACACAATAACGAAGATGCGAAGAAAAAACTATTAAGACTAAACAACTCCAAACACAAATTGAGTAAAATTACAAAATCAGAATCAGAATCGGCGAAAAGTAGGCAGACATGTACAAAAAGGGCACATGGTAACATGTTGAAGCGTAATAGTCTACAATATGACGCACTGTCGTATGATATGCCAACGAATCCCAGACCAAGATATGATACGCCAAAGAATGCTAGGTTGCAGTATATTCAGTTTGGACATGATCGGCTGTCTTCTTTTTATGGATATGAGATCCCGAGACATTTATTAGTAGAAAATGCAATGACTAGTAATCCGAAACATGTAGGGGAAGGCGAGCATATGCCAGAAAGTAAAGTAGGAGAAGACACTGTGGATATTAAAGAAAAAGGACAGAAAGAGGAAGAACTAGATAAAGAGAAAGTGCAGAAAGAGGGAGAAACTCTAATGGAAAACAATGCTATCAGTCCTTTACTGGAAACACATTCTAGTGCTCCTATGGTGGAAAAGACTACCAGTGATTCTGCACCTAAAAAAACATCTGATATGTCTATGCCGCAAAGCATTCCCAATACTTCTGCAACTATAAACACTTCTAATACTCCCATCGATCAAACTATAAATGAAAACAAACTATAGATGAAGATCGAAATATAAATGAAAATTAACTTACTTCTTAAGTGAGCTTATATAAAGCACTAATTCTTAATGAACCAGGAAGCAATATTATAAATAGAAAATAAAACTTTTGGCTGTTTGAGTCTATCTCGATACTTGTAGTTGTTTTTCATAAATTAATTGGATATTTAGGAAGTATATAGGAGTAGCAAAAATATGCTAATCTATTGGATCAATAATTGTTAGATCTCCTCTGACACATATATATACAAAAAAAGAGTATATACTATGGCAGATAAAAATGTATTAAACAAAAGCACATCAAACCAGAATGTGAATCAGGCTACGAACCAAACTACGAGCCAGTCCTTTGTAAATGCAAAGAATGCAGACAGCGCGAACAGTGCAGACACGCACAATGGGGCTTCCTCTATATTCTTTATGATTCTTAAAATGATAATAGCTTTTTGGCAGCCCTTTGTTAACATGGTTGCGAATCTACGTGAATCTACAACCGTGGGATACATTATATTTATATTAATTATCTTTATAGGAACAGCAACTGCTTTCATACTTTTTAGCGGGCTGCTCTATTTGTACGAACAGATTCCATCTCCAATTAAAAAAATCATGCCTAGTAAAGTGGCCTTTTTTGCAGTGCTATTTGGATTGTTTAGTCTTATTGTTCTTTTGCTTATATTGGACGTGGCCACTATTCTTTATATGTTTAACATTATAAAACCAAGTAAGTCATAAAAAAATTAAAATGTATATGCTTTACATTTATTGTTGGCATATGCTGTGCATTTTTTATTTTAAAATAAATTCTTATACTTGAAAGGTGGGAAACCATGTTAGATTATTTATTTGTGGCGAATATGGAAACATAGCAGCATAAAGAGGCCTGTGCTGTAATTTTTATAATATGTTTGGATGCCATTAGCAAAAATCAGTTGGTTGAGTGAAAAGGAGCAATAAAAGAACTATTGGACTATTCCATATATTTTAAATCAGCTATTGGTATATAAGTATAGAAATATTCTCCTTAAAGCTATATAAGAGATGTGTTTATAGAATATCATTAAATCAATGGCTGCTAACGTTGGCGCATCAAAAATGGGAGATGAAGTTGTAATACCCTCTAACAATGTTGTATTAAATACAACGAACCACATTACAGCGGCATGGAATAATTTAGTAAACGCAATTGTTGATCTACATAGAGGATCTACGGTAGGATATGTGGCACTTCTTGTTGCTCTTGGAATAGGAACATTTGTACTGGGTTTTATGATATACACCATGTATATGCAAAAATACAGAGCAACCCAAGCTCCAAAGTTCACAGTTCAAAACGACAAACTGGTAAATGTCATTTTAGTATCTTTAGTAATTGCCCTGTGTGTCTTTATTCTAGTGGATGCGGCAGCTATTACAAGCATGTTACGTAAATAGTAAAAAACCTAGAGGTGCATTTCTATATATTGTTCATTGTTCTGCTAGAAAGTATAAAAATAAAAATATATAACATTCTCTCTAAGATATTGAGTCTTCTAATTGCTTACCCATTTCGCTTTCAGACTTGCTAGATTCTATGCTACAGATGTTATTGCCAGAAAATACAAAAGAAGTATATGTACTAGAACTCTCTATTTATTTCAGTTTTCTATATTGCGTATTTGATTGGCCTATTTTTTATTTATTCTCCTGTTGTATTTATAACGGATTTTTCCGAAAAAATTTAACAATGGAATCAACAAAAGAAATAAAATCTACTATAGAATCAAGTGGGTTTCCCATCCAAATGATAAAAGATGTGCATGCATCATTTCAAAGGCTTCATATAGACAATCCGGTTATATTCTGGATTGTATCCGCTATTCTGCTTATAAGCATTGCTATAGTGCTGGTAGCACTGATGATAGTTACATACCGATACATAAAACAAGAAAACTCGATTCCCAAGCGGATCGCAAACTCAATAGGCACAGTAATTGTTCTGATATCAATGTGGTTTCTATCTTTTTTCCTTCTTATTCCTATGATAATAATAATTGTCACTTCTATTCTATTCAATTCTCCTATGAATCCAAAACAAGGTGATTGGACATAAGAGACTTTTTAATAAAAAAATTTAGCCATTTATTACTGCGCATAATATAGGAGAAGTCGGCACAATGAGCTAAAAACAGTGCAGTAAAGACTGCATAGAATAATCTATAGAAACAAGTGCTTTTTATGAAAGAACATCTTCTGAATTCTAGCTGCAGTTTTAACCAATGAAAAGTATACAAAAACACAAATACTAGTGTTGTACAGAAAAGCAGAATGGATATTTTATTGTTTATTCTGGTATTTCGATCGATGCCTGTAAAGAAGTATATAATGGAATATTAGAGCTGTTTTGCAAATGTAAAGAAGGAAAAGGCTTTTTTATCTCTATATTGATCTTTTTGTTGTTTTCCATATTTTCAATAATAATTCTGTCTGGAATAAAAGCACTATCAATGCTATTAATGATATTCAAAAATATCAAATCATTTTTTTTCCGTGTGCTTTGTGTTTTTTTCTCTTTTATCCAAATCCTGCCATTGGCCCTTAGCACTAACACAGAGCATGTCATACGATTTGTAAACAGCCAGTTAAGAGAAGCATCAACCAAGCTATGGTTCTGTAATTGATTTAATATAGCTTCTCCGGATCTGTAAACATCAAACAGTAGTTTTTTGACATAAACGTAATGAAAAGCCGTAGACTGGCAACTAGTAGATGCGCTGGAGGGCAAAGAAGAATCTGCGTATAATGAACTCGTGTAGATGGGTGTTTTTGGATTCTTGGTTTTTTTAAATATAAACTCCTTGAGACGCATATTTCTAATGGTAAGCTCTTCAATAGGCTCCGATTTTCTGGCCGAGTTAAGAAAAACAAATATTTTTGGCAAATAGTTGTATGAAACTTCTACGTACTTTGGATAGTAGATGGTAGGCATATTTGGGATCTGAGAATAAGAAACATGTGCTTGCAGAAGAATAATCTTTTTGAGATGGGTTGGGTTTGGGTTTATGACCAAAAAAGGAGCTAGTAACAAGTAAAAGTCTATATAGTGTTTCTTGTCTCGTGAAAATATTCCTACCTCTTCTATTCTTTCGTGTATTAAAAAATTATAGAAAAAAGACGGAAACCCATATTTTATGCTTCTTTGGCTCTTTAGTATTTTATCTTTCAAAATATAAATGGCCTTGTACCACGGAGAATTGTATACATTATATGCCATATATGTAAGAGATCTAAAGTAGCGTATATGTTCTTCTGTAAAATCAAAAAATGGATTGATTAGCATAAAGAAGGGTTTTGTATATGTAATAAAGGAGAATTTTTTAATATATTTTTTAGGATACATTAAGACGGAGGAATTTTTTAAAGTTTCTAGACTTGTGCAATCAATCCATTCAAGGATTAAGTTAAGTATTGGACTTGAGTTTCTTTTGATGATTTCAAAAATATTAATGATATCATGTGTTTTTGTTTTAGATATGTAGAAAATCACATGTACGTGATGTTGAATTATGTTTATAATTTCTTCTTCGGTAACCGTCTGATAAAAAATAATGGATTCAAAAATACCATATATTTTGGGCTGGGTGCTTTCTATTAGGCGTCCTTCATCTATAGAGCTAAGAAAGAAAACTTTTTTAATTAACATCTCAGGAAATTCTGTAAACGGACAAGACACATGCCGATCTGGCTCAAAAGAAGAATGTTGTGCGCTGGTTGTTGGCTGAGAAGAAACAGACGGAGCGGGGTAGGGAGTAAAGTCTTCTGAAGTGGTTCTGGCGATTTTCTGTTGGCTAAATGAAGAATTCTCACTATTCTTTAAGAAATATGGAGGGAAAAAGTCTGGAGCATCCATCTGCTGTCTACTGTCTGTGAAAGAAGATACAAAATCCAATGGGGGAGTATGCAATGTGTAGGGGTCAAAAGAATCTTCGTATATATTGTTAAACACGGGCTCGTGTGTAGAAGCAGGCTCAGAGTATATATTACTTGAAAAAGGTCTTTTTCCTAAGATGGTTTTATGATTTTGTTCAAGACCGTTTCTAACTGGTATTTCATTATTTTGTCTACTGCTAGAGGCAATACTATGTGGATACTCCATGGTGTGTAGTGTTTGAAGATTGTTTATATCTTCGCTTGGTGGTAAAAAATTGTCTGCCGCTCTAAAAGAAGAAAGCCCTATGAATAGAAGGAGGGCGCTTATAAGAATGTTTGGTTGATACCCTCTTTTTTTAAACATCTTTTGATATATTAGTAAAAATTTAAAAAAAAATACTTGAAAAAGTTTTCTATTTGCGAAAAAAGGAAAACTATTTGGCTATAAATAGTGGACCTATAGCTTCTGCGTCCTTCGTGCGAAAGAGTCCCAGAAGACACTAGCTCAATAAAGAGCCCGTGGTAAACATATACAAATAGCTGTATATTGCTGTGTTATGCCCAGAACATGAAACAATATCTGCAGAGCCAAGAGATGAAGAGACTTATCTGCTCTAGGTCTTCTCAAGTGGTTTATTATCGCGCATACCCTATGAAAATATTGCTTATTGCAACTAGTTGTCTTGTCTAAGGTCTACTTTAGCTAGATAATGTCTTTTATCCCTACACTTCTGGTTAGCGCAATAAATCTCCATCTACTTTCAAAAACAATGATACAATGTCATAAACCAAGCATCAATAGACAGATGGCACTAGAATGTTGTTGGCGTTGAATGAAGTAAATGACGGTGTATTTCATTTGATAAATACGTGCACAGCATATAGAATTAAAATAAAAATAAAAAACATTAACAGATGACATGGAGTTATTAAGTAAAAACATGATTATTATCTATAAAATGTATAAATAAATATTTTTTTTATAAGCTATGCATATATCCAAAGTAACAAAAGTTACATTATTCGGAATATTGGGAGTGCTAGTGTTTCTATCCACATACTATGGGTTTAGAGAGAGTAAAAGCATGCTAATAAACAGAATAGTGGAAAGAATACGAAAATTCACATCTAAAACTCCTTCCAAACGCCTTCAACTATATGAGGTTAGTGAAGAAGGAAAAGAAGCATATCATACGGCTATAAACTCTTTTATTATGGTTTCTAATCCACAAAATAAAGAAAGAGTCCTTACAAGAGACATGATTAAAATAGAATTTGCGGGCACAGAAAACAAAACTCCATTTTATATACTAGACTTTACCAGCTTGGAAGATGATGCGAGTGTGATTATACTGTTGCCGGATAGTAATGAATCTAAAGAAGCAATGTCTATACAAGAGGATAGCTTCAATCAAGTGTTTTCCAAACTATTAGAAATCAGAGGAAAAAAGCTAATTGTTTCTACTTCAGAGGAAGGCTTTAAAAAAGATATTAGCCTAAGTAATTTAGATAGTATTCTATGTAAAGTAAAAGTAGACGAGTATGTCTATATTAGTACTATAGACGATCTTGAATATATTATGAATCCAAATGATTACATTAAAACAACAGATAGGTCAAATGATATAAAAAAAAAGAAACCAATTTTTCACATATCCAAAAACATTCCTACAAATATACTAAACTATCTTCTGGAAAACAGCTTTAAAAAAGATAGTAAGTTTAATATCACTAAAATTTATGTTCTAGTAAGTTCCATATCTAATAACAATACAAAAGACGCTACAAGACGCTTATGCAGTTTATATGGATTGGATTGGGTTGATAATTTCACATATATCTCTATATACACTAAACCCAAATTACAGAAATAGAAGGAATAGTTAGAAGGGAAAACTGGAAACACAAACTCTTCTTTCTTCCTCTGTTTAGAAGAAGAGCTTTATTTAAAATTTTTAGTTTCTAGCAATAAAAAAGCTAAAAAAGCTATAAAGAAAGCAAGAGGCAATCGTATGTCTAACTGGCTGTGATGTTTTAAGATGTTTAAACCTTCTTCAATAAATGAGCTAAACTTTGATAAGATCAACCCAAAACCAAATACAGTTTAATTAGATTAGTTAAAACAAGGCACTACAAACGCAATATTAAGCCATTATACTACTGTGTTACAATCTTTTCCCATGGGTTGTAGCAAGATAAAGATGGTAGAAAAGTATAGATGGGTTATGTGAAAAATTTTATTTTTTATAAAAAGATGATGAGAACTGTAGAATTTAAAAGAACGAATCATTTTTTAAAGAAAAAGGCTATTGTATCATATGTGATTGCCGCTATCCTGCTTGTTTTGGGGCTAGTGGCTTTCTATTATAGGAGAACGGATTCTTCTATACTAATGCAGATTTATGGAGAAAATGATCCAGTAGAGTATAAAGAGTTTACACTGCCCAATGGGATGCGTGTGGTTCTAGCAAAAAATCAGGATACTACACATTCTGCTGCATGTCTTTCTGTTTGGGCAGGATTTTGGAGTGATCCCAAGGAGCATGCAGGAATGGCCCATTTCTTGGAGCACATGGTTTTGCGCGGGTCAGAGAAGTATCCAGAGCCATACTACTTCCAGAAGTATATTGTAAAGAATGGAGGCGGAACAAATGCAATGACTTCGGCATATATTACTACATATTACTTTACCATTCCCTCCTCAAAGTTTGAACAAGGACTGGATATGTTTAGCGAGTTTTTAAAGCATCCGATATTTGATGCCGGTTCTATTGAGCGGGAGCTAGAGGCCATATACAGCGAGGTAGACATGAGAAAATCTACCGATTTCATCCGTAGCATATACACTCTTGATTCTCTTATAAAGGATAACATTCCAGAGCTAACATCTAATGCGGGCTCTAAGGAAAGTCTTAGCAATGTGAAAAGAGAGCAACTTATAAGCTTCTGGAAGTACTACTACCGCCCAGAGAGAATGTGTCTAACTATTTACACGCCCGAAGACTTTGAGACAATGAAAAGCTATGCAGAGAAATACTTTTCAGATGTTA